>CM062297.1:14068210-14668210 GCA_031216915.1 Pictodentalium vernedei | reverse complement strand
CCCGCCTTCCCCCCGAAACGCACAGACCCCCCTCCCCCCCCCCCAAAAAAAAAGAAAGCCGCACACAACCCCATTACGTCCCTCTAAATTACACGTGCGCAGTGTTTGCGCTGAATATTTTTTTTATTACCTCTAATAATACTTACTGGAAACAAAAACCGAAGTAAATTCATTCTCATTATCGCCTTTATCTGGGTGGTTCTGGCGGGGGGGGGGGGGGGGCTTCTAAACACAAGAACCCCCAGAATTCCCCATTACCGCCCTCTAAATGACATTTGCAACGGACGAAGGCGACTTCGAGTTTAAATTCACTTCACTTAAATTCACTTCGACATTGCTTGAGACTGCTTACCACAAACTGGAAATGAAATACTTTCTCTAAAAACACCAGGCAAGTGTAATTTATAACCGGTTCCACACACAACGTGAAAGTGTTAAAGTCAAGAGAATTTGATTTTTTCGTTAGGTCCGATTTGGAATTTTTATGTCGTTGTTGCCTGAAGGTTCTGAAGATGCTTTCAACTGGGACTTGGCTCACATGCTTTTCTTCTGTCAACGCAAGGGGTTATCAACCAGAAAATGTGAAAAAAACACAACCTGGGGCCGAGAAAAAAAAACACAGACAATTTTAAACCAGCCATGTTAAACTTGTGTTGACATGCCGGTCCAAAGCTCGGGTAAATTGGTGATGGGAATTGTCATGCAAACAGAGGAGGGGGGGGGGGGGTATACACGAGGCTGAAAACAAATTTTTCCGCCCCAACACCACCCACCACCCCATTTTGAGGAGGAAATTTTTTTTTTCCTTTTCTGAGAGGGGACCCACCCCTAGTATCACCAAAAACCCGCGTTTTACACAACTTTTTCCTAGGTTTCACATGTAATTATACTTCCATTTAATTAACCTGATACATTCCCTGTAGCTACTTGTTTAAATCAGCTTTAACCCTTTAACCAAGACAGGAATAAAATGATACTTTCAAATACCAAGGATTTCTTCATTTTTTGTCTTTAAAAAGATAGCTTATGATCCCTCATTGTAACAAGCTTGACAAGCTAGTTTCAATAGGACTGATAAGCTGTGTTTTTGAGACACAAAACTGCACATAAAAGGAAATGTAAAAAAATCTGGATTTTCTTTGTACATAGCCTTGGCCGCTTATGATTGATAGTTTGAGTAAAAGCTGGTAAAGGGTTAAACTTTAATACTCTGAGATGTTTGTCTTTGTATGAAATGTCATTCAGTCTTGAGTTTCTAATATTTAACTATTTGTTGGTACCCTAAAGGGAACAGCAATTTATCATATACACGTGTCATTTAGTGTACCAGCAAACCAGTTTGACCATTTACTATTGAGTTTAAAAATTACATTTCCGGAATTACAATTATAAAACGGTTTGTAGGAACAGCTGTAGGTGTCAACTAGAGTAATTTATAGGGTTTTGCGTTACTGTTACAGATAAGACTGAGTGTCTGATTTTATTATGGTTTTGTTTTATTATTACATGTTGTTTACAAAATAAATCATTTTAAAAACATTAATTTATTTTATTGAGACCCATTACCAATGTGGTTAAAGTTCACTTTCTGACAAATACAGCAAAACTACTATGTCTATTGTGACTCCTGTGTCACTACACTGGCAGTCAGGCTGTTTAAGCACATACGTGATAGTCCAGATGTTCACATAACCATCTCAATGTTTGGATGGAGCAAATTTGTTGAAATTTGTTTCTTCAAAATAATGATATGTCAATGTGGGTGAGCTGATTATTTCATTGACAGTTGTTGTTGTGTTCAATGTAGCAATCCAGTATGTATGCTAGCCTATTGCTAGGGTGAGCTTCTCGTTGTCTAACTTATTATGATAAAACATTTAGTTGAAACTGACAAAAATCCTGGTCAAGCCGACTCGTGTTCTTATTCATGAAAATTGCCATTATTGAACAATATTTGTGTTTCAACACATATAGGGTAGTTATTAGGCCACCCCACCCTCCCCTTGATTTCCATTTATGATGGTATTGCTCTGGCTGCCCCTCTGCATATAGTATAAGTGTCAAATATTGTTTTATATTAGATTTAAAATACAAAATAAGCATTATTTCTCATTGCAAGGAAAAAAGTCACTTTTTTCTCAGGCAGACCACCCACCCACCCCGGCCTCGTGTATAGGAAATTTTTCAAGACCCTCCCCCCCCCCCCCCCCCCCCCCCCCCCCCCGATGCAAACAGAAGTAATAAATAAATGTTTAAATATGAACTGAGGACTCGGACTCTGGACTCAAAACACATACTGAATCAAGGACTCGGACTCGGACAGTTAAACGATTTTTGCTGATCATCACAACGACAAGATCGCTGTTACGTGTGGTTAATCACTGGTAATTCAACAAAAATCTGAACACTAAACTTGAGTCCGAGTCCGAGTCCGAGTCCTCGATTCAGTATGTGTTTTGAGTCCGAGTCCGAGTTCTCAATTCAGTGTCCATCTAAATAATAAAGTAAAAGAGACAAACTTTCAGACCAGCCATTTATGCAAGCGGTAATCCAATTCAATGTTGACAGCCACTTAATTATCCACTGTCGTTTCTTGTGTTCATTATTTACTATTTAGTAGGGCAAATCAACTTCGACTAATTAACGATCACGATCACAAGTTCTACGTCACACAACACATTTTAAATCCTCTTAATGACCAAAATACTCACCAAAAGTGGATACAATTTCACACATGAGTAAAACATACCCGTATGTACACACACCCCTACCCTATTTGAACTTTTATTAGCCTATATTTTGCCATGTTTTCACTGGTGTTCGTTTGTGTTCGTTTATGTTCGTTTGTGTTCGTTATTAGTAGCACCCCCCCCCCTCCCCAAGGTAGGACAACACGGGATCATTTTTCTCATGGATATATGTTATTGGCACATAAGAAAAGTGATGTTGGAATTCCTGAATCTGTGCACAACTATATGAAAAAAATTAAATTTATTTAAAAAAATGAAGAACATTAATGAATTTTAATATTTTTGCCATGCAGTCAGATGCAATATGAATAAAGAGCAGAATAAAGCCAACGATTGATGGACGGTCCATATTTAATACCTAAGTCCAAAAATAATACATAAGCAGCCATCGGTATCATGTTTGGAATTTTATCGCGTGAAACATTAAAATATTCTTGAAAAATCAGTATCATTTCAAACAATTTATAGCAGTTATAACCTGTCAAAATTTCAACAGTTCTTTCTAATCGGGCATTATTTGGGTCTTAAAAACTTTTCATAATATGAAATTTAGGCAAACCTAAAAGCGAGCGAGGGTGATACATTAAGCCTAAAGTGCTGTAGGCCTACATTGACTGGTAAAGAATAGGGGACCAACCAAATTATTAACATATTACTGCCAGGACTTCTCGGGTTGTTTAAATTTAACATTGGTTTTGACAAACTGCGCATGAAGCAGGCCACAGTGGCTCTTCCCAATATTTGCAAACAGCAGACGACGTGTTTTGTCTATTTCGAGATAACTATTTTTATCTGCGTTTTGACTGGAAGATATTATTTTCCAGTGCTCTGATTGAAAGATAATTTTATCATTGCTTTGATTGGAAGATATATTTATGGCGTCGTTGTTTTCCGGAATTTTTCCGAGCAGTTGCGGAAATTGCTGCGTTCATTTTTTTTATTTTTTCACAAATAGCATGTTGCATTTATTGTTACTACTACCAACTGTTAGTAGCCACATAAATATACAGCCAAAATGTAATATCGTTCTTCGAGAAATAAATCATTTCTTCAATTGCGAATGTCAATTTCCGCCATGCGCAAACATGTCAGCGTCCTTGTGTACCACTTCCGTAGAAAAATTTTGAAGTTGATGCCTTTGAGATTAGCTTGTCTTTGAGTTCATACAAACGGTACATACGTGTTGCCTGATAGCTTGCGAAGCACTCGATCCTTCCGATCGCTTGCACGCGGCCCTGCGGATCGATTTCGCTCGCTATTATTTCTGTCCATGATGAAGTCAAAGATTGCAACTCATCTCCCAAATCTGTTTAAATTATAAGCGTTTTATTAACCCCACCTCCTAAAAATCGCAAACATCTGGAACTTTTCAATATTCTTGTTGAACAGCATAATTAAACAAGAAAATAAAGCAAATAGTGGATCTAATTGCCTAATTTACCATATATAATCCATCAAGCCAGAAAATAAGCAGACTGACATCTGCAAAATGAGGCCACTAGAGAGTGAATTTGGTGATGCTGCCCTGCACAGCAGGGGATCGGGACGTTTCGGCCATGAGACGTTTCGGCTCTGGGACGTTTCGGCGTTGAGACGTTTCGGCCTGGGACCTTTCGGCATCGCAGAAGGAGGTGGAGAGACAACGTAAATAAAATAGATTCAGCTGAAGAATGCTCTGACAATGTGTGTACACTGATTTTCCGCTTGACAATATCTACATACTTGTGCAACGAAATCGAGCATTCTTCGAAAGTAGCGGATTAATAAATAAAAAAAATAAAACATGTAAATTCTGTCGCTATAAATTGCATAGATTTAAATGTGGATTAGTGAAAAATAATCTACGCCTCATACAATAAAGTGACGCTAGAAGAGTAGTTTTTATTATCAGATGTCTCGGAAATGATGATTTCGCGCGCCGAAGGCGTGCAGGGACGGTATAGGGGACAAGCCCCTTTCGACCCTCTGTGACTGTATAGGATGGCTCTCACATGTCAAGGCGTGTTGAAGGAGGAAAAGGATCCGGTACTCGGCAGGTGTCTCCAGTGGTGTCCAGTTGTGGATGGGTAGTACCATTGGCAGATGTCGGTTGAACCCTCGAGTGAGGACCAGTGTGGGAGGTTGGGTCCTCTCACAAAGGTACTACCTCTCCCCGAGGGTGCAGTCGATCTGGATTTTCGGGCAAGTATAGTCTGCCGCTTCGAGGATGATAATGAGTGATGGCCATCACTGGCAAGTATAATCTGCCTCAGGCTGTCTCTGTTATAGTTGGACTCTTTGGAGGAAAACAACAACGACCCTTTTCGGGGACCACCAAGAAGAAGACCCGAACTTCCCTGGTTCGGGGGCAGGCCTGCATTGTAATCCTATTGGGTTGGGACAAAAGATGCGCATTGCGCTTACAAAAAGGGGCAGAGGCGGGACGCAGGACCAACGCTCGCCTCCCTTTAAGTGGCTGACCACTTTTAGGGATGGAGCGGAGGATGTTCAGGAACCGCGGGGGTGACTGTTTCCATAACGGTACGGTTAGACTGTCTGTAGCGGTTATTGGGGTGCTGGTCAAAAAAAAAAAAAATTCTTCTGTGTACCTGCTAAAAGAAGAAGGTAGAATTAGTTTTCATTAGAATATATAAACTGTAAAGATAAAAGTAGCACCTCTTTAGTTGCGTGTCCTTGTGGTATCTGCTGTGTGTGTGGAGAGAGTATGGAATGCACGAATCTTTACATTCGTTAGGGCAGTAACATACTCTCGTGTGGTATTGTGCTGTGTGTGCGCTTGTCGCAATGGGGGAGAGTATGAAATGCACGAATCTTTATATTCGTAAGGGCAGTAACATACTCTCGTGCTTGGGACCCCAATCGTTCCCTATTTATTATTTAGTTTTAAGGTGCCGGGGATCGCGAGCGTTTTAAGTGGGCTGAACTTCCTAGTTTGCAGCGGGACGGTAACAGGTCTAGCACACTAGACCACACCCGAGGGTGTTTCTTTCCTGTTGTGTCCTTCGCTGGAAGTGGCCTTATTTAGGTTAGTTTTAAGTTTATTTGAAGTTGAGGGTGCCGGGGATCGCGATCGTTTAATGCGGGTTGAGCTTCCGAGGCTGTCAGCGGGAGGGCAACAGGTCTAGCAAACTAGACCACACCCGAGGGTGTTTCTTTCCTGTTGTACCCTTCGCTGGTTGCGGACTTATTTATTTTAATTTAGTTTAGGGGTATTCGGGGGCGTCGGGGATCGCAGTTCACCTTGTCATTCCCTAGTTTTTATTCGAGCGGTCTTAGTTTTGATTGCAATTTTTGGGCTTTTGTCGGCTTTCGCAAATTACTCCAAGTTCGGAGATTAGTTCGCTGTCGGCTAACCGGTCATGATTTTTCCCGGCCAGGGTGGCTAGGCGGTCTTTAATGGTGGGGATATCGGCTCTGTCGTGGAGTGTCTTGATGGGTGTGTCCCATGGGGCGCGGAGGGCAACTCTAAGCGCGTGATTTTGGACCCTCTGGAGTTTGCCCATATTAGTTTGGTTGAGATCAGTTAGTATGATTGCACCGTATTCGAGTACTGGGCGCACAAATGATTTGTATAGTTTGAGTAGGGTGGACTGGTTGGCCCCCCATGTAGTTCCCTTAAGCATTTTCAGTAGGTTAATTCGTTTGGTAGCTTTTTTCGCCATGTCGTCGGTATGTTTGTTGAAGGACAGTTTTTGATCAATGGTGATGCTCAGGAATTTCGCTTCTTTGCATTCCGGGAGGGTGTTATCCATAAGTTTAAGGTTAAAATCACGTTTATTTTTCTTGCAGGTAAAGGTGATTCGTTGTGTTTTATTGGCGTTTAGCTTAATTCTCCATTTGGCACATCATTGTTCTAGGTCATCGAGAGCGCGTTACAGGGGTTTTTGGAGCAGATTGGCCGTATTGTTAGAGTCCCAGAGGCCCTTATCATCCGCGAATTGGGAGACTTGAACACGATCCTCGGTGAAGTTAAGGTCATTTACATAGAGGATGTAAAGGAGGGGGCTTAGGACGGATCCTTGGGGGGTGCCTGCTTCAAGGGAGACACTGTCAGACATTTCGTTGTTCACTCTGACTTTAATTTCGCGATCCTTAAGGAAAGAGGATAGTAATCTGAGCATTTTCTTGGGGAGTTTCATTTTTGATAATTTGTAGCGCATTCCATTATGCCAAACGGAGTCAAATGCTTTTTCGACGTCTAACAGGACTGCCGCGCCTATTTGCTGATGTTGATAGCGGTTTTTATTTGGGTGACTAGTCGGTAGACATGATCGATGCCTTCTTTCCGGTTTCTATAGGCTCTTTGCCATTTATTGAAAAAATCGATGTCTTCAAGGTGCCCCCTGAACCGATTGGTAAGGATTCGTTCGAATGTCTTACCAATGCAGCTGAGGAGGCTGATTGGGCGGTAGCTGGTTGGATCGGAGGGTTCCTTGTCAGGTTTTGGTATCATGACACCGATGGCTTTTTTCCAACATTTGGGAAAGTAGCCATGGGTGAGGCATGCGTTGAACAGTTTGTTTAGTTTTTCGATTAGGGAGTTTGGGCTTTGTTTTAGAATTTTGTAGCTAACTTCGTCTTCGCCAGGTGAGGAGGAGTTTTTGCATTTTTTTATGACGTTGATGATTTCATCATTGGTGATGGGGGTGACGAGGTCATCGTCATCTCCGTCTTCTGGCTCGTTATCGAATTTGGGGTCACGGTAGATTTCAGGGTGTTCATTGATGAGGTCATCGATCGCGTTGATGGCGGCGTCATCATTGCCCGTGCCTTGATACGGGCGATGCGTTTTTCTTAGGAGGTCGGCAAAAGTGTCGGCCTTGTCTTTGTCGGTGCGCGTGAAGGAACCGTCTTCCCTTTTAAGAGGTTTGGCAGCAGCTTTGCCGCCCTTGTTTTTTTGCCCTGTTAGGATTTTGAAAGAGTCCCAGAATTTTTTGGCATCTTGGACCCCGTTTAGATTGTCTGTTGCCTTTTCCCAGTTGGCTTGTTTTTCAGCTTTGAGGGCTTCCTTGACTTCGCCATGAAGGCGGTTATATGTTTTTTTGAGGTCAGCTTTCTTGCCGGGGTCAGTTTCGGTTTTAAAAGCGCGAAAAGCTCTACGTTTGGTTTTGATTAGTGACAGTGTGTCGCCCGAGATAGTATTTCTCCAGGGGCGCACTTCTTCTTTTGGGCATATTTCGTTCAGGGTTGAGTTAATGGTTTTCTCTATGCCCTCGCATTGGCTTTCGAGTTCCGCTGCATTAGATGGGGGGTGTTTGTGAGTTTGATATCGATGATTTCGCGGTAGAGATTCCAATTAATTTTTCTAAAATTTCTGCGGAGCGTGGGGGGGGGGGGGGGGGGGTACCTGAGTGGGCCGTTTCCTAGCTGCAGTGAGGCATGGACTGGGAGGTGATCGCTGCCTAAGTTATCATCGCCGACCCAGTGGTCATCGATGTGGTTTATCAGGGAGTCACTGGCGATAATTAGATCGAGGATATCAGATGAGAATAGTGGGTTCTTACCGATATAGGTTGCTGAGTTGTCTTTCATGACCACATGAAGGTTATGTTTTTTTGTAATTTCGAAGAGGGCTTCACCGTTCGGGCTGGTTTTGTTGCAGCCAAAGTACAGGTGTTTGGCATTGAAGTCGCCGAGGAAAATGCAGTGTTTGTATTTCATCGTAAAGAATTTAAAGACAGTGTCAGAAACAATTTTGCTCGGGTCGTTATAATAACAAACAATCGCGATGTTTTTATTGTCGACTGTGATTTCAGTTGCAATCACCTCTGCATCAAGGTGATCAGTTTTTATTGTTTTGGTTTTGATGTTCTGCTTTATTAGAAGAGCAACGCCGCCACCTTTAGTGATTTGTCGGTCTCTTCTAAAACTGCTGAACCCACTTATTGAGAAATTTCTGCTGGGGTAAAGCCAACTTTCGCAGATACAGATAATGTCTGTGTCTTTGAAGTATCGGCTCATTTGAAGTTTTTTATTGTTAACGCTTCTAGCGTTCCACACGGCTATTTGTAACTTATTCATGATGGGGTTGAATTTAAGTTGCGGTGTTTTGTTGGTGATAATTGATGGCGTTAATTAACATTAATTGCGTCTTTGATTAGAGATTCCGAGATTTGAGTTTTAAATAGCCGGGACGCTGATCGGCTTACCTCTTGACAGATGTCAGACAGATTGGTTTTGACATGTTTATTCAATACCGAGTGGAGTGCTCCTGCGACTAGGGAGCAAACAGTGTGGGGAGAAGAGGCGTTGTTAGATTTAATTAGGTTTAGTTTTTTGAGTTCGATGTTTGTCTTTACTTTTTTATAATGGGGACACCCGCGATAGTTACTTGTATGATCTCCTTTGCAGTTGGGACAGGAGGGGGAATCCAATCTGCATGATTTGGTAAATTTTGGTTAGGTGTTCCCCTCCACATCTCATGCATGTTAGAGTCCCTTTGCATTTATTGGCTATATGTCCAAACTTCTGACATTTGTGGCACTGTACCGGAGGAGTGCTACTTCTATACTCCTCCGCTGCATGCCACCTGCCGTTAATATTAACCCCATTAGCTAAAATTTTTACTTTTGTTTCCTTATTGGGGCATGTGACTTTGAGTTTCCAGGTTACCTTAGCGGTGGCCTTTGACACGAATCTATCCCATTTGCAGTTTTCTAATCCTTGGCTTATGAGCTCCTTGGGCGTGTCAGGGTGAACCCTGGTAATAACTACTGTAGATACAAGGGGGCTGATGCCATTGGGATGTTTCTTATTATTCTCTGAGTTACCTTTTTTTGCTGGGGACGGGTGGGTTCCGCCTCCCCCTGTGACTATTGGTTAATCGATGAGTATTATTTAGTTGGTCAATGCTGTTGGACACTACCGTATTCCAAGGTTTTTCCATGAGAGGTGGGATACTGGATTCTGAGATACTAGGGGTAGTATTGGAGCCAGAACCCGTGGCTGAAGCAGAGGGGTCTGAGGGGGAGGAGAGGCATTTCCTCACTTTTTTGGTCTGTCTGTCGACCGTGTGGATAAATCCCTCCTCATCCACCAACTCCTGTGTTTCCACCCCAGGATCTAGGCTTAGTTTTTTCCTCTTGTTGGGAGTTTTGGCTGCTTGGCTCTGACTGTCATGCAAGTCCTGCTGGGAGGCCAGCATTTCTATTACGCCCTTGTCTAGACAGAAAGCCTTAGTGTTTAGTGGATCCGCAGGATCCAATAGAACCATCTCAGCTTGGGTGTCCATTGCACCCCCATTCAGAGACCCTTTGTGCCCTCCCGCTACCTCAGCATGTTTTGTGCCCCGGGACACCTGTGACTTCAACCACATCTACCTGATTTTCTTTGATAGAGGTAGTTGAGATCTGAGTTGCAGGAACTTTGTGGACCTCAGCCACCACCTGAATCTCCCTGACAGGTGAGACAGGTGATGGTGTGGTGAAAGTTCCCCTAATAAAATCCCTGATTACCGCATCCTTCTCTTCAATCTTGGCTTCCTTTTCCTAAATTTTTTTTGTTAGGTGTGCTATCTGATTTTTAAGATCTTTAAGCACCTCCATGAACTGGGCTGGGGAGTAGCCCTCGCATTCTGTACTGAATGCGTCTCTCATTCTATCACCCCCTAAATCTGAGTTATTGTTAGTATTAGAGTGCGGACTTACCTTGCTCTCTTGTCCCGACACTCTCCTGGCTGCGTTCTCTTTGTCCCTCTTTTCTTTGTTCCTTTCTTTATTCTCCTCTCTTCTCCTCTCCTGTGTGCTGAAAGTGGTTTTCCTCATATTTGATGGCATTATTAAGTTGGAAGACTGGACTCAGACAAAGCAAACAGTTTGTGTTAAGTTTTGACTCTTTTGTAACTCAGAATATGATGAAAATCACTTTTCTGTAGTTAATAAATTTGCTCTTACTGTCCGATCCGATCAAAATGATCATTATTAGATTCTATCTAACGGCGAAAATAAACTATTGTTCCCATGTTTCCCTGGGCTTATGTCATCAGTTGCTATTTATTGGCCCCACTTGTTATAGTAAAAACAAGCCGTGGCTTCCGCATTATACTCAGTTCATCAATTATTTCATTGGCCGATTATCTGCAATATCAACACGGGAAGTGGTTTGCAAATGTTTGGGAACACGTGATAGTACCAGTTTATTAAATAATATTAAATCTGAAAAAAGTGTAATAATTTTGTGTTTATTCGTTGAAAACGCCGCAGTGGAGCATTTTCAATGAATAAACACGAAATTATTGGTGACAGATTATATAAGAAAATTAAAAATTAGGATTAGTCTTATCTAGAAATGCATTAAATTATATTCAATCTGATAGAATAGTAATAATTTTGCGTTTATTCGTTGAAAAAGTTGAAGTGAAGCCTTTTGAATAAATATTTACGCGAAATTATTGAGACAAATTTAGGTAACAATTAACCTAATGGTACACACTTGTCTAGTAGCAGTTTATTAAATTAAACGAAATCTGGTAAAACATGTAATAATTTAATAACAATTAATGTTACAGACTTATCTGGCAATTTATTAAGTTCAGTACAATCTGGTAAAAAATGTTATCATTTTGCGTTTATTCGTGGAAGAAGCTGAAGTGGAGCCATTTCAATGAATAATAACGCAAAATTGTTGGAGACAAATATATATATAACAATATTACGGACTTATCTGGCGATTTATTAAATTAAATGAAATCCGATAAAAAATCTAGTAATTGTAGTTTATTTTAGTCACTGCCAAACAGCCGAAACATCCCAGTCCGAAACGTCTCAAGGCCGAAACGTCACGAACCCCACAGCAGAGTAGCATCACTAAATTTACCCTCTGTGAACCTCAATCTGAATAAGGTTCTCGAACCTAAACAGAAAGAGGTACCCAGGGTATAAAATGGCCTACTGTAAATAATATTAAATCTGGAAAAAGTGCAATAATTTCGCGTTTATTCGTTGAAAACGCCGCAGTGGAGTTTTTTCAATGAATAAACACGAAATTATTGGTGACAGATATATATAAAAATTAGAGTTAATCTTATCTAGCAATGCGTTAAATTATATTAAATCTGATAGAATTGTAATAATCTTGCATTTATTCGTTGAAAAGGTTGAAGTGAAGCCTTTTCAATGAATATTTACGCGAAATTATTGAGACAAATTTAGATAACAATTAATAGGGTTTACCCCCATTAGTCAGACACCCAATTGTCATACACCCCAGCTGTCAGACAGTTAATTAGGGATTAGCTGAAGTTAAAATAGATGATTACCTATTGTTATAAATGGAACAACCCAGATGTATACAATCCGAATAAAATTTAGTTTCAACATTTCGTTTGGTACCTATATTGTGTAATAACACTGATAACTTTGATCTAAAATTTGAAAATAATTTTTTTTTTCCAAACAGTTTGCTGTTGTTTTTTTTTCATTTTCTTGTAAAATTGATGTTTGACTATTTATTGATAACTAATCAAAATTAAAGAATCACACATAAGTTTTGTAAAAACAGAAATCTCTTTGAAATAATTTTCTTTTTCAAATGTTTTGCTGTTGTTTACATTGTAACAACGATGCTTGTCTATATATAGTTGAATGCACCCAACAATAGGCATTTTTGTTTTGGTCATTTGGAATTCCCGAAGGATAACCAGATACCTCATAATCACATACGGCATCCTATCTCACAGAAGGCTTGATGGATGACTCCCGGTTTTTCAAACTAAACTGTTTTCTCCATTCCTTTTTTTAACCGCTATGGTCATATACCGGGGCCGCTACCAAACCGGCGTTGCTGTTTGGCTTTCTTTTCTCTTCTTCCCTTAAATTTGCCATCGCACACCATTATATTCTGGCTCGCCACCATGGTGGGACTCAAATCTCCACCAACGCCAAGCTACAACCGAATAGAGCCCACTCTCTAACAGCCTTAATTGCGTTGAGGGATTGTTTATTGACAATCTATCACGCCAACGTAAACTGCCGGGAATTCTAACCGCGTGCATACGCCATTTGAGGCAATAGGAAAGCTAGGTCTGTGTGATCCAAGTGAAATAAAATAAGGTTAACCGGGTCGCAAGGGATTTGTAAATCCCACATCGTCCCTGCGCGCCTTCGGCGCGTTAAAACCTTTCATTCATGCAATAGGCATAACCATTCACTCATTCAACAATAGGCATCAAAATGGCAAGTTTACAGCGAGTAGAATACATTACTTACAATAATAATGCTGTACGGAAGACCTGCATCCACTGGAGATGTATATCAAAGAACTGTTTTGTACATTTTTTTTTGTCATCGTAATATTGTACCTTTGTAACTTTGTTTATGATGTGTACCTCGCATTTTTCATATTGTTAATATTTGTTTCATTTTTTTTACAAAACATGTTTTTCTATTTATTTACGTTAAAAATGAGTTATCATGAAATATGAATTTTTATTTATTTACTATAAAACAAGTCTAAATATTTTCTTTATTGTTCTTCAGATTTTTCATTTTATTGATTTTCTGTTTATTTAACAAAAAAAACTATTTGTATGATTATTCATGTCTAGAAATCTTTTCTTGTTGTATTTCATATTTTTCTTTTTATTGTGATTTATTTCCTATTTATTTTCTTTGTTTCATACAATATGATTTTCTGTTTAATTATCACAAAAAAACTATTTATGTGTGCGATTATTCATGTTATTGTCACATATTTCATAATTTTATTGTCATTTATTTTCTATTTATTTTCTGTTTATTTCTAAAACACACTGGTAAAGAAATAAATCGCTAAAAGTTAATTAATTGTTTCTTTTCTGCCTGACTTATATGAATATTCCACTTTATTCTGAAGGTTATAAGTAAGGGATTAGCTGTTCAAACAACCCAATAATCTGTGATTATAAACTGTCTGACAACTGGGGTGTCTGACTAATGGGGGGATACCATTAATAGTACAGACTCGTCTAGCAGTTTATTAAATTTAACGAAATCTGATAAAAACATATAACAATTTAATAAAAATTAATGTTACAGACTTATCTGGCAATTTATTATTAGCAAATTCACCTCTGGGGACCTCATTCTGCAATTAGCAGATTGCTTATATTCAGGCTTGTAATCCATTGGTCGGCAAGTATTCAAAGGTAGTCGTTCATGTCAATCTCAGAATTTTATGATAATTCGAACAGTTCAACACAGTTAATCTGCCACAGTTTCAACAGTTTAAATTACCAGTTGGGCTTCGATTAGTTCTTAAAAAATTGTTACATTATTTACTTATGATGTTGATAAAGATGTTAACCTTCCTTCGAAAATTGCTGAATTATACAGGGGGTGGGGGGAGGGGCACTAAAAATTTGCAAGACGTGACGTCCTATTTTTTATTCGGCTCCTTTTTACACCCACCCACCCACTACCTGCAAATTTTCTACTGCCGTTCTCAGACACCCACCCCTCCCCACTCTCCCATTAAAATCCAAAATAAACTTACCCCAGTTGCCCACGTGGGGGCACTATGACTCTATGTGCCGAGACGTACTGCACGCCGAGGTGCACATGTCTTCAGCCAATCTAACCCTGTCTGTGCTGTGTAGTACGCAGTACCGCAGTGCAGTGTGTAGGCCGATCGTGGGTTTTGATGTTGAAGAGCTGACAGCTGCTCGTCGTTGCTCGGTGGTTCTCTCTGGGTACTCTGGCTTCCTCCACCCGTAAACCTGTCACCGACACGATATGACCCTGGTTGTTAAAGTGTCGTTAAACACCAATAAATTAATAAATCAATTAATAAATAAATAACTTGGGTTGAATTTAGTGCATCAGAAAGAATTTTCCAAAAATATTGTCTGCACATTTTCTACATTTCGAACAAGACACCCACCCCCTACTAACATGTGACATTTTCCCAGATTAAGCCCAATATTCTCACATATAAAGCCTCCTGATGTTGTATTTATGTTAAGAGTGTGATGTGCAACATCATCTTTAAGGTTTGAAACACAAATGATGGTATATATTAGCTGATATATTGATATATTTTTAAAAAAATCAAAAAATTGCACAAGTTGGAAATGCACATTTTTGGTGCACTCAAGAGATCCACCCACCCCCACGTCACGTCTTGCAAATTTTTGGTGCCCCCCCCCCGGTTTAACCAATTATATCTTGTTTGATAGATCTCACCGAGCTCTATCAAACAAGGTATATTGGTTATATATCAAACTGCACTATGGGAAATATTTGCTGTTGAAAACTTTGCTATTTTGAAAATAGAGTGTAGAGGGTTAAAGTGCATAGATAGGTGTAAGTCAGAATGCACCAACAGTTTCCAAAGTATGGAAATTGATTATGACAGTGATGACGAAGGTGATATGTGAAGTATGATACAAACAGTACAGTCGTCGTGAATTGGTGCAAATCCACGCGAGGAGTTGATTGTCCACGCAGACAAAACGGTAGAATTCTAAGATACAAAATGAGAGCCACAAGCAATATTTCACTAAATGGAGCACTTCATGCACCTTATGCTGCATCTCAGAATTCTACAGCTGTTGTACATCCGTGGGCAATCCATTTCCACGCGTGGATTAAACCACGAAGACCTTACTGTATGCATGAGATGTGCCATATAACACCATAACCGTGTAACGTTAAACACGTGAAGCATTTGTTTTGAGATCCCATGACTCAAATAATTATATTTGTCCCAATATCGGACGATGAAGTCTGTCAGAAGCGCAGGTCTAATTTCCGTTCATTGACAGGTCGCCCCCTGAGTTCCAATGTGTTCCATGTGCCTACTGGCAGCCTACTAACGTACCAACTGGCGTGCGTGCCTATTGGCGTGCCAACTGGCACATATAACACATTGGAAACTCAGGGGACGAGATATCCATTTTATTTGTTGTGTTATCTTGATATGCTCGTTTTAAGACTTTTGGGCATACTGTGTCCTGAAGTAATAAATTTTCCTCTACAGACATTTTACCGCTGTAGTTTGAATAACACTGGCATTGATTTACGGGCATATTAGGTTTCAGACGGTTAGTCGGTGTTAGAATGAAATTTTAAGAAAATAATTATCCTTTTGAGATTATTTTCTATAAATGTTCTGTATCTTTCCAAAGCCCGAAATTAAATGAAAATATTTTTCTAGATATGCAGTGGGGCGGGGGAGGGGGGGAGAGCAGTAGACAATTTGCAGACGTCATGTCCCATTGTTTTGGTTTAGCCCTTTTTTACATCACCCACCACCTTGTGCAATTTTCTGCTGCCATTTTCAGACGCCCACCCCCGCTTTCCCATAGAAATTACGAATTGCTTTGACAAGCATCACGATAGGTGTGGAAAGAAGTATAGTTCGCTGATTAGTTCGATTCCACCAGTGATTCCAGGTACTTGTTACAACTTTTTATTACACAGAAAGGTTAGTTTCCCTTCCTGTTTACAAAATGGAGCTTCAGAAATCTTTAAAAACTCATCCAGAACAGCTCAATGCCCAGGACAGAAAGACCGATGACTTAAAATATGCCCAACCCCATTCCTCTGATTTGACGTAAATAAATCATGTTTAAATTAATCCCCTAATTTGTACCATTGGAGTAAGCTAAAAACGACAAAAAAGTCAGTCCATTCTGATCCATGTATTTATTTTTTACTTGATTCTGGCAGGAGTCTGCATGATTGATTCCATTTGTGACTCCAAGTACTAACCTTGTTATATATATAGTATGGCAGGAGTCTACATGATTGATTCCATTTGTGACTCCAAGTACTAACCTTGTTATATATATAGTATGGCAGGAGTCGGCATGATTGATTCCATTTGTGACTCCAAGTACTAACCTTGTTATATATATAGTATGGCAGGAGTCTGCATGATTGATTCCATTTGTGACTCCAAGTACTAACCGTGTTATATATATAGTATGGCAGGAGTCTGCATGATTGATTCCATTTGTGACTCCAAGTACTAACCTTGTTATATATATAGTATGGCAGGAGTCTGCATGATTGATTCCATTTGTGACTCCAAGTACTAACCGTGTTATATATATAGTATGGCAGGAGTCTGCATGATTGATTCCATTTGTGACTCCAAGTACTAACCTTGTTATATATATAGTATGGCAGGAGTCTGCATGATTGATTCCATTTGTGACTCCAAGTACTAACCTTGTTATATATATAGTATGGCAGGAGTCTGCATGATTGATTCCATTTGTGACTCCAAGTACTAACCTTGTTATATATATAGTATGGCAGGAGTCTGCATGATTGATTCCATTTGTGACTCCAAGTACTAACCTTGTTATACATATAGTATGGCAGGAGTCTGCATGATTGATTCCATTTGTGACTCCAAGTACTAACCATGTTATATATATAGTATGGCAGGAGTCGGCATGATTGATTCCATTTGTGACTCCAAGTACTAACCGTGTTATATATATAGTATGGCAGGAGTCTGCATGATTGATTCCATTTGTGACTCCAAGTACTAACCTTGTTATATATATAGTATGGCAGGAGTCTGCATGATTGATTCCATTTGTGACTCCAAGTACTAACCTTGTTATATATATAGTATGGCAGGAGTCTGCATGATTGATTCCATTTGTGACTCCAAGTACTAACCTTGTTATATATATAGTATGGCAGGAGTCTGCATGATTGATTCCATTTGTGACTCCAAGTACTAACCTTGTTATACATATAGTATGGCAGGAGTCTGCATGATTGATTCCATTTGTGACTCCAAGTACTAACCATGTTATATATATAGTATGGCAGGAGTCGGCATGATTGATTCCATTTGTGACTCCAAGTACTAACCGTGTTATATATATAGTATGGCAGGAGTCTGCATGATTGATTCCATTTGTGACTCCAAGTACTAACCTTGTTATATATATAGTATGGCAGGAGTCTGCATGATTGATTCCATTTGTGACACCAAGTACTAACCTTGTTATATATATAGTATAGCAGGAGTCTGCATGATTGATTCCATTTGTGACTCCAAGTACTAACCGTGTTATATATATAGTATGGCAGGAGTCTACATGATTGATTCCATTTGTGACTCCAAGTACTAACCTTGTTATACATATAGTATGGCAGGAGTCTGCATGATTGATTCCATTTGTGACTCCAAGTACTGAAGGTGTTATATATATAGTATGGCAGGAGTCGGCATGATTGATTCCATTTGTGACTCCAAGTACTAACCGTGCTATATATATATAGTATGGCAGGAGTCTGCATGATTGATTCCATTTGTGACTCCAAGTACTAACCTTGTTATACATATAGTATGGCAGGAGTCTGCATGATTGATTCCATTTGTGACTCCAAGTACTAACCTTGTTATATATATAGTATGGCAGGAGTCTGCATGATTGATTCCATTTGTGACTCCAAGTACTAACCTTGTTATATATATAGTATGGCAGGAGTCTGCATGATTGATTCCATTTGTGACTCCAAGTACTAACCTTGTTATATATAGAGTATAGCAGGAGTCTGCATGATTGATTCCATTTGTGACTCCAAGTACTAACCTTGTTATATATATAGTATGGCAGAAGTCTGCATGATTGATTCCATTTGTGACTCCAAGTACTAACCTTGTTATACATATAGTATGGCAGGAGTCTGCATGATTGATTCCATTTGTGACTCCAAGTACTAACCTTGTTATATATATAGTATGGCAGGAGTCTGCATGATTGATTCCATTTGTGACTCCAAGTACTAACCTTGTTATATATATAGTATGGCAGGAGTCTGCATGATTGATTCCATTTGTGACTCCAAGTACTAACCTTGTTATATATAGAGTATAGCAGGAGTCTGCATGATTGATTCCATTTGTGACTCCAAGTACTAACCTTGTTATACATATAGTATGGCAGGAGTCGGCATGATTGATTCCATTTGTGACTCCAAGTACTAACCTTGTTATATATATAGTATGGCAGGAGTCTGCATGATTGATTCCATTTGTGACTCCAAGTACTAACCTTGTTATACATATAGTATGGCAGGAGTCGGCATGATTGATTCCATTTGTGACTCCAAGTACTAACCTTGTTATATATATAGTATGGCAGGAGTCTGCATGATTGATTCCATTTGTGACTCCAAGTACTAACCGTGTTATATATATATAGTATGGCAGGAGTCGGCATGATTGATTCCATTTGTGACTCCAAGTACTAACCTTGTTATATATATAGTATGGCAGGAGTCTACATGATTGATTCCATTTGTGACTCCAAGTACTAACCGTGCTATATATATATAGTATGGCAGGAGTCTACATGATTGATTCCATTTGTGACTCCAAGTACTAACCTTGTTATACATATAGTATGGCAGGAGTCTGCATGATTGATTCCATTTGTGACTCCAAGTACTAACCTTGTTATATATATAGTATGGCAGGAGTCTGCATGATTGATTCCATTTGTGACTCCAAGTACTGAAGGTGTTATATATATAGTATGGCAGGAGTCGGCATGATTGATTCCATTTGTGACTCCAAGTACTAACCTTGTTATATATATAGTATGGCAGGAGTCTACATGATTAATTCCATTTGTGACTCCAAGTACTAACCTTGTTATATATATAGTATGGCAGGAGTCTGCATGATTGATTCCATTTGTGACTCCAAGTACTAACCGTGCTATATATATATAGTATGGCAGGAGTCTACATGATTGATTCCATTTGTGACTTCAAGTACTAACCTTGTTATATATAGTATGGCAGGAGTCTACATGATTGATTCCATTTGTGACTCCAAGTACTAACCTTGTTATATATATAGTATGGCAGGAGTCTACATGATTAATTCCATTTGTGACTCCAAGTACTAACCTTGTTATATATATAGTATGGCAGGAGTCTGCATGATTGATTCCATTTGTGACTCCAAGTACTAACCTTGTTATATATATAGTATGGCAGGAGTCTACATGATTGATTCCATTTGTGACTCCAAGTACTAACCGCGTTATATATATAGTATGGCAGGAGTCTGCATGATTGATTCCATTTGTGACTCCAAGTACTAACCTTGTTATATATATAGTATGGCAGGAGTCTACATGATTGATTCCATTTGTGACTCCAAGTACTAACCTTGTTATATATATAGTATGGCAGGAGTCTGCATGATTGATTCCATTTGTGACTCCAAGTACTAACCTTGTTATATATATTGTATGGCAGGAGTCTACATGATTGATTCCATTTGTGACTCCAAGTACTAACCTTGTTATATATATAGTATGGCAGGAGTCTGCATGATTGATTCCATTTGTGACTCCAAGTACTAACCTTGTTATATATATAGTATGGCAGGAGTCTGCATGATTGATTCCATTTGTGACACCAAGTACTAACCGTGTTATATATATAGTATGGCAGGAGTCGGCATGATTGATTCCATTTGTGACTCCAAGTACTAACCGTGTTATATATATAGTATGGCAGGAGTCTGCATGATTGATTCCATTTGTGACTCCAAATACTAACCGTGTTATATATATAGTATGGCAGGAGTCTGCATGATTGATTCCATTTGTGACTCCAAGTACTAACCCTGTTATATATATAGTATGGCAGGAGTCTGCATGATTGATTCCATTTGTGACTCCAAGTACTAACCGTGCTATATATATAGTATGGCAGGAGTCGGCATGATTGATTCCATTTGTGACTCCAAGTACTAACCTTGTTATATATATAGTATGGCAGGAGTCTACATGATTGATTCCATTTGTGACTCCAAGTACTAACCTTGTTATATATATAGTATGGCAGGAGTCTGCATGATTGATTCCATTTGTGACTCCAAGTACTAACCTTGTTATATATATAGTATGGCAGGAGTCTGCATGATTGATTCCATTTGTGACACCAAGTACTAACCTTGTTATATATATAGTATGGCAGGAGTCTGCATGATTGATTCCATTTGTGACTCCAAGTACTAACCGTGCTATATATATATAGTATGGCAGGAGTCTACATGATTGATTCCATTTGTGACTCCAAGTACTAACCTTGTTATACATATAGTATGGCAGGAGTCTGCATGATTGATTCCATTTGTGACTCCAAGTACTAACCTTGTTATATATATAGTATGGCAGGAGTCTGCATGATTGATTCCATTTGTGACTCCAAGTACTGAAGGTGTTATATATATAGTATGGCAGGAGTCGGCATGATTGATTCCATTTGTGACTCCAAGTACTAACCTTGTTATATATATAGTATGGCAGGAGTCTGCATGATTGATTCCGTTTGTGACTCCAAGTACTAACCGTGTTATACATATAGTATGGCAGGAGTCTGCATGATTGATTCCATTTGTGACACCAAGTACTAACCTTGTTATATATATAGTATGGCAGGAGTCGGCATGATTGATTCCATTTGTGACTCCAAGTACTAACCGTGTTATACATATAGTATGGCAGGAGTCTGCATGATTGATTCCATTTGTGACTCCAAGTACTAACCTTGTTATATATATAGTATGGCAGGAGTCGGCATGATTGATTCCATTTGTGACTCCAAGTACTAACCGTGTTATACATATAGTATGGCAGGAGTCGGCATGATTGATTCCATTTGTGACTCCAAGTACTAACCGTGTTATATATATAGTATGGCAGGAGTCTGCATGATTGATTCCATTTGTGACTCCAAGTACTAACCGTGTTATATATATATAGTATGGCAGGAGTCTGCATGATTGATTCCATTTGTGACACCAAGTACTAACCTTGTTATATATAGTATGGCAGGAGCCTGCATGATTGATTCCATTTGTGACTCCAAGTACTAACCGTGTTATATATATAGTATGGCAGGAGTCTGCATGATTGATTCCATTTGTGACACCAAGTACTAACCTTGTTATATATATAGTATGGCAGGAGTCGGCATGATTGATTCCATTTGTGACTCCAAGTACTAACCGTGTTATATATATAGTATGGCAGGAGTCTGCATGATTGATTCCATTTGTGACTCCAAGTACTAACCTTGTTATATATATAGTATGGCAGGAGTCTGCATGATTGATTCCATTTGTGACTCCAAGTACTAACCTTGTTATATATATAGTATGGCAGGAGTCGGCATGATTGATTCCATTTGTGACTCCAAGTACTAACCTTGTTATACATATAGTATGGCAGGAGTCTGCATGATTGATTCCATTTGTGACTCCAAGTACTAACCTTGTTATATATATATAGTATGGCAGGAGTCGGCATGATTGATTCCATTTGTGACTTCAAGTACTAACCTTGTTATATATAGCATGGCAGGAGTCGGCATGATTGATTCCATTTGTGACTCCAAGTACTAACCGTGTTATATATATATAGTATGGCAGGAGTCTGCATGATTGATTCCATTTGTGACACCAAGTACTAACCTTGTTATATATAGTATGGCAGGAGCCTGCATGATTGATTCCATTTGTGACTCCAAGTACTAACCGTGCTATATATATATAGTATGGCAGGAGTCTACATGATTGATTCCATTTGTGACTCCAAGTACTAACCTTGTTATACATATAGTATGGCAGGAGTCTGCGTGATTGATTCCATTTGTGACACCAAGTACTAACCTTGTTATATATATTGTATGGCAGGAGTCTGCATGATTGATTCCATTTGTGACACCAAGTACTAACCTTGTTATATATATAGTATGGCAGGAGTCGGCATGATTGATTCCATTTGTGACTCCAAGTACTAACCTTGTTATATATATAGTATGGCAGGAGTCTGCATGATTGATTCCATTTGTGACTCCAAGTACTAACCTTGTTATATATATAGTATGGCAGGAGTCTGCATGATTGATTCCATTTGTGACACCAAGTACTAACCTTGTTATATATATAGTATGGCAGGAGTCTGCATGATTGATTCCATTTGTGACTCCAAGTACTAACCGTGTTATATATATATAGTATGGCAGGAGTCTGCATGATTGATTCCATTTGTGACACCAAGTACTAACCTTGTTATATATAGTATGGCAGGAGCCTGCATGATTGATTCCATTTGTGACTCCAAGTACTAACCGTGTTATATATATAGTATGGCAGGAGTCTACATGATTGATTCCATTTGTGACTCCAAGTACTAACCTTGTTATATATATAGTATGGCAGGAGTCTGCATGATTGATTCCATTTGTGACTCCAAGTACTAACCGTGTTATACATATAGTATGGCAGGAGTCTGCATGATTGATTCCATTTGTGACACCAAGTACTAACCTTGTTATATATATAGTATGGCAGGAGTCGGCATGATTGATTCCATTTGTGACTCCAAGTACTAACCTTGTTATATATATAGTATGGCAGGAGTCTGCATGATTGATTCCATTTGTGACTCCAAGTACTAACCTTGTTATATATATAGTATGGCAGGAGTCTGCATGATTGATTCCATTTGTGACTCCAAGTACTAACCTTGTTATATATATAGTATGGCAGGAGTCTGCATGATTGATTCCATTTGTGACTCCAAGTACTAACCTTGTTATATATATAGTATGGCAGGAGTCTGCATGATTGATTCCATTTGTGACTCCAAGTACTAACCTTGTTATATATATAGTATAGCAGGAGTCTGCATGATTGATTCGATTTGTGACTCCAAGTACTAACCGTGTTATATATATATAGTATGGCAGGAGTCTGCATGATTGATTCCATTTGTGACTCCAAGTACTGAAGGTGTTATATATATAGTATGGCAGGAGTCGGCATGATTGATTCCATTTGTGACTCCAAGTACTAACCTTGTTATATATATAGTATGGCAGGAGTCTGCATGATTGATTCCATTTGTGACTCCAAGTACTAACCTTGTTATATATAGTATGGCAGGAGTCTGCATGATTGATTCCATTTGTGACTCCAAGTACTAACCTTGTTATATATATAGTATGGCAGGAGTCTGCATGATTGATTCCATTTGTGACTCCAAGTACTAACCGTGTTATATATATAGTATGGCAGGAGTCTGCATGATTGATTCCATTTGTGACTCCAAGTACTAACCGTGTTATATATATATAGTATGGCAGGAGTCTGCATGATTGATTCCATTTGTGACTCCAAGTACTGAAGGTGTTATATATATAGTATGGCAGGAGTCGGCATGATTGATTCCATTTGTGACTCCAAGTACTAACCTTGTTATATATATAGTATGGCAGGAGTCTGCATGATTGATTCCATTTGTGACTCCAAGTACTAACCGTGTTATATATATATAGTATGGCAGGAGTCTGCATGATTGATTCCATTTGTGACTCCAAGTACTAACCTTGTTATATATATAGTATGGCAGGAGTCTGCATGATTGATTCCATTTGTGACTCCAAGTACTAACCTTGTTATATATAGTATGGCAGGAGTCTGCATGATTGATTCCATTTGTGACTCCAAGTACTAACCTTGTTATATATATAGTATGGCAGGAGTCGGCATGATTGATTCCATTTGTGACTCCAAGTACTAACCGTGTTATACATATAGTATGGCAGGAGTCGGCATGATTGATTCCATTTGTGACTCCAAGTACTAACCGTGTTATATATATAGTATGGCAGGAGTCTGCATGATTGATTCCATTTGTGACTCCAAGTACTAACCGTGTTATATATATATAGTATGGCAGGAGTCTGCATGATTGATTCCATTTGTGACACCAAGTACTAACCTTGTTATATATAGTATGGCAGGAGCCTGCATGATTGATTCCATTTGTGACTCCAAGTACTAACCGTGTTATATATATAGTATGGCAGGAGTCTACATGATTGATTCCATTTGTGACTCCAAGTACTAACCTTGTTATATATATAGTATGGCAGGAGTCTGCATGATTGATTCCATTTGTGACACCAAGTACTAACCTTGTTATATATAGTATGGCAGGAGCCTGCATGATTGATTCCATTTGTGACTCCAAGTACTAACCGTGTTATATATATAGTATGGCAGGAGTCTGCATGATTGATTCCATTTGTGACTCCAAGTACTAACCGTGTTATATATATATAGTATGGCAGGAGTCTGCATGATTGATTCCATTTGTGACACCAAGTACTAACCGTGTTATATATAGTATGGCAGGAGTCGGCATGATTGATTCCATTTGTGACTCCAAGTACTAACCTTGTTATACATATAGTATGGCAGGAGTCTGCATGATTGATTCCATTTGTGACACCAAGTACTAACCTTGTTATATATATAGTATGGCAGGAGTCGGCATGATTGATTCCATTTGTGACACCAAGTACTAACCTTGTTATATATATAGTATGGCAGGAGTCTGCATGATTGATTCCATTTGTGACTCCAAGTACTAACCTTGTTATATATATAGTATGGCAGGAGTCTGCATGATTGATTCCATTTGTGACTCCAAGTACTAACCTTGTTATATATATAGTATGGCAGGAGTCTACATGATTGATTCCATTTGTGACTCCAAGTACTAACCTTGTTATATATATAGTATGGCAGGAGTCTGCATGATTGATTCCATTTGTGACACCAAGTACTAACCTTGTTATATATATAGTATGGCAGGAGTCTGCATGATTGATTCCATTTGTGACACCAAGTACTAACCTTGTTATATATATAGTATGGCAGGAGTCTGCATGATTGATTCCATTTGTGACACCAAGTACTAACCTTGTTATATATATAGTATGGCAGGAGTCTGCATGATTGATTCCATTTGTGACTCCAAGTACTAACCGTGTTATATATATATAGTATGGCAGGAGTCTGCATGATTGATTCCATTTGTGACACCAAGTACTAACCTTGTTATATATATAGTATGGCAGGAGTCGGCATGATTGATTCCATTTGTGACTCCAAGTACTAACCGTGTTATATATATAGTATGGCAGGAGTCTGCATGATTGATTCCATTTGTGACTCCAAGTACTAACCTTGTTATATATATAGTATGGCAGGAGTCTGCATGATTGATTCCATTTGTGACTCCAAGTACTAACCTTGTTATATATATAGTATGGCAGGAGTCGGCATGATTGATTCCATTTGTGACTCCAAGTACTAACCTTGTTATACATATAGTATGGCAGGAGTCTGCATGATTGATTCCATTTGTGACTCCAAGTACTAACCTTGTTATATATATATAGTATGGCAGGAGTCGGCATGATTGATTCCATTTGTGACTTCAAGTACTAACCTTGTTATATATAGCATGGCAGGAGTCGGCATGATTGATTCCATTTGTGACTCCAAGTACTAACCGTGTTATATATATATAGTATGGCAGGAGTCTGCATGATTGATTCCATTTGTGACACCAAGTACTAACCTTGTTATATATAGTATGGCAGGAGCCTGCATGATTGATTCCATTTGTGACTCCAAGTACTAACCGTGCTATATATATATAGTATGGCAGGAGTCTACATGATTGATTCCATTTGTGACTCCAAGTACTAACCGTGTTATATATATAGTATGGCAGGAGTCTGCATGATTGATTCCATTTGTGACTCCAAGTACTAACCTTGTTATATATATAGTATGGCAGGAGTCTGCATGATTGATTCCATTTGTGACTCCAAGTACTAACCTTGTTATATATATAGTATGGCAGGAGTCTGCATGATTGATTCCATTTGTGACTCCAAGTACTAACCTTGTTATATATATAGTATAGCAGGAGTCTGCATGATTGATTCCATTTGTGACTCCAAGTACTAACCGTGTTATATATATATAGTATGGCAGGAGTCTGCATGATTGATTCCATTTGTGACTCCAAGTACTGAAGGTGTTATATATATAGTATGGCAGGAGTCGGCATGATTGATTCCATTTGTGACTCCAAGTACTAACCTTGTTATATATATAGTATGGCAGGAGTCTGCATGATTGATTCCATTTGTGACTCCAAGTACTAACCTTGTTATATATAGTATGGCAGGAGTCTGCATGATTGATTCCATTTGTGACTCCAAGTACTAACCTTGTTATATATATAGTATGGCAGGAGTCTGCATGATTGATTCCATTTGTGACTCCAAGTACTAACCGTGTTATATATATAGTATGGCAGGAGTCTGCATGATTGATTCCATTTGTGACTCCAAGTACTAACCGTGTTATATATATATAGTATGGCAGGAGTCTGCATGATTGATTCCATTTGTGACTCCAAGTACTGAAGGTGTTATATATATAGTATGGCAGGAGTCGGCATGATTGATTCCATTTGTGACTCCAAGTACTAACCTTGTTATATATATAGTATGGCAGGAGTCTGCATGATTGATTCCATTTGTGACTCCAAGTACTAACCGTGTTATATATATATAGTATGGCAGGAGTCTGCATGATTGATTCCATTTGTGACTCCAAGTACTAACCTTGTTATATATATAGTATGGCAGGAGTCTGCATGATTGATTCCATTTGTGACTCCAAGTACTAACCTTGTTATATATAGTATGGCAGGAGTCTGCATGATTGATTCCATTTGTGACTCCAAGTACTAACCTTGTTATATATATAGTATGGCAGGAGTCTGCATGATTGATTCCATTTGTGACTCCAAGTACTAACCGTGTTATATATATATAGTATGGCAGGAGTCTGCATGATTGATTCCATTTGTGACACCAAGTACTAACCGTGTTATATATATATAGTATGGCAGGAGTCTGCATGATTGATTCCATTTGTGACTCCAAGTACTAACCTTGTTATATATATATATAGTATGGCAGCAGTCTGCATGATTGATTCCATTTGTGACTCCAAGTACTAACCTTGTTATATATATATAGTATGGCAGGAGTCTGCATGATTGATTCCATTTGTGACACCAAGTACTAACCTTGTTATATATATAGTATGGCAGGAGTCTGCATGATTGATTCCATTTGTGACACCAAGTACTAACCTTGTTATATATATAGTATGGCAGTTGTCGCAATCAATTCACTAACACTCCTTCTCCGTCATAATACTAAAACAATGACAACGAGTAAAGAACTGAAATATTCTCAAAACATCCTTTTAACATTTGAGTGAATAAGTGAAGCCCTTGAAGTGAACAGAATATTAATTGATACTAGCACTGTTGTATGGTGTATTATGAACCATTTTTCAAAAAAAAAAAAAATTGACCGGCGTATTTTCTATACTGAGAACCAGACACACTCCTCCACCAACATGTATTATTTGCACAGATTTCAGTTCATATTAACACTTATAAAGGCTCATTGTGTTGCAAACAGCCATGGCTTAGGACGCACAAAACTTCCAAGATATATGAGAACGTGCAACATCCAGGATATAAAGGCACGTGAAATTTAGGGTGTATTTGGTTTAAATGAAAATTTGTCGCTTTCGCTTGCCTCGATATAAAAATCGAACCAAAAAACCTGAAAATAGTCACAAATATCATCAGATTTCTGATTATTCGATCATATTTTGCTGTTATAAATTAAATAGGCCAATAATTAAATCAATCAGCTTGAGAACAATAAAATAAGAGCAAATCTGTCAACAAAATACCGCCTTCCCCAATCTGTTTTCGCGTTTTCAATAACGACCCAAGGGATGTAACTCTATCTGTTTTCTTCTGCATTTGTAAAAACAAAACAATTATTCGCGAGTTTGGGCCAGTTGATTGCGGAGCATGAGAAACGCGTCAACAAATTTGTTTACACTATGTTTCTATTGTGTTTCAAACGGGACAAAAACGTTATCTCCGCCAACGTGTTTGGTATGTGGATATTTAATTCCTGGATGTCTCATTTAAACACCAAGTCTGCGGCTCGGTGTTAAAAACCGGAGAACACACAGGGGAAAGAATCGCTGACAAAGTTCTCGAAATGTTGGACACACGGGAGCTGCCAAAAGAGAAGTTAGTAGCAGCAACATGCGACAATGTCAGTCTGAACATCAAATGTTGCAGGACTTCTTACATGTTGAACGATTCCCATGCATCGGTCATGTTTTGAACTTAGCTGTACATGGACTTGATGTGCGGGGAGTAACTGAAGCTATACACCGGTGTAAGAAACTCCTTGGGGTGGGGTAGTGTTTGTTCACCTCGGTAAACAAACACAGCTTCACATAACTTGGTTCCCCTCATCCATAACTAAATCCAATATTTCTTTCGTGTGCATAAGCTTTTTCCGTGGTGCAATCTCTGTATTGCAGCATGGTAAATGCTAAATTTTACCTGATCACCATTAAGGAAAAGGAATATCCAAGCTGTTCGACACTGTCATCTACTCAAAGAAAATATATCATATTTATCTTTAATCGCCATCGATATTCGCAATCATTTTTGTACTGGAAACGATATTCGTATCAATATTCATTTGGCTTGCCCGAAAATGACCAATGACATTGCCCCACAAGCTCCCAGTATCTTTATCATCCAAGTCAGTAGTGCTTTATAGTCCTTACCTGACTCTTTATATATATATATATATATATATATATATATATATATATATATATATATATATATATATATATATATATATATATATATATATATATATTTAAATCTTGTTTATTATCATACTTTTAAATAAGTTACTACTGTCTTCCAATTGCATAACAGTGTTTGGCATACATTATCTGCGCTATTTGCCAGCCTGAATACAATCTTGTTTATAAAGAAACAATTTGCCTTAACTGCGTCACCTAGTTACGAATAGCTCACCATGTGTTCCCTTGAATCTTATCGTGCTTGGATTGGTACATTTAACTTCAAAGTTTTTTGTAGGAGTTCGCAGTTCTTCTTATCGAAGAAGAGATCTATTTGTGTCCTAATCTATCCCTGCTTGCGCCTCAGTGGGGTTGGGCTGCATCAAAGCCTTAATGTTGTGGTCACTTTGTTCTTTGGACTGTCCAATAAATTGTTAATATCGCACTTAGATAATCCTCTGGATGAAACTTTATATCCTTACAGCATTGAAGTTTCAACGACTGTACTCATAAGGAAAGTACACGTACTGATACTTTCTGCCCTCCTTGTCATTTCGCTGTTCAATGTGACTGTGATTCTTCTACTGTCTGGTGATATTGAAACTAACCCTGGCCCAAATTCTCTCAACTCCGATTACAACCAGCATACCTTAAAAATTGTCCATCTGAACATTCAGAGTTTAAAACCCAAAGTTGACATTATCCAATATGAATTTGCATCATTTGATGTCGTGGCTTTGTCTGAGACATGGATGGATGATAATGACTCCACATCCGATATTCTTGTTCACGGGTTTCAGGAGCCATTGCGACTTGACCGTTGGACAAGGGGAGGTGGGGTAGCTATTTATATCAAAGATGGAATCATTTCGACCGAGACCAGACCTATATAATTCGAACACACAGTGCCTGTGGGCGGAGGTGTTTACACAACGAACTAGATCGTCACTGCTGGGTGTGTTCTACCGGCCACCAAACAGTCCCCGCGAAACATGGGAAGCCATATCAGGATCCGTTGAAAAGGCCAGAGACTCCTCAATTGCCGACCTAATTATAACAGGGGACTTTAATGACAATCAAGTGACTCCCTCAAGAAGTGGCGTTTCTGAAATACTCCGCTATTTCAATCTGAGACAAGTCGTGAGTGAACCGACTTGTTTCACCGAGACTTCGGCTTCGTTATCAGATCTATTTGCTCTCAGTGATTCAATAAACATGAAAACCTGTGAGGTCCTTGAACCAATCATCCCAGACATGATCCGATACCATTGTCCAATCTCACTCGAAGTAGAATTCTTGAAACCACCAACCTTATCATTCAAGAGGAGAATTTGGCTTTATTCCCAGGGTAATTATGAAGCGTTGAATGAGGCCTTCTCCCATGCCGATTGGAATGCCCTCTTTGATGACCCATGTCTCGATATCATCTCGATATCATTGTGTCCAAGTTTACTGACAAAATACATGCAACTGCAACTGCATCCGCCCACATACCTAACAAACTCATTACCACGCGAATAGACCAGCCGAAATGGATGCACAATGAAATAAGATTGCTGCTCAGACAGCGAAAACGTTTATATCGCATTGCTAAACGTACCAATACCCCGAATGCCTGGGCAAACTACAAACTAAAACGGAATAATGTTGTATCTGCTATAAGAAAGTCCAAAGCTTTACACTTGTCGAAAATCCAGTCCACGCTAATAAGTAGTAAAACGCCGCCATCACAGTGGTGGAAGACCTTGAAAACAGCAGTCGGGAGCAGTTACTCTGGAATTCCTACTATCAACCATTCCGACCAAATATTCTCGTCAAATGTTGAGAAAGCTGAAGTGTTTAACAAATACTTCAGTTCTATCTCAACAGTTGATGATTCGAATGCTTCCTTGCCATACGCATCAACACGTGTTTCTGCAATTATTGATTGCATCACTTTACATTGTGATGAAGTGCATACAGCAATGAAATCGTTAAAAATTTCTAAGGCATCCGGTCCAGATATAATTAGCCCGCGTCTTCTAAAAGAATGTAAATCATCCTTATGTGAGCCACTCTCCATCTTATTCAATATACTATTGAACAACTCGTATTTCCCATCATTGTGGAAAAAAGCTAATGTCTCCCCGATTTTGAAAAAACACCCTTCCAATTCTGTGACGAACTATCGGCCAATATCTTTGATTAGCTGTGTTGGAAAATAACTTGAAAAATGTGTATTCAAACGCTTGTGGGAGTTTTTGATTGACAATAAAGTTCTCAGCCAATTTCAGTCAGGCTTTACACCCGGTGATTCAACAGTCCTCCAGCTTACTGACATATACGATGGATTTTGTCACGGCCTTGATGATGGCAAAGAAGTTAGGGTTGTCTTCTGTGATGTCAGCAAGGCCTTTGACAAAGTATGGCTTGTAGGTCTTATCCACAAGTTGGAAAGTATTGGTATTTCGGGTGAACTTCTGCTGTTCCTCAAATCGTATCTAACAGATAGATTGCAACGAGTTGTGATATCGTCTGAGACATCGTCCTGGAGAACCATAAATGCAGGTGTTCCACAGGGGTCTATTCTCGGACCCTTGCTGTTCCTTATATATATCAGTAGTATGTCTCGTATGTTTCGAGGGTAGGTTGGGGGACCCCGGTGGGGGACCCCGGAAGTGACGTCATGTCACGTGACCTAGGGGCGCCATGTTGTGTTGTCATGGTAACCCGCGTGAGCGGCCATGTTGTGACGTCATCACCATAGTGATACGTGGTGTGAGTGCGCATGCGCAGCGCGTGTTGTTAGGGTGATACGTGTTTCCGTCGTCCATTTTGTATACTGGAGGTTTCTGTGGTAGCACGTGATTGCTATGTTACCCAATTTTTCTGCAATAAGACGGGGTATGTTCGGAGGGTGTGTTCGATTGATCGTAGATCTAATTACCACAAACAACCCGACAATCCCTCCAAATCACCGAAATCTATCCCAACTTTTACTATTTCGAATTCTTTCAGAATTCTCTGCTTCTATCTGTATATGCAATAGTTTTCGTCTATGTGGCCATGTTTCTTTGTTCTGGAGTATACTGGAGTATACTCCAGTAGCATAGAAGAGCCTATTAGTTGGAACAGTTTTCCTTATTATTACTATATTTAGCAATTTCTGGTCTATTCTTGTTAGTTCTGACCCTATTCCAAGTACTCTTGTTGTTTCATTATATCTAGATCATTTATAACCAATCAGATTGCTTGATTTCCCATAATCTGTATGCAGAGTTATCTCCCCTTATTACAACGAAGTCCTATCCGATTCTCATCACCTATATATCCAATGGCCATATCTTATGGAATCCCATTTTTGGGAAACACCCGTGGTTATGAAATCCATGGGTCATCAATCATTATAAAATATCTTAAATAAAGCAAATGTGTTAAAATCTTAATTTGGTATTAGGCCTAAAATAAAATTCATTTAAGGTATTTTATAATGATTGGACCCGTACGGAACCGCTCCAGGCAAGAATACCGGACAATCCTAGAGTTGGGCCGGACCAGACTGGACCACCTCTCCCCAGGACCCGGATCGCCACTGGCAGTCCGGTCCGGCCCGCATCCCTCATTTTAGGGGGTGGGTCCCCAAAATTGGCCCGAAGTTTTTTTTAAATGCAGGTAGGGGGTGGCTGAAGAGGTGGGGGATTTTGACCCCGTCATTACGTGTACGCTCCATTTAAAACCCGTCTTCGTCACACCCGGTGATCACTCTGTAACATCGGGTCCACCACCCGCCTATCGAGGCTAATAATAGATGAGTGGGAAAACCAGACTTCAAACAGGACGCCGACGACATACATCAAAGGATACAGCGAGTGGTGCTGAGATATAATATAAGTTACGCAAATAAACTCCTGATCGCAAACTCGACCAATAAACCAAAAACGTATGTTTGAAAACACAATATTATTCCATTACGATGACGTTACTAGGTTTATATGTATTTTTCTTACAAGAAATGGTCCATCAAGCTGGCATTTAAGAGAGCGGATGAATATGAATACATTTCTTCCACTTTAATAATTTATACCCAACCAATGAAATTGAGGCCCGAACTATTCCGTAAACAGTTTTCCTTTCTTCTTTATTGTTTTCGTTCCCTGTTGTTTGATTGACTGTTGGTGTACGCTGGCCACACCCCTTCATCTGATTCGCTATTGAAAACCATAAAAATCCACGTGTGTGTGAATGTGTGTGTGTAGAGGGGGAAGGGGTGGGTGGGTTGTGAATAGATTTATTTTTTTATTTGAAAGGGGTCATTCAAGGAAGCAGGTTGGGTGAGGTAGGGAAGTGGCATAAAAAGCCTGTTTTACGAGGGTCAACCATCTCGTGGTGTCACCCTTGCCCACTAGCCTCATTCTGTAAAATGTCGGTGAACTTGGTGTGAAGCCAACCAGGCATGTTTTAAGGCATTTTCAATTGCCGCGTACTTGTCATTTTTTCTCGGTTTGAAATACACTATGGATGGATTAATATTTTATTTTTCATCTCTTGATCGCCCACATTCACTGTCTGACTTGAGCAAGAGTGTATTTCCGTAGTGAGTTCAGTTGTTGGTGCCTTAAGTCTTACTTTGTCAGGCAAACCACGTTCAGGGACCGATCAGGACTATTTAAAACACGCTGTAGCCTCGGAGCCTATTTTTCCATTCATGCGCCAGATTTCAATTTACGGAGAAACACTGCTGTTTGTAACACACACTGCAAGTATGTAATAGCTCTCATCATTTTCATTTAGTACACTATAGCAAACATTAATCTTCACTGTGGTTTCTGATCAAGTCTTGGCTGCCTATTTAGGCAGCCAAGACTTGATCAGAAACCACAGTGAAGATTAATGCTTGGTAATTAAGACTTGAAGTATTAACTTAAGCACTCTACAACAATGATAAATGATAATCATATATATAATACATGTAAGAGTATCTCTCTCGATTATTCATCGAAAGAATATCAAAATATGATCTGAGAAGTTACGCGCCAACTGAGAAGCCTATTTCTGAGATTTAAGAGCCAGGTTCTGATGTTTCAGAACCAAATACGCACTGGCGCATGCCCAGGTCGGTCCCTGCACGTTATGTCTTTGGGTAAGGCACTTCATCCTCACTGTCCGTTGTGTACTAAGTCGTATTGCACGTCGATGGTACACTTGTCTTCAACCCATGCTAACCCTGCTTGTGTGGAGTCTGTATGTTGGGGAGCTAATTGCTAGCCGTGGCTCTGTGGTTCTCTGCGGGTCCTCCGGCTTCCTCCACCCGTAAAATTGACGTGGTCATGATTAGCCAGTGTGCAGAAATATGTGACCTTAAACACCAATAAATAACATACTTTGTCAATACTTGTGTTCACTACATGCAGTACAAACTTTCAGTCAGCTATTTTTATAACTTTGATATGAGTCTTCCATGGAAGACGTGTGTCGCCTGGCGTTTCAGACAGAATTCTAAGTGGAAAAAGGGGCGTAACTCTGGAAAAAATACAGCGGATCAAAAAATAAAATATGAGGTGCACAATGCCATTATGTGATAAAGAATCACTGAAAGTTTCATCAAAATCCATTCATAGGTTAAAGAGGAGTGGCGGATAAGAGAAAGTGTGACGCGGACGACGCAAGACGACAAAAGTAATCCCTATATGTCGCTCCCCACTTCGTGGGGCGGCGACACAAAAACTCACTTGTGACACTTAAAGCGCATTTTACAAAAAAGATATTCAAGTTGCCGACATAGTTGAAAAAACATACTCGAAACAAGAGATCTTTACATAAATTCTGATACTGGCCACAAAAGTTAAAACACTTCTGGTAAAATATTTTAATATCTTAATACACTTCTTGTATATTCCTTGTCATAATTTCCATCGCCACGTGGTTTAAGCTTTATAAAATTTAGAGAATAATTCGCAGTTTAAAACCGAACTTTACCACAATTTACTGTTGACGAATAGAAAATTTTCCTCGCAATTTTCTGAATCATAAATAACGTGCATATCAGGGGGGGGGGGGGGGGGGCACCAAAAATTTGCAAGACGTGACGTGGGGGGGTGGGTGGGTCTCTTGAGTGCGTCAAAAATGTGCATTTCCAACTTGTGCAATTTTTTTAAATTTTTAAAAAATATATCATTTGTGTTTGAAACCTTAAAGATGATGTTGCACATCACACTCTTACCATAAATACAACATCAGGAGGCTTTATATGCGAGAATATTGGGCTTAATCTGGGAAAATGTCACACCTTAGTAGGGGGTGGGTGTCTTGTTCGAAATGTAGAAAATGTGCAGACAATATGTTGGGAACAATTCAAATGAAAATTTGTTCCCGTATATGTACACCTGCTCTGGCCAAGCCTGATAATGAACAGCTTGTCATTTGTAGATTGTGACCCACAGCAGCCCACAGAGGTTTAAATTGGTGGTACCAGTTTAACCCTTTACCTAAAATGAAAAGCAGACGTTACTTGCCAAAAAATGATTGAATAACTAATTTTTTTCATTTTTTGTCTCAAAAACATAGGTTATGACCCCTCATTGGAACGAGCTCGACGAGCTCGTTCCAATGAGGGGTCATAACCTATGTTTTTGAGAGGAAAAAATAATAAAAATTAATTGCCGATTTTTGAGAATAGCGCTGGCCGGTTTTTGCCGTTATGTTGGGTAAAGGGTTAAGAACATTATGAAAAACCCCTAAAGACAGCTGTGCCTACTGAGTTTATAATAAGCTTATTTTGGATTTTAATGGGAGAGTGGGGGGGGGGGGGGGGGGGGGGGGGTGTCTGAGAACGGTAGAAGAAAATTTGCACGTAGGGGTGGGTGGGTGTAAAAACGAGCCGAATAAAAAGTAGGGCGTCACGTCTTGCAAATTTTTAGTGCCCCCTCCCCCCCCCCCCCCCCCCCGTGCAAATAGATAAAAAGGCGAAATTAATATAATATGTGGTATAAGATGTAAACTCCTTTATGTTTTGTTACTCTATTGTTAATTTATTGAGTTTTTCTCCCTGGTTTATATTATCCCAAGTGGGTTTTTTCTTGAAAAATAAAATTCCGCCTCAAAATACCTTTCTCGTATACATTTTTGCCCAGAACCTAAAAGAAAAATGGACTATGCAGTCATGTTAATTAAATTCGTTTTGTTGGGATTCGTCTTGTTGCAATGACCATTTTTGACATTTTATTGGGAATAAAAGGTAATAATAACACTTTGGCCGGCCGATGATTTGTCGCGGTTCTTGTGTGAGAAGGCCTTGGTTACCCCACAGCTCCCAACTGCCTCCCTATTCCCACGCTTCTTCTATCCTCCCAACACTCTGAGAGAACAGCTTGATGGCATCCCTTGCCCTAACCGTGTGAGGGGGTGCGTAATAACAAATTTACATGTGAAATAGTTCATAATTTATTCGGATTATATTCGGTGGTAATGTGGTATAATTATTGATGCCTTTTACATCTTATAAATTATGGACACAAACGGACAGAGTCAAGGAAATTGTGGGGTATTTTTTTTTGTTTTTCGTGAATTTCAAAATTATTCCCCGGGGAAGGGAACGTGCCCCTTTTAACGAGAGGGGGCACTACGCGGCTCGGACGTTGCTGCGCATCATATTCTGGACGCCCCTGATGCAGATGCCAAAGGCATGAGCGATGACAGGTGGTTTGGGGTGGGTGAGTCCCCCCCCCCCCCCCACATACAAATAAAATTTGGAAAGCATTTATTAAATCGAGACTTCTGTTGACTTTTGGGATAAACAATCACGTTCTCTTTAGAACAACGTTTTTTATCCGGGGAGAAGTGTGCCGATCGCCTGATTGATCCAAAGCGAGTCATTACAAGCTAAAAACAAAAGTGTTAAAAACTGCACTTGAAGTGCTGTAATTAACACTCACTCTGTGCTGAACTAGCACTTTGTTCAAGTGTAGATAATCCAGAACTTGATAGGAGTTACAATACCACTTGACAAGTGTAATGTCGCGACACTTGAAAGGAAACAACGCAGATGACTCGGATCAGGCTCGAATTCTAGAGCCCGAACCGCGTCAGAAAGGAATGATTTCGCGCGCCAAAGGCGCGCAGGGATGGTATGGGGAACAAGCCCCTTTTGACCCTCGTTGACTGTAGCTGATTCGTTCTCACATGTCTAGGCGTGATGAAGGAGGAACTGCTTCGGGTACTCGGCCGGTGTCACCAGTTGCGTCGTGATGGTCTCTTGGCTGATGTCGGTTGAACCCTCGGGTGAGGACCAGTGTGAGAGGTTGGGTCCTCTCACAAAGGTACTACCTCTCCCCGAGGGTGCAGTCGATCTAGATTTTCGGGCAAGTATAGTCTGCCGCATCGAGGATGATTATGAGTGATGGCCATCACTGGCAAGTATAATCTGCCTCAGGCTGTCTCTGTTTGGTTGGACTCTTTTGACGAAAACAACAACGACCCCTTTCGGGGACCACCAAGAAGAAGAAGACCCGAACTTCCCTGGTTCGGGGGCAGGCCTACATTGTAATCCTATTGGGTTGGGACAAAAGATGCGCATTGCGCTTACAAAAAGGGGCAGAGGCGGGACGCAGGACCAACGCTCGCCTCCCTTAAAGTGGTTGACCACTTTTAGGGATGGAGCGGAGGATGTTCAGGAACCGTGGGGGTGACTGTTTCCATAACGGTTAGACTGTCTGTAGCGGTTATTGCCTTATTGGGGTGCTGGTAAAAAAAGCATCTTCTGTGTACCCGCTAAAAAGAAGGTAGAATTAGTTTTCATTAGAATATGTAAACTTTAAAGATAAAAGTAGCACCTCTTTAGTTGCGTGTCCTTGTGGTATCTGCTGTGTGTGTGGGGGAGAGTATGAAATGCACGAATCTTTCCATTCGTAGGAGCAGTAACATACTCTCGTGTGGTATTGTGCTGTGTGCGTGTTTGTCGCTATGGGGGAGAGTATGAAATGCACGAATCTTTACATTCGTAAGAGCAGTAACATACTCTCGTGCTTGGGACCCCAATCGTTCCTTATTTATTATTTAGTTTTTATAACAGTATTTATTCCCGATGTAACTTTTAGTTGAGTCGGTGAAGGCTGCCCTTTCTGGTAGAAGGCCACAGTTAAGCTGTTTTTTCTACCTTTTGGTTCACCTTGTCATTCCCTAGTTTTTATTCGAGCGGTCTTAGTTTTGGTTACAATTTTTGGGCTTTTGTCGGCTTTCGCAAATTGCTCCAAGTTCGGAGATTAGTTCGCTGTCGGCTAACCGGTCATGATTTTGTGCGGCCAGGGTGGCTAGGCGGTCTTTGATGGTGGGGATATCGGCCCTGCCGTGGATTGTTTTGATGGGTGTGTCCCATGGGGCACGTATGGCAACTCTAAGCACGTGATTTTGGACCCTCAGGCGTTTACCCATATTAGTTTGGTTGAGGTCAGTTAGTATGATTGCACCGTATTCGAGTACTGGGCGCACAAAGGCTTTGTATAGTTTGAGTAGGGTGGATTGGTTGGCTGTCCATGAACCGCGTCATGGATGAAATGGTTTCGCGGGCCGAAGACGCGCAAGGACGGTTTGGGGGGGGGGGGGGGGCAAACCCCTTTCGACCCTCTTTAACAGTATGTGATTCGGTTTGTCTGGTCTGGCCGTGGTAAAGGAGGAAAGTGTTAAGATGCTTAGCGGCGTCTATGATTTCGTCTGCTTTTCTTAGGAGGAGGTGGCTGAGTTGGTGATACCCCCTTTGGTGGTGTTGAAGGAGTGGTGGAGGGCTGACTCGGTTGGTAAGGTCTGGCCCTCGCAGCTGCCTGTGGTGAAGAGCTTTTTGGTGTTGTTCTCAAGTAGTGGTTGCTGAGACTCTCTAATCCTATTCTGAGCATGTTGCCTTTGCACCCGCGATCTCTCAAGGCCTTAATATGGGCTTGTAGAAATGTAAGGTGGTCGTCGTCTCTGGCCTTTTCTCCTAGGATACGGTGTTTGCTTCCTGGATAGTGTCCCGGTCAGAAAAAGCAGGAAGAGCAAGAGTGGGTTTAGCGACATGTGCAATGTCAGCCTCAACTTCCTGCTCCACAAACAGACTATCCTCCTCCATCTCCTCTTCGGGGGAAGAGTGTGATGGGCTGGAGGTTAGACTATTATCCGGCGAACCAGCGTCCTCCGGACCTTCCACCGGAGTGGAGGGTACCGGCCTGACGTGGAACGGACAGGGGTAGCAGGCATTGGGCGTTCAATGCCATGATTAGCCTCCCTCTCTTCCTTCTCCGTCCTTTTCTTTTCCATGAACACCGTCAGTCGGCGGGCATCGCGTTGTCTGGCGGAAGGTCCCTTCTTTCTTTTCCTTTTCTTCTTCAGGCTGTCCTTTGTCTCTGTTCGGCGCTTGTCATCATCCTTTTGCAGGTCCGAGTCACTTGGAGGGTGACCAGTGCGGGGGGAATCCCCTCACGAAAGGTACTACACCTCTCCAAGGACGTCGGTTCGGCTTCTCTATCAAAATCCACTGTCAGGTGAATTTTACCCTTGAGCACCTGGATACTCCAGGTGGTAGCAAGGGTAGCCTTCACTCTGACAAGTGTTTCCTGGATAACAAGTGGGAGCCCCATTGTTTAGTAGTTAGCACCTCGGAGTCCAAGGTGCGAATGTGAGTGTGGTGTGGTCATCGAAATGATGATTTCGCGCGCCGAAGGCGTGCAGGGACGGTATGGGGGACAAGCCCCTTTCGACCCTCTGTGACTGTATGGGATGGCTTTCACATGTCAAGGCGTTTTGAAGGAGGAAAAGGATCCGGTACTCAGCAGGTGTCTTCAGTAGTGTCCAGTTGTGGATGGGTAGTATCATTGGCAGATGTCGGTTGAACCCTCGAATGAGGACCAGTGTGGGAGGTTGGGTCCTCTCACAAAGGTACTACCTCTCCCCGAGGGTGCAGTCGTTCTGGATTTTCGGGCAAGTATAGTCTGCCGCTTCGAGGATGATAATGAGTGATGGCCATCACTGGCAAGTATAATCTGCCTCAGGCTGTCTCTGTTATAGTTGGACTCTTTGGAGGAAAACAACAACGACCCCCTTTCAGGGACCACCAAGAAGAAGACCCGAACTTCCCTGGTTCGGGGGCAGGCCTGCATTGTAAACCTATTGGGTTGGGACAAAAGATGCGCATTGCGCTTACAAAAAGGGGCAGAGGCGGGACGCAGGACCAACGCTCGCCTCCCTTAAAGTGGTTGACCACTTTTAGGGATGGAGCGGAGGATGTTCAGGAACCGTGGGGGTGACTGTTTCCATAACGGTTAGACTGTCTGTTGCGGTTATTGGGGTGCTGGTCAAAAAAACATCTTCTGTGTACCTGCTTAAAAGAAGAAGGTAGAATTAGTTTTCATTAGAATATGTAAACTGTAAAGATAAAAGTAGCACATCTTTAGTTGCGTGTCCTTGTGGTATCTGCTGTGTGTGTGGAGAGAGTATGGAATGCACGAATCTTTACATTCGTAAGAGCAGTAACATACTCTCGTGTGGTATTGTGCTGTGTGTGTGCTTGTCGCTATGGGGGAGAGTATGAAATGCACGAATCTTTACATTCGTAAGAGAAGTAACATACTCTCGTGCTTGGGACCCCAATCGTTCCCTATTTATTATTTAGTTTTAAGGTGCAGGGGATCGTGAGCATTTTAAGTGGGCTGAACGTCCTAGTTTGCAGCGGGACGGTAACAGGTCTAGCACACTAGACCACACCCGAGGGTGTTTCTTTCCTGTTGTGTCCTTCGCTGGAAGTGGCCTTATTTAGTTTAGTTTAAGTTTATTTGAAGTTGAGGGTGCCGGGGATCGCGATCGTTTAATGCGGGTTGAGCTTCCGAGGCTGTCAGCGGGAGGGCAACAGGTCTAGCACACTAGACCACACCCGAGGGTGTTTCTTTCCTGTTGTACCCTTCGCTGATTGCGGACTTATTTTTTTTTTATTTAGTTTAGGGGTATTCTGGGGCGTCGGGGATCGCAGTTCACCTTGAAATTCCCTAGTTTTTATTCGAGCGGTCTTAGTTTTGGTTACAATTTTTGGGTTTTTGTCGGCTTTCACAAATTGCTCCAAGTTCGGAGATTAGTTCGCTGTCGGCTAACCGGTCATGATTTTCGCGGCCAGGGTGGCTAGGCGGTCTTTGATGGTGGGGATATCGGCCCTGTCGTGGAGTGTTTTGATGAGTGTGTCCCATGGGGCACGTAGGGCAACTCTAAGCGCGTGATTTTGGACCCTCTGGAGTTTTCCTCTGCGTTGTGTCCTTTTAAGTATGTACCCACCGAGCGCAAATCAAATTATGGACGATTCTGGAAGAACCACCAATGCTAGACACATGGGAAGTGCCATCCAATCAAGTTTCAGATGTCGGACGCCTGTAATATCTAAGTGCTTAAAGCATTGCACTTTGAGTGTTAAAATCAAATCCTAAGAGTTAGAATGCCATTCACTGTACGCAGTTGATATATACGGCTTACTACACGACTGTTCAAATCGTTCAAAGGAGAATAGAATAGAAAACAGAATGGCATCTTTTATGAAAAAGTCTTCTTTAAATATCCAGGAAAAGAGGAGGGAGGACAATAAAAGAAGGAAGCAGGACAGGAGGGATAAAGAGAATATTGCAAGGAGGGTTTCATCCCAAGGGAGCAAGGTAAGTCCTAACCTATTTACTGTTAATAACTCCAATGTGGGGGGTGATGATATGACAAACCATACCAAGTCAGATTGTGAAGGGTACTCTCCTGCCCAGTTCATAGAAGAACTGAGAGGACTTAGAGAACAGATAGTTCACCTCACTAAAAAAATAGAAGAAAAGGACGCTAAACTCGAGGAAAAAGAGGCTTCCATTAGGGATTTGATTAGGGGGAGTTTCACTCCACCAACACCTGTTTCACCTGTCAGGGGGATTCAGGTAGTGGCGGAGGTCCACAAGGTCCCTGAAAATCAAAACGTAACTACACTTGTTAGTGAAATAGTGTTAGACACCGAAGAGACTAGGGGGGCAAAAAACGTACGCCGAAGTAGCGGGAGGGGTCAAAGTTACCCGGGAGGTGATTGCAAGGGGCGAACTGGGTGCTCAGCCGTCAGAAAGTAGAGACGAGTTAGGTTTGCAGGACCCCTCGATCCAGTGAATTGCAAGGCTTTCTGCCCTGACAAAGATATCATCGAAATGTTGGCCTCCCAGAAAGGTCTGGGTTACAGTCAGGTCAAATCACCAGAGGACTGGGTTAGCACCACTACATCAACCAAAACGCCAAACAAAAGAAAGAAATTAAGTTTAGATCCTGAGGGGGAAACACAGGAGATAGTGGATGAGGAGGGGTTCATTCACACTGTCGGTAGACAGACAAAAAAGTGAGGAATTGCCCCTCCTCCCCCTCTAACACCTCTGCCTCCGCCTCTGGACCAGGGTCTGAGCAAGCCTCAGATCTGAATACCTCACCCGGCATCTCATCTCTCATGGAAAAACCCTGGAATAAGGTAGTAGTAAACAATATTGATCAGCTAAAAAATCTTAACCGCAACTCCAACAACAACAGGGGGAAGCGGAATCCCCTCGCTTCCACCTATGCCACAGGTCAGGATAAGGAAAAGGGCAATAACAACCAAAAGAACAACAAAGGATCCAACCCCCCTGGATCCATAGTAGTAATCACCAGGATTCACCCTGACACGCCAAGGGAACTCATAAATCAAGGGTTACAGAATTGCAAATGGGAAAGATTTACGTCCAAGGCCACCGGGAAGTCGACCTGGAAAATCAAAGCAATATGCCCAAATCGGGAAACCAAATCAAAACTGTTAGCCAATGGAATACATATCAATAATAGGCGCCACATGGCGGAGGAATACAGAAGTACTCCTCCCCCGATACAATGCCACAAGTGTGTGGAGGTAATCACCTCACCAAATCATGCAGATTAGAGTCCCCCTCCTGCCCCAATTGTAAAGGGGACCACCCTAGCAACTACCGCGGGTGTCCCCATTACAAGAAGGTAAAAACAAATATAGAACTCAAAAACCTAAACCTAACCAAGCCTGACAATGCCTCATCCCCCCCCCCCCCCCCACGTTGTGTGCTCCCTTATCGCAGGTGCACTTCACTCAGTATTGGAGAAGAATATAAACACCAACTTAGGTGACATCTGTCGAGATGTCAGCGATCCGCTTCTCGGCTTTTCAGGACCCAGATCTCTGAATCAATAGTCAAGGCCGCCATCAAAATTAACTAAAGCCACCGCTTATCTCTATCCAAACACCGCGACTAAATGTCACCCCCTATGAATAAGACTAACCACCACAGGTGGCGGCGTCGCTCTTCTAATAAAGCAGAACATCAAAACCAAAACCAAAACCATAAAAACTAATCGCCTCGATGCAGAGGTGATTGCAACTGAAATCACTGTCGACAACAAAAATATCGCGATTGTTTGTTATTATAACGACCCAAGCAAAATTGTTTCTGACACTGTCTTTGAATTCTTTACGAGGAAATACAAACACTGCATTTTCCTCTGCGACTTCAATGCCAAACACTTGTACTTTGGCTGTAACAAAACCACCCCTAACGGTGAAGCCCTCCTTGAAATCACTAAAAAGCATAACCTTCATGTGGGTATGAACGACAGCTCTGCAACTTATATCAGTAATAACCCATTATTCTCATCCGAGATCCAGGATCTAATTATCGCCAGTGACTCACATAGATGACCACTGGGTCGGCGATGACGACTTAGGCAGCGATCACCTCCCGGTCCACGCCTCACTGCTGCTTGGAAATGGCCCACTCAGGTACCCCCCAACTCTCCGCAGAAATTTTAGAAAAATTCATTGGAACCTCTATCGTGACATCATTGATGTCAAACTCACAACCCCCCCCCCCCCCCCCCCCCCCCCCCATCCAATGCAGCGGAACTCGATACCCAATGCGGGGGCATAGAGAAAATCATTAACTCAACCCTAAACGAAATATGCCCAAAAGAAGAAGTACGCCCCTGGAGAAATACTATCTCGGGCGACACACTCTCACTAATCAAAACTAAACGGAAAGCACTTCGCGCTCTTAAAACCGAAACTGACCCCGGTAAGAAAGCTGACCTCAAAAAAACATACAGCCGCCTTCATGGGGAGGTCAAGAAAGCCCTCCAAGCTGAAAAACAAGCAAACTGGGAAAATGCAACAGCCGATCTAAACGGAGTCCAGGATGCCCAAAACTTCTGGGACTCCTTCAAAACCATAGGCAAACCTCTTAAGAAGGAAGACGGTTCCTTCACGCGCACCGACAAAGACAAGGCCGACACCTTTGCCGACCTCCTAAGAAAAACGCATCGCCCGCACCAAGGCGCGGGCAACGATGTCACCGCCATAAACGCCATTGATGACTACATCAATGAACACCCTGATATCTTCCGTGACCCCAAATTCGATAACGAGCCAGAAGACGGGGATGACGATGACCTCGTCACCCCCATCACTAATGAGGAAATCATCAACGTCATAAAAAAATGCAAAAATTCCTCCTCACCCGGCGAAGACGAAGTAAGCTACAAAATTCTAAAACAAAGCCCATTCTCCCTAATCGAAAAACTAAACAAACTGTTCAACGCTTGCCTCACCCATGGCTACTTTCCCAAATGTTGGAAAAAGGCCATTGGTGTCATGATACCAAAACCGGACAAGGACCCCTCCGATCCAGCCAGCTACCGCCCAATCAGCCTACTCAGCTGCATTGGTAAGACATTCGAACGAATCCTTACCAATCGGTTCAGGGGGCACCTTGAAGACGATTTTTTCAATAAATGGCAAAGAGCCTATAGAAACCGTGAAGAAGGCATCGAACATGTCCACCGACTAGTCACCCAAATGAAAACTGCTATCAACAATCAGCAAATAGGCGCGGCAGTCCTGTTAGACGTCGAAAAAGCATTTGACTCCGTTTGGCACAATGGAATGCGCTACAAACTATCAAAAATGAGACTCCCCAAGAAATTGCTCAGATTACTATCCTCTTTCTTAAATGATCGCGAAATTAAAGTCAGAGTGAACAATGAAATGTCTGACAGTGTCCCCCTTGAAGCAGCCCCCCAAGGATCCGTCCTAAGTCCTCTCCTTTACATCTTCTACTTAAATGACCTTAACTTCTCTGAGGATCGTGTTCAAGTCTCCTAATTCGCGGATGATAAGGGCCTCTGGGACTCTAACAATACGGCCAATCTGCTCCAAAAACCCCTGCAACGCGCTCTCGATGACCTAGAACAATGGTGTGCCAAATGGAGAATTAAGCTAAACGCCAATAAAACCCAACGAATCACCTTTACTCGCAAGAAAAATAAACGTGATTTTGACCTAAAACTTATGGATAACACCCTCCCGGAATGCAAAGAAGCGAAATTCCTGGGCATCACCATTGATCAAAAACTGTCCTTCAACAAACATACCGAAGACATGGCGAAAAAGGCTACCAAACGAATTAACTTACTGAAAATGCTTAAGGGAACTTCATAGGGGGCCCACCAGTCCACCCTACTCAAACTATACAAATCCTTTGTGCGCCCAGTACTCGAATACGGTGCAATAATACTAACTGATCTCAACCAAACTAATATGGGTAAACTCCAGAGTGTCCAAAATCACGCGCTTAGAGTTGCCCCTCCGCGCCCCATGGGACACACCCATAAAAACACTCCACGACAGGGCCGATATCCCCACCATTAAAGACCGCCTAGCCACCCTGGCCGCGAAAAATCATGACCGGTTAGCCGACAGCGAACTAATCTCCGAACTTGGAGTAATTTGCGAAAGCCGACAAAAGCCCAAAAATTGCAATCATGGGCGCAGATCTCTTCCAAAAAGTGGGGGGGGGGACGGGCAGATGCCGAAGGCATCTGCAGCGAGTGCCGCAGGCACGAGCCGGCAAAGGGGGGTTTGGGGGGCTTCTCCCCCCAAGAAAATTTTTAAATTGCGCTTTCAAATGGTGCATTCTGGTGGCCTCTGGGGTATAATTTCTCTTAATTATTTAGTATAAAAAAATATGTTTTTCAACAGCCTGTTGTAATTTTGTCAAAATGCTTAACCATAATTGTTCCCGCTTTACCGAGCGTTCCCTATTAGATTAACACAATTCAACTGTGCGGTGGATTAGCATAAGGGGCCCAACAGATGGATCGACGACGTATGTGTCGGGCCCGTTAATGGATTAACAGATCCAATAACAGCCCGACACATACGTCATCAACAAGTCGCGTGAATTGAATGAATTCGATCGATAAATTTCGTTTTCAAAATGTAAACAAAGCAGACGATACTGTCTTGCACATTTTCACGAGCTCAGTACCGGCCTATTACTCTCTCTGCATCAGAATTCTGTCTGCAACATTGATATTCCGATATCAAATAGTTATGCTGCTTATGCATTCGTGCAACCCACAGCTGTGTCTGGCTGAGTAACAACTTATTTGAAGGCGCAGTGTTGAACAACTGTTCGTTGAACGTTACGTCAGTCCAAACATGGACCCACAGACATAGTCCGTAATATAATTTTTGTGGTTGATACGGCTACAGTACAGGCCGTACCAACCCCAAAATTATATTACGAACTGTGGGTCCAAGTTTGGACTAGTTGAACGTGTATCAGAAGTGAATCTCGCATTAAAATTGATGAGAGGGTGCAGCAGTGGGGGAGCATAGTGGGGGACATGTCATACCATGTCCCCCCAGTGGTGGGGGGACATGGCATACCATGTCCCCCCCCCCCCCCCTTGATGAGATCTGGGGGGACACGTCCCCCCCCCCCCCGTCCTCCCCATGATCTGCGCCCATGATTGCAATCAAAACTAAGACCGCTCGAATAAAAACTGGGGAATGACAAGGTGAACTGCGATCCCCGACGCCCCCGAATACCCCTAAACTAAATTAAAATAAATAAGTCCGCAACCAGCGAAGGGTACAACAGGAAAGAAACACCCTCGGGTGTGGTCTAGTGAGCTAGACCTGTTGCCCTCCCGCTTACAGCCTCGTAAGTGTAGCGAAACTCGACCCACCCCGCCCTGCTCTCACTTTGTGTCGAGTCTCTCGGCCCCGAACTCACTTACATGAAGTGAGTTCCGGCCGAGAGCCACGCCACAAATCCAAACAAGGTCTAGCCATAGCACAGATTTGTTGTCGAGGGGTTAGTTACAAGTTCGCAATTTCAAACCGAAAATTAGTTAGCGTAATCAATCACCTAGAACCTCTACAAAATTATTCCAGACTACCCTGGCACCCGTGCTGTGCCGCTGTTCTCGGGCCGGACTCACTTACAATAAGTGAGCCCTTACCGAGAACCTCGCCACAACAGTCAACCAAGGAACAAACATCTTCCTATGATTCCAATCCACCCTTAAACCGTGTTTTGTGTTAAGATATATGTTAGGACTAGGACTCTGAAACAGAATAGGAATTAAAAATACAAAAAAAACCCAATTCCACTAAATTATTAGCAAATTTATTCACAAATCCTCAAATCGTCTCTACCCTCCCACAATTCAGCAGTACATTCAGATTTACATTCAAGTTGTACAGACCAACTCATTTCATTCACCCTTCAAGGTGAGATCATAATTCCTCATAAAATAGTTACGTCCCCTACTAAAGAGGGGGAAAAACCCTACAATCTGGCACTTATGCCGCCTTAAAATATGCACACCAGACTACATGACTACTACCCTTAACTAAAGAAGGGGAGTCCAAGATACGGCAATACCAAATATTTACTTTCACATGTCACCCAGCAGAAGGGTTACTTCATTATTTGTGACCCACCTACCCTCCTAAATATTGCTAAATATTCACTGAGGGTAGCGTTATCTCAGTATTCACGTCTGTACATTCAAGCTAATGCCATAAAAGGAGGGGGGGGGGGGGTACAATCCATCGGGCCACCGAAACTCGCCCCAAGCCGAAAGATCACGATTAGGCCATAGCATCCTATCGCAACAGCAATAAGATGCCCTGGATCAATCGTGAATAATCCTAGAACCAATTTAATATAGCCTTTTATAACATATTTCGGCCTACGGCGAGGATCGGTAAATTACATAAAATATGACCGGCCCCGGCAGGGTACAACTACGGAGAAATAAATATTCGACTCACCTATAGGAAGCTCCACACGGTTCTGATCCACTAGACTCCGATTCAGAATAATATAATATTGCAGACGCAATTATTTCGTGCGAAGTCAACACCGCCGAGCACGAGAAACTACATGTCTCTCACAATAGTGGTCAATGAAGTAAGAACCACTGATCCATAACGCTATCAGTTAATGATCAATGTAACAATTTAAGGCCACCTCAGAGTATTTTAGCACTTTCAATACTGAAGCGGGCAAACACACACTCGATATGTACACACAGACCCATACCTACATATATATATAATATACATACATAGATATAGGCCACCGTGCACACACCGTGTGTGTGTCCCTTATTGTACAATTCCACTTTTTCTTACAGAAGCTCAACCCGCATTAAACGATCGCGATCCCCGGCACGCTCAACTTCAAATAAACTTAAATTAAACTAACCTAAATAAGGCCACTTCTAGCGAAGGACACAACAGGAAAGAAACGCCCTCGGGTGTGGTCTAGTGTGCTAGACCTGTTACCGTCCCGCTGCAAACTAGGAAGTTCAGCCCACTTAAAACGCTCGCGATCCCCTGCACCTTAAAACTAAATAATAAATAGGGAACGATTGGGGTCCCAAGCACGAGAGTATGTTACTGCTCTTACGAATGTAAAGATTCGTGCATTCCATACTCTCCCCCATAGCGACAAGCACACACACAACACAATACCACACGAGAGTATGTTACTGCTCTTACGAATGTAAAGATTCGTGCATTCCATACTCTCCACACACACACAGCAGATACCACAAGGACACGCAACTAAAGAGGTGCTACTTTTATCTTTACAGTTTACATATTCTAATGAAAACTAATTCTACCTTCTTCTTTTAAGCAGGTACACAGAAGATGTTTTTTTTTTTACCAGCACCCCAATAACCGCTACAGACAGTCTAACCGTTATGGAAACAGTCACCCCCACGGTTCCTGAACATCCTCCTCTCCATCCCTAAAAGTGGTCAACCACTTTAAGGGAGGCGAGCGTTGGTCCCGCGTCCCGCCTCTGCCCCTTTTTGTAAGCGCAATGCGCATCTTTTGTCCCAACCCAATAGGATTACAATGTAGGCCTGCCCCCGAACCAGGGAAGTTCGGGTCTTCTTCTTGGTGGTCCCCGAAAGGGGTCGTTGTTGTTTTCGTCCAAAGAGTCCAACCAAACAGAGACAGCCTGAGGCAGATTATACTTGCCAGTGATGGCCATCACTCATAATCATCCTCGAAACGGCAGACTATACTTGCCCGAAAATCCAGATCGACTGCACCCTCGGGGAGAGGTAGTACCTTTGTGAGAGGACCCAACCTCCCACACTGGTCCTCACTCGAGGGTTCAACCGACATCTGCCAATGATACTACCCATCCACAACTGGACACTACTGGAGACACCTGCCGAGTACCGGATCCTTTTCCTCCTTCAACACGCCCTGACATGTGAGAGCCATCCTATACAGTCACAGAGGGTCGAAAGGGGCTTGTCCCCCATACCGTCCCTGCGCGCCTTCATCATTTCGACTAGAATGGGTCTAACACCTTGAAAGTGTCAGTTTTAACACTTTATTTTTTAGTGTGTATTGAATAAGCAAAACATAATTGTTTTCTGTTTAATTTGTGATCTACACGTGGTTATAATTATGATTAACCAGTTTAACCCTTTACCTAACATGAAAAGCAGACGACACTTGCCAAAAAATGATTGAATAACTAATTTTTTTCATTTTTTGTCTCAAAAACATAGGTTATGACCCCTCATTGGAACGAGCTCGACGAGCTCGTTCCAATGAGGGGTCATAACCTATGTTTTTGAGACGAAAAAATAATAAAAATTAATTGCCGATTTTTGAGAATAGCGCTGGCCGGTTTTTGCCGTTATGTTGGGTAAAGGGTTAAGAACATTATGAAAAACCCCTAAAGACAGCTGTGCCTACTGAATTTATAATAAGCTTATTTTGGATTTTAATGGGAGAGTGGGGGGGGTGTCTGAGAACGGTAGAAGAAAATTTGCACGTAGGGGTGGGTGGGTGTAAAAACGAGCCGAATAAAAAGTAGGGCGTCACGTCTTGCAAATTTTTAGTGCCCCCCCCCCCCCCCCCCCACCCGTGCATATAGATAAAAAGGCGAAATTAATATAATATGTGGTATAAGATGTAAACTCCTTTATGTTTTGTTACTCTATTGTTAATTTATTGAGTTTTTCTCCCTGGTTTATATTATCCCAAGTGGGTTTTTTCTTGAAAAATAAAATTCCGCCTCAAAATACCTTTCTCGTATACATTTTTGCCCAGAACCTAAAAGAATGAAAGTGTCAATGACACTGTAGCTCAACTTGTCAAGACAAAGACATGCACATGTATAGTATGTGACACAGCAATGACAAACATCTAGGTAATGACCTGATAACAAAGGTACATATAAAGTATTGTAATGGTCTGTACATAAATACTGACCGTTGCCTGTAACAAATGTATAGGTAAAGTACTGTAAAGGTGGGTGACAGTCAGATGCTAAACTAGAAAAGAAAACTTTGAGTCCCAGAGTGGGTCTGACTGAACCCCAAAATATTTGTTCTCATAGCACAGTGATAACAAAGGCACCCCAAAACACACTCGTTCCTGTCCCAAGGTGAAAACAAAGGTACCCAAGAAGTTTTGTGAAGATCAATTCATAAATACGAGCTGTACAGAATTTGTGACAAAAAACTGATTGGACCTAATTTTGGTACAAAATGGCCACTGGCAGCCAACTTGAATTTTGGACCGTACCCAGAAACACTCATTCTCGTCCCAAGGTGATAACAAAGGTACCCAAGAAGTTTTGTGAAGATCGGTTCATAAATACAGCCTCTACCCTGAGCCGCATTGACATGTGTGCTCACATTGTGCAAGTAGCACTGAATAAGTCAAAGTTCATCTAATTTGCATAATTTCTGCACGAAAAAAAACCCCTTAGAATATGTGATGTATTCCATGTTACTAAACATTCATACAAAAATTTATTCAAATCAGAACTTTCATACAGAAGTTCTGTACAAAAGACTGATTGCACTAATTTTGGTACAAAATGGCTGCTGGTGGCCATCTTGAATTTCGGACCACACCCAAAAACACTCGCTCTCATCCCACGGTGATAGCAAAGGTACCCAACAAGGTTTGTAAAGATTGGTTCATAAATATGGCCTCTAGTCTGAGCTGTATAGAAGTTGTGTACAAAAAACTGATTAGACCTAATTTCGGTACAAAATGGCCAGTGGCAGCCATCTTGAATTTTAGACCGCACCCAGAAACACTCATTCTCGTCCCAAGGTGATAACAAAGGTACCCAAGACATTTCGTGAAGATCAGTTCATAAATACAGACTCAAGTCTGAGCCGTATTGACATGTGTACTTAATGTGTGTAAGTCGCATTGAAATATCAAAGTTCATCTAATTTGCATAATTTCTGCACGAGAAAAAAACCCGTATTATATGTGATGTATCCCATGGTACTAAACATTCACACAAAAAATTATTCAAATCAGCGCTTTCATATGGAAGTTCTGTGCAAAAATCTGATTGCACCTAATTTTGTACAAAATGGCTGCCATCGGCCATCTTGAATTTCGGACCGAACCCCAAAACACTCGTTCTCGTCCCACGGTGATACCAAAGGTACCCAAGAAGTTTCGTAAAGATCGGTTCATAAATACGGCCTCTAGCCCGAGCCGTATTGGCATTTGCACTTGCAGTGCTGAAATTAACACCAAAAAACATCAAAATTAGTCTAATTTGCACAATTTACGCACGAGAAAAAAACCCGTATTATATGTGATGTACCCCATGGTACTAAACATTCATACAAAAAATTATTCAAATCAGAGCTTTCATAAGGAAGTTCTGTACAAAAAACAGATTTCTGCATCATCGGTACAAAATGGCGGCTGGCAGCCATCTTGAATTTCGGACCGCACCCAAAAACACTCGTTCTCGTCCACGGTCATAACAAAGGTACCCAAGAAGTTTTGTAAAAATCGGTTCATAAATACGACCTCTAGCCCGAGCCATAGCCAATTGTTGACGTACGGACAGACGGGCCATGACAATAGCTCAAATTTGACTTCGTCAAAGTTGAGCTAAAAATGGACTATGCAGTCATGTTAATTAAATTCGTTTTGTTGGGATTCGTCTTGTTGCAATGACCATTTTTGACATTTTATTGGGAATAAAAGGTAATAATAACACTTTGGCCGGCCGCTGATTTGTCGCGGTTCTCGTGTGAGAAGGCCCTTGGTTACCCCACAGCTCCCAACTGCCTCCCTATTCCCACGCTTCTTCTATCCTCCCAACACTCTGAGAGAACAGCTTGATGGCATCCCTTGCCCTAACCGTGTGAGGGGGTGCGTAATAACAAATTTACATGTGAAATAGTTCATAATTTATTCGGATTATATTCGGTGGTAATGTGGTATAATTATTGATGCCTTTTACATCTTATAAATTATGGACACAAACGGACAGAGTCAAAGAAATTGTGGGGTATTTTTTTTGTTTTTCGTGAATTTCAAAATTATTCCTCGGGGAAGGGAACGTGCCCCGTCTGACGAGAGGGGGGCACTACGCGGCTCGGACGTTGCTGCTCATCATATTCTGGACGCACCTGATGTAGATGCCAAAGGCATGAGCGATGACAGGTGGTTTGGGGTGGGTGAGTCCCCCCCCCCCCCCCCCCCCACATACAAATAAAATTTGGAAGGCATTTATTAAATCGAGACTTCTGTTGACTTTTGGGATAAACAATCACGTTCTCTTTAGAACAACGTTTTTTATCCGGGGAGAAGTGTGCCGATCGCCTGATTGATCCAAAGCTAGTCATTACACGCTAAAAACTAAAGTGTTAAAAACTGCACTTGAAGTGCTGTATTTAACACTTACTCTGTGCTGAACTAGCACTTTGTTCAAGTGTAGATAATCCAGAACTTGATAGGAGTTACAACAATACCACTTGACAAGTGTAATGTCGCGACACTTGAAAGGAAACAAAGCAGATGACTCGGATCAGGCTCGAATTCTAGAGCCCGAACCGCGTCAGAAAGGAATGATTTCGCGCGCCAAAGGCGCGCAGGGACGGTATTGGGGACAAGCCTCTTTCGACCCTCGTTGACTGTAGCTGATTCGTTCTCACATGTCTAGGCGTGTTGAAGGGGGAACTGCTTCGGGTACTCGGCCGGTGTCACCAGTTGCGTCGTGATGGTCTCTTGGCTGATGTCGGTTGAACCCTCGGGTGAGGACCAGTGTGAGAGGTTGGGTCCTCTCACAAAGGTACTACCTCTCCCCGAGGGTGCAGTCGATCTGGATTTTCGGGCAAGTATAGTCTGCCGCTTCGAGGATCGGGCAAGTATAGTCTGCCGCTTCGAGGATGATTATGAGTGATGGCCATCACTGGCAAGTATAATCTACCTCAGGCTGTCTCTGTTTGGTTGGACTCTTTTGACGAAAACAACAACGACCCCTTTCGGGGACCACCAAGAAGAAGAAGACCCGAACTTTCCTGGTTCGGGGGCAGGCCTGCATTGTAATCCTATTGGGTTGGGACAAAAAGATGCGCAATGCGCTTACAAAAAGGGGCAGAGGCGGGACGCAGGACCAACGCTCGCCTCCCTTAAAGTGGTTGACCACTTTTAGGGATGGAGCGGAGGATGTTCAGGAACCGTGGGGGTGACTGTTTCCATAACGGTTAGACTGTCTGTAGCGGTTATTGGGGTGCTGGTAAAAAAAGCATCTTCTGTGTACCTTCTAAAAAGAAGAAGGTAGAATTAGTTTTCATTAGAATATGTAAACTTTAAAGATAAAGGTAGCACCTCTTTAGTTGCGTGTCATTGTGGTATCTGCTGTGTGTGTGGGGGAGAGTATGAAATGCACGAATCTTTACATTCGTAAGAGCAGTAACATACTCTCGTGTGGTATTGTGCTGTGAGCGTGCTTGTCGCTATGGGGGAGAGTATGAAATGCACGAATCTTTACATTCGTAAGAGCAGTAACATACTCTCGTGCTTGGGACCCCAATCGTTCCTTATTTATTATTTAGTTTTTATAACAGTATTTATTCCTGATGTAATTTTTAGTTGAGTCGGTGAAGGGAGCCCTTTCTGGTAGAAGGCGACAGTTAAGCTGTTTTTCTACCTGTTGGTTCACCTTGTCATTCCCTAGTTTTTATTCGAGCGGTCTTAGTTTTGGTTACAATTTTTGGGCTTTTGTCGGCTTTCGAAAATTGCTCCAAGTTCGGAGATTAGTTCGCTGTCGGCTAACCGGTCATGATTTTTCGCGGCCAGGGTGGCTAGGCGGTCTTTGATGGTGGGGATATCGGCCCTGTCGTGGATTGTTTTGATGGGTGTGTCCCATGGGGCACGTAGGGCAACTCTAAGCGCGTGATTTTGGACCCTCTGGAGTTTACCCATATTAGTTTGGTTGAGGTCAGTTAGTATGATTGCACCGTATTCGAGTACTGGGCGCACAAAGGCTTTGTATAGTTTGAGTAGGGTGGACTGGTTGGCTCCCCATGAACCGCGTCATGGATGAAATGGTTTCGCGGGCCGAAGACGCGCAAGAATGGTTTGGGGGGGCAAGCCCCTTTTGACCCTCTTTAACAGTATGTGATTCGGTTTGTCTGGTCTGGCCGTGGTAAAGGAGGAAAGTGTTAAGATGCTTGGCGGCGTCTATGATTTCGTCTGCTTTTCTTAGGAGGAGGTGGCTGAGTTGGTGATACCCCCTTTGGTGGTGTTGAAGGAGTGGTGGAGGGCTGACTCGGTTGGTAAGGTCTGGCCCTCGCAGCTGCCGGTGGTGAAGAGCTTTTTGGTGTTGTTCTCAAGTAGTGGTTGCTGAGACTCTCTAATCCTATTCTGAGCATGTTGCCTTTGCACCCGCGATCTCTCAAGGCCTTAATATGGGCTTGTAGAAATGTAAGGTGGTCGTCGTCTCTGGCCTTCTCTCCTAGGATACTTTCCACGGACTCCGCGGTGTTTGCTTCCTGGATGGTGTCCCGGTCGGAAAAAGCAGGAAGAGCAAGAGTGGGTTTAGCGACATGTGCGATGTCAGCCTCAACTTCCTGCTCCACAAACAGACTATCCTCCTCCATCTCCTCTTCGGGGGAAGAGTCTGATGGGCTGGAGGTTAGACTATTACCTGGCGAAACAGCGTCCTCCGGACCTTCCACCGGAGTGGAGGGTACCGAGCTGGACTTGGAACGGACAGGGGTAGCAGGCATTGAGCGTTCGATGCCATGATTAGCCTCCCTCTCTTCCTTCTCCGTCCTTTTCTTTTCCATGAACACCGTCAGTCGGCGGGCATCGCGTCGTCTGGCGGAAGGTCCCTTCTTTCTTTTCCTTTTCTTCTTCTGGCTGTCCTTTGTCTCTGTTCGGTGCTTGTCGTCATCCTTTTGCAGGTCCGAGTCACTTGGAGGGTGACCAGTGCGGGGGGAAATCCCCTCACGAAAGTACTACACCTCTCCAAGGACGTCGGTTCGGCTTCCACTGTCAGGTGAATTTTACCCTTGAGCACCTAGATACTCCAGGTGGTAGCAAGGGTAGCCTTCAATCTGACAAGTGTTTCCTGGATAACAAGTGGGAGCCCCATTGTTTAGTAGTTAGCACCTCGGAGTCCAAGGTGCGAATGTGAGTGTGGTGTGGTCATCCGAAATTATGATTTCGCGCGCCGAAGGCGCGCAGGGACGGTATGGGGGACAAGCCCCTTTCGACCCTCTGTGACTGTATAGGGTGGCTCTCACATGTCAAGGCGTGTTGAAGGAGGAAAAGGATCCGGTACTCGGCAGGTGTCTCCAGTAGTGTCCAGTTGTGGATGGGTAGTATCATTGGCAGATTTCGGTTGAACCCTCGAGTGAGGACCAGTGTGGGAGGTTGGGTCCTCTCACAAAGGTACTACCTCTCCCCGAGGGTGCAGTCGTTCTGGATTTTCGGGCAAGTATAGTCTGCCGCTTCGAGGATGATAATGAGTGATGGCCATCACTGGCAAGTATAATCTGCCTCAGGCTGTCTCTGTTATAGTTGGTCTCTTTGGAGGAAAACAACAACGACCCCTTTCGGGGACCACCAAGAAGAAGACCCGAACTTCCCTGGTTCGGGGGCAGGCCTGCATTGTAATCCTATTTGGGTTGGGACAAAAGATGCGCATTGCGCTTACAAAAATGGGCAGAGGCGGGACGCAGGACCAACGCTCGCCTCCCTTAAAGTGGTTGACCACTTTTAGGGATGGAGCGGAGGATGTTCAGGAACCGTCGGGATGACTGTTTCCATAACGGTTAGACTGTCTGTAGCGGTTATTGGGGTGCTGGTCAAAAAACATCTTCTGTGTACCTGCTTAAAAGAAGGTAGAATTAGTTTTCAATAGAATATGTAAACTGTAAAGATAAAAGTAGCACCTCTTTAGTTGCGTGTCCTTATGGTATCTGCTGTGTGTGTGTGGAGAGTATGGAATGCACGAATCTTTACATTCGTAAGAGCAGTAACATACTCTCGTGTGGTATTGTGCTGTGTGTGTGCTTGTCGCTATGGGGGAGAGTATGAAATGCTCGAATCTTTACATTCGTAAGAGCAGTAACATACTCTCGTGCTTGGGACCCCAATCGTTCTCTATTTATTATTTAGTTTTAAGGTGCAGGGGATCGCGAGCGTTTTAAGTGGGCTGAACTACCTAGTTAGCAGCGGGACGGTAACAGGTCTAACACACTAGACCACACCCGAGGGTGTTTCTTTCCTGTTGTGTCCTTCGCAGAAAGTGGCCTTATTTAGGTTAGTTTAAGTTTATTTGAAGTTGAGGGTGCCGGGGATCGCGATCGTTTAATGCAGGTTGAGCTTCCGAGGCTGTCAGCTGGAGGGCAACAGGTCTAGCACACTAGACCACATCCGAGGGTGTTACTTTCCTGTTGTACCCTTCGCTGGTTGCGGACTTATTTATTTTAATTTAGTTTAGGGGTATTCGGGGGCGTCGGGGATCACAGTTCACCTTGTCATTCCCTAGTTTTTATTCGAGCGGTCTTAGTTTTGATTGCAATTTTTGGGCTTTTGTCGGCTTTCGCAAATTACTCCAAGTTCGGAGATTAGTTCGCTGTCGGCTAACCGGTCATGATTTTTCGCGGCCAGGGTGGCTAGGCGGTCTTTAATGGTGGGGATATCGGCCCTGTCGTGGAGTGTTTTTATGGGTGTGTCCCATGGGGCGCGGAGGGCAACTCTAAGCGCGTGATTTTGGACCCTCTGGAGTTTTCCCATATTAGTTTGGTTGAGGTCAGTTAGTATTATTGCACCGTATTCGAGTACTGGGCGCACAAAGGATTTGTATAGTTTGAGTAGGGTGGACTGGTTGGCCCCCCATGAAGTTCCCTTGAGCATTTTCAGTAAGTTAATTCGTTTAGTAGCTTTTTTCGCCATGTCGTCGGTATGTTTGTTGATGGACAGTTTCTGATCAATGGTGATGCCCAGGAATTTCGCTTCTTTGCATTCTGGGAGGGTGTTGTCCATAAGTTTTTGGTCAAAATCTCGTTTATTTTTCTTGCGAGTAAAGGTGATTCGTTGGGTTTTATTGGCGTTTAGCTTAATTCTCCATTTAGCACACCATTGTTCTAGGTCATCGAGAGCGCGTTGCAGGGGTTTTTGGAGCAGATTGGCCGTATTGTTAGAGTCCCAAAGGCCCTTGTCATCCGCGAATTGGGAGACTTGTACAGGATCTTCGGAGAAGTTAAGGTCATTTACATAGAGGATGTAAAGGAGGGGGCTCAGGACGGATCCTTGGTGGGTGCCTGCTTCAAGGGGGACACTGTCAGACATTTCATTGTTCACTTTGACTTTAATTTCGCGATCATTTAAGAAGGAGGATAGTAATCTGAGCAGTGTGGTCATCTGCGTTGTGTCCTTTTAAGTATGTACCCACCGAGCGCAAATCAAATTATGGACGATTCTGGAAGAACCACCAATGCTAGACACATGGGAAGTGCCATCCAATCAAGTTTCAGATGTCGGACGCCTGTAATATCTAAGTGCTTAAAGCATTGCACTTTGAGTGTTAAAATCAAATCCTGAGGGTTAGAATGGGTCTAACACCTTGAAAGTGTCAGTTTTAACACTTCATTTTTTAGTGTGTATTGAATAAGAAAAACATAATTGTTTTCTGTTGAATTTGTGATCTACACGTGGTTATAATTATGATTTGGCAAAACTAAATTTAGAAATAATTGAAAATGTTGATTATACAGTCTCTCAACCGTGTCATGGGCAAAGGTGTTAAAACATATGTTAATTTGTTTGGAGGATAAAAGCTTCTGTAGCTTTGTTGTGCCACCCAAATGTTATTTCACACCTTGTGCAAGTAGTGGTTAATTCAATCTACATGTACTTTAATTAATCCCTTACATCAATCATAGTTCAAGTGCATTGCCCTGCAACCTAACAATTCAGTTGAATGATTTGTTACCCGAGAGAGAGAGAGAGAGAGAGAGAGAGAGAGAGAGGGAGAGAGAAGATTGTAATCAATTTTAATATATTTGATTTGTTTTTTGTTTAAGTAATCACCGTGGTGACCCAGAAAAAGTTCCAGCACAGTCAATCCGGCTGATTAATCTATTTTAATAACTGCAATAAGCCAATTTCGAAACTGCCATCTTGGATTTTAATCTATGCAAGGTCACAGGTCGCGAGGTATAAACATTCCAAGAAAACGCGTTGTTAGCAATGAAATCGCACTGTTTACACCTCGCTACCTGTGACCTTGCATAGATTAAAGTCCACAGATGGCAGTTTCGAAATTGGCTTATACCAGTGTCAGTTTTAAATGAGAGGTACCCGAAATGGTCTGCAAATTTTTCCCCACATCTATCCCACCAATTGAATAACTTGAAAAAAGGAGACAAAATCAAAACGACGATCTGAGGAAAATTAAATATTTGATCGTGTAACATAGTGTTGTTCGTTTAGTTTGGTTCCATTTTCGCCGGGTGCATTGGTGCTGTTTTCGCCAATGTGGTGTCGCCAGTCGGTGCCTTTTTCACACGGTGTCGTTTTTCGCCAGAAGCCACCACTTGTAGTCTAATTTTAGCATGAACCGGTTATTATGAATCTCGACATGTATTCAACTTCCCTTCTCTTGGTGACTTGTTGGCTTTTCTCACAGAGTTTGTCTGAAATCCCGAAGACCGTCTACATTTATCAAGATGGTTCATCACCTTTCGTTAGTGATAAATTCCTTAGTATGGGCATCAACGTTGGATATTATCTTCGACACTATCGGACTTATCCGCGGTTTTTGCGGTAATTTGACGAGAACGGGTGTTGCAACTGTGATACTTGCTTTTCGGCCTTTCGCTTTCGGCCCAGCGCTTTTCGGCCCGACGCTTTTCTATCTCGGGTATGGTGCCAAGGATGTGGCTAGAGGGTTTCAGCTGGGGGAGGGGGGGTGCTAGTCTTTGTAAGACTGTGACCCGGGGCCCTCCTGGCCAGGACGGCCCCAGGTCACAGTCTTACAAAGACTAGGGGGGTGCCACCGATGTAAATTCTAACTGTGAGTGGTTTCGATAGGTGATTGCACTGCAGCGCTGGGTGATATCTTTTAAAACCCTTTTCCCAATGAATCGCCCGAGTCCGCCGGCATAATATGCAAATACAGCGGCTGAAAAATATTATTTTTCGAAAAATTTCAACAAAACCATATCATGTGACCCCTCTTTGGAACGAGCTCGTTCCAAAGAGGACTCGCATGATATGGTTTTGTTGAAATTTTTTTTTAAAAATTTAAAAAAATGATATTTAAAATAATGAATTTTGAAATCATCTGCGTTGGGTAAACAGTTATGAACCCTTCTGAAAATTTTCACCAGTTCTGAAACGGAAAAAGCATCATTTATAATGCGTCTGGGTCAGAAAATTTACCGGATTGATGTCAAAGTCGAAATTTCGAGGCCATGTCAATTTTAGAGTAGGAAATTTGAAACTCTTTTCCAGTTGGAAATAAAAGATCAAAATTTCTCATCAGTAGTTGGAATTTTAATATTTTTCATGAACAATGTTAATTTATTGAATTTCCAACCATTTGATTTTTGACCTCGGAATTTCCAACCATTGAAAAAAAATACTCCTAGCTGGGGGGTGGTTGGGGGTGAAATTTATTGAATTTCCAACCATTTTATTTTTGATCGGAATTTCCAACCATTGAAAAAAAATACTCCTAGCTGGGGCGTGGTTGGGGAGTGAGACCCCCCCCCCCCCCCCCCCCCTTCCTGTCGCCACATCCCTGTATGGTGCTTTTCGGCCTCTGGTGCTCTTGAGTCGGGCAAGGGTGTTATTGGAAATTTCTAAGTGATAAAAGTAGTCAAATATGGGTCTTTTAAGGTGCTGTATAAGTAAGGGAATTTTGTTTATTTTGAAATTCCTACCTCTGATATTCCTTAAGGGCCTATATAAGTAATGGAATTTTGTTTATTTTGAAATTCTCACCTCTCATATTCCTTAAATTCAGATTAAATATACACAATTTATACATCAAAATGAAGGTAGGGATGTATAGAACACGAAACACATATGTAATCAACTCATAGAGTCGACTGTAGGCACCACTGGTTCCTGGAAGTCTGCTACCGTATTCGCACCAGAACTGATAATAAAATAATATTTCATCTGAACAACTTGTGGTCAAGTGTGCTTCATATATCCAAGAACAAACCTAGGCATTCAAAACACTTTCGAATACAGAGATAGGACTGTATTTTGGAAAAGGACAACACTGTCTGCATTTTTTATTGAAGATGGTTTCCATGCTCAAACAGACATGCGCAAATCACTCGTTACCACAAATTTCCATCGAAAAACAAAATCGTAATTCTACGAAATTTCAACAGGTATCATGGTACCTTGCATTGAATATGGCAACTGTGCAATCTCTATCTAATAACAGTATACTGTATGAAGGCGATCTTTTTCATTATTTGATTTTAGACAGCGTTGTTTTTACGTCGACTGGAAATCGAAAGTATACTCATACGTAAACAAAAGCAAAGGCTTTGGAATTTTCCCCAATGCAGCTCTGTCGCCGTATTTTGAAGAATTTTTATCCCCTAGCTTTGTTCTTGGATATGTAAAGCACATTTGGCCACAAGTTGTTTTCGTGAAATATTATTAAATTATCAGTTCTGGTGCGAATACGGCAGCAGACTTCCAGGAACCAGTGGTGCCTACAGTCGACTCTATGAGTTGATTACACATGTGTTTCGTGTTCTATACATCCCAACCTTCATTTTGATGTACATTTTGTGTATATTTAATTTGAATTGAAGGAATATAAGAGGTGAGAATTTAAAAAAAAAAAAAAATTTCATTACTTATATAAGCCCTTAAATTCAAATTAAATATACACAAATTATACATCAAAATAAAGGTTGGGAGGTATAGAACACGTAAAATATATGAAATCAACTCATAGTGTTGACAGCAAGCACAACTGGTTCCTGTAATTCTGCTACGTATTCGTACCAGAACTGATAATACAATAATATTTCCTGAGAACAACTTGTGGCCAAATATGCTTCAGATATCCAAGAACAAAGCTTGGGCATCAAAATTCTTCAAAACACAGCGACAGAGCTGCATGGGGGGAAATACCAAAAGTGATGACTTTGTTTACATATATTCTTGCTTTCGATTTCCGGTCAACGTCGCCGGGCGGAAAAAGCATAAAAAACAACGCTGTCTAAAATCAAATAATGAGAAAGATCGCCTTAATACAGCATACACGTTCTATTATTATATAGAGACTGTACAGTTGCCATATTCTATGCAAGATATCATGACACCTGGTGAAATGTCTTAGAATTATGATTTTGTTTTTTGATGGAAATTCGTGGTATCAAGTGATTTGCACATGTCTGTGGAACATGGAATCCATCTTCAATTAAAAATGCAGACAGTTTTGTCCTATTCCCAAATGCAGTTCTATCGCTGCATCCCAAAGTGTTTTGAATGCCTAGCTTTGTTCTTGGATATGTGAACCACATTTGGCCACAAGTTGTTCTTAGGAAATAGTATTGTGTTATCAGTTCTGGTACAAATATGGTAGCAGACTTTTAGGAACCAGTGGTGCCTGCTGTCCACTCTATGAGTTGATTTCATATATTTTTCGTGTTCTATACCTCCCAACCTTCATTTTGATGTATTATTTGTGCATATTGAATTTGAATTTAAGGAATATCAGAAGAGGGAATTTCAAAATAAACAAAATTTAATTACTGATGGTTAGCCGGTTACAAAAATAGGCCAACCATTTCAGCACTAGGAGATATTACTTCGCAAATCGATGCGAAACCGAACAATAGATACCCTGCTCGGGCAATTTTTGTTTTTAAACGAATGAGTGAGGGCGGTTTTTATTTTTTATTCCTAATGGACTGGTCGCCAATACCTAAAATCCAGTTGTGAGAGCCCAAAATTAAATACTTCTACTAGAGCTTCCCTGTTGATTTCACTGATAATTTTCCTTTGTATTACACAGCGATCATACAACACAAAATCAATATCACATTTTGTGATGAGAATAACAATACTTTATTTAATGCTCAGGCATCAATTCACGCTGAAAAATTAAGTCATATTCCCCTGTCGGTCGGCAAAACGAAATATCAAAATGATATTTAGAAATCGATATTTCATCGTAGGTTCGGATGACGAATCACATGTACTTTAAACGAGTCAGCACATCAGTAATGAATTCCAGAGTCCCAAATACAAACGAATTCGAATAATTGATAGTGACAGTGACTAAATCAATTCATTAAATCAGCGGTTTCAAAGTTTGACTTTCTCATTCACCTTCCAGCGAAAAGCCGAAATCACTTTCAAATTTCTTCAGTTCAACTTCACACGTCTTCAGTGCATTGAGTTCAAAAAAAATAAAATGACGTGTCTTGTTATTGAAAATAAGAAAGTGGTGTTTTTTGTTATTGTTCTATTTCTACGAAACACATTGCGATTATTTCAATTCGCCAGCCTTGGTAAATCGTAAAGTTAGGGGAGAAATAAGACGGGACTACTTTTTGTGCGGATATTCACACATTCCAATGGTTGGAGTTTGGTTGTTGTAATTTTTGTATGGACGCCGGGTCGGCACATAAATTTTGCGCCTTAATGGCAAATAAAGGCCACAAATTGGAGAGTTTGTAGTCGTAGAGCATTAAATCAAAAGAAAATTCACGAAAATTTGATGAATACCGAAAATATCTCGTTCGTGGCTACAAGAAATATGAGGATCTGCGTCGCTCGTGAAGATCCTCATATTTCTTTGTAGCCACTCACGAGATATTTTCGGTATTCATCAAATTTTCGTGAATATCCTCTATGTATCAATATATATAACATATTGCATAGTAGGGAGCGCAAGGATTCTTCGGCGACCAGGTCACATCATCCGGCAGCCAGGGATTCGAGACCGATGGACTCCGGACGTTCGCATAGGAAAAGAATGCGGGAGCCATCTGATGCGGAGCTGCCCTCGGCGAAGCAGCGAAAGACTGCGCCTCCGCAGGTCTCGACGTCGGACATTCTTGTGCAGATAGCACAGCTTATCGCAGCATCCCAGCAGCCGACAGGAACGGTGTCGGATCGAGAATTATCCGACGGCGCTGGGTCGGTACGCTCCGCCGAAGCATCGGGGGCGGACGACCGGGAACATCGTGAGGTCCGACCGGATGGTGAAAGGGATACGGATGACTTGGAGCTATCCCTTTCGGAACAACATAAAGCTGCCGTGGACTTCATCCGGCACTTTCTCCCTCAAGTTGTTCCGTCGGGCCAGACTGCTGCGCTTCCGGACAAGAGAATTATAGCGGGGACACACTAAAAAGTGTAGTCCGTGTCCGTGTCCGTTTCGGAGAAAAAGTGTTTGATTTACAAAATTTCATCTTCAGCTTGGAACAAGCTTTGAATAATGCGACCAGTTTTGTTGCTGTTTGAACTTGGCATATTCCGTCTGTCCCTTTGGCGGCCGCAATAACGCCTTCGCTTTGACTGTCGGCAAGTCCCTATATAGTGTGACCTGTGGAACAGCCTGACATAATCAACGCTACAGGCACTTTGCGGCATCGTCATGTCTAGCGCAGTGTATGATACCAGGGGCACACTCCTGGATGTTCGGGAGATAATTTCCATATTCAATAATCCTGAAATGAAAGAAATGGGGGCGGAGAAACAATCATCAGCCACTCATGTCATACGACACTACTTTTAATTTAGGAGAGCGGTGTGTAATTCCTGTGCCAGACTCAGCAGCTGTAACGCCCGTGTCGTCAACTCCATTAGTTCTCGGTCCGTTGCCTAGTACAACAAAAAAGAGTGGATCCAAGAAACAGTTAAAATTCAACATGCCAGAAAGAGTCACAATAGACCTGTCCTGTATAGTTGAGGAGACATCTGACCGCGTTGCCGATTCGTGTGCTACCATCGAATCTTCCGACCTTATTGTGCTATGCTATATCCATCATGTCCTGTATTTATCCAATAAAATACTGAAAATTAAATTAATCGTTGTTTCTTTCATCTACATCCCACTGATCTCCCTCATAACGGTGTTACTTTCATCTACACCCCACTAATCTCCTCATAATCATAAAAAGAACCAAGATAATCAGCTCGCCTCGCTGTGTCAACACAGCGTAAACCAATTAATTAGCTAACACGGCGCCGAGTCAGCTACACTTTTTAGTGTGTTTGAAAGAGAAACTGTCTTCTAACATCGTAAAATAACATCGTACAAACTTCTCTTTTTGGCATATATATTTAAGAACGTCCCCTGAGTATACTTTCCAAATTTCATAGAAAACAACCTACAAATAAAGGAGAAAATGATAATTTAATTCCCGACTACACTTTTTCTCCGACACGGACACGGACTACACTTTTTAGTGTGTCCCTTATAGCGTCATTGGACTCTGAATTTTTTGAGCGGTTCAGGGACATCGCTCCCGAGTTTCCGTCGCAGTCCAATAATGTTGCAAGAACATTTGAATTATTGAACGACGCTATATTTAAACTTTCTTCCAGGACGGGGAAAGCAGGTTTCTTGTCCGCTAATACTCTCAACCTGCCTTTCATTAATGCAAGGCATAAATTCGATACGGCAGGACAGGGTATACCGAGAGTTCCTCTGCGTATGGACGACGAGGCGGAAGACTTAGAACTATCATTACCGTCGTCAGCTTCTATTCCAACCGCGGTGTTGGAAACAGCTATTGCGTCTAACAGAGCCAATTTAGATGCCTTATCTTACGCAGATCACCTTACTAAGGCGTTATCACTGCGCCTTCAAGGGGAAGAGTTTCAGGATATACAATCCTCTTTAAGACTTCTTTCAAGGGCAGTAGCTTATTCCACGTGTAACTCCGCCCTTTCAGTGGCAAATCTGGAGTTGGTTAGACGTGACGCAGCCCTAGCTACATCCACACTAGTGGATTCTAAGGTGAAGAACTCTCTTAGAGTCGCTTCGGTCTCAGGAGAACTTCTCTTTGACGGCAAGCTTTCCGCTATTTATGATAAAATTAAAAAGAAAGCTAATGATTCTCTGTTGTTCAGATCGGCTCCTAAAAAGTCGGATACAGCAGACACGAATAAGACAGGCACTTCTGGGTCTAATGCGCCCAAGAGAGGTTCCTATAGAGGTTCCGGTGCGTCCTCTTGGTCTTATTCGAGAGACCGTCAGGATAGCGACTCTCGTTCGGGACGTCCTTCAGGCCGGGACAATCGGTCGGACGCCCCGAGGTCGACGAGGCGAGGTGCGGGTCGTGGAAGACGTGGTTTCTCCTACCGCAGGCCTCGCAGGTCCAGGAGGTGATGGCTTAAACCTCTATCGCGTTCCGGTTGGCGGAAGGTTGTCGAGTTTTTCACAAGAGTGGGCGTCGATTACGGGCGACCCTTGGGTGAGAGGAGTGACTTCGGAAGGTCTAAAGATATCCTTCAAACGAAAGCCTCCATTAACTCGAAGTCCAAAGTGGACTCATCTTCCATCAAATCCACAGAAAAGGGACGCTCTGTTATCAGAGGTGCAGTCTCTTTTAATGAAGAACGCGGTAGAGGTCGTAGAAAACCAGGAATCTCTGGGATTCTACAGCCATCTGTTTCTGGTTCCGAAACCAGACGGCTCGTTCCGTCCAGTCATAGATTTGAGCTGGATAAACAAGCTGATCGTCGCTCCGAAGTTTTATATGGAGACGATTCGATCGGTCAGAGCGAGTATTCGGGTGAACGATTATGCAACGAGCATAGATCTCAAAGATGCGTACTTTCACGTCATGGTACATCCGACATTCCGAAAGTATCTACGCTTCGCAGTCCTAGGAGTGGTGTATCAATTTCGGGCGATGTGCTTCGGATTGAATCTAGCACCCTGGGCTTTCACTCGGGTAATGAACTCGGTAATGATCTACTTCCGAGCTCATTCGTCTGCGGTAACGTCGGCCTACCTGGACGACATTCTTCAGAGGTACGGCAACGAGTTAACGCTTCAGAACGATGTTCAGAATCTTCTTCTATTGCTCCGACGTCTCGGTTTTATAGTAAACGAGGAGAAGTCGGATCTGGTGCCGTCCAAGTCATTCACTCATCTGGGAATGAGCTTCGAGACGCACAACAATCTCGTTCGTCTGCCGTTAACCAGAGCGAAATTAGTCAGTTGTTACGCTCGCTTTTGTCTGCACGCAGACAAAGTCAGGGCGAGAGAATTTATGAGACTGATAGGTCTGTGCGGAGCCGCCGCGGATCTCATTCCGATGGGGCGGCTACGCACACGTCCTCTTCAAATTTTCCTGACTCAGAATTGGAGTGTGAAAATTCATTCGCTCGATGTAGACGTTCTCTTGTCAGATCAAGTGAAACAAGAGATTCAGACTTGGGCAAACATTCAGTGGTTAACTCAAGGAGTTCCGCTGCAGTTGCCGGATCCGAGTTTTACCGTTATGACGGATGCCAGTCAAACAGGTTGGGGTGCATCATTAATCCCAACGGATTCGAGATGCCAGGGTCTTTGGGATCCGCAATTCCTGTGCAAGCACATAAACATCAAGGAAATGATGTCAATTTGGCTTGCATTACGTCACTGGATGGACATTATTCACGATGCTCATGTCCAAATCCTATCCGACAATACGACAGTAGTGGCGTATATACGGAATCAGGGAGGCACTCATTCAGTTCCGTTGTTCAATCTAACGGAAAGAATCCTTCTGTTTGCGTTAGAACATCACGTTCTTCTTTCGGTCCGTCACATACCGGGTCGTCTGAATGTGCTAGCAGACTCCCTTTCACGAAAGGGTCGCTTGTTGCCGTCGGAGTGGACTCTCAACAAACAAGTATTCAATCAGATTTGCTACCAATGGGAACGGCCAATGATAGACTTATTTGCGACACATCTCAACAATCAGTTGCAGACGTATGTGTCTCCGTGTCCGGATCCAAGAGCATTTGCAGTAGACGCTCTGTCGATCCCTTGGGACGGAATGATAGGATATGCGTATCCTCCAGCGCCGTTAATTCAACAAGTATTGCTAAAGATAAAACAATCTCAATGCAAGATTCTGTTGGTAGCATCTCTGTCGCCACAGAGACCGTGGATAAATCTACTCAGGTGTCTGTTGTGGGACCTACCGCGGAAGCTTCCTCCACGAGAGGATCTTCTTTCGCAGGGGAAATCGCGCCAACTCCATCACAACCCGCAAGGTCTCAACCTTCACGTTTTTCCGTTGTGCGGTCCTTCTTGCATGGCAAGCACTTTACAGGACGAGCAGTGGACGCGATTTCTAACTGTAGGAGGACCTCCTCTTCGCTAAACTATGCGGCTAAGTGGAAGGTTTTTCGTCGTTGGTGTAGGGATCATTCTGCAGATATATTTGATCCCTCTATACCAGACATTGCAAACTTTCTAGTATACTTGTTTGACGAAATCAAACTGCAGCCTGTTACTATAAAGGGTTATAGATCTATGTTATCTGATACCTATGCACATCATGATAGTTTACAAATTGGATCTAATGTCTCTTTATCGAAGTTGGTTAGAAACTTTTCGATAAATAGACCCAGAACTCTTAGATTAATTCCTAAGTGGAATTTAGCTTGGGTTCTCCTTAAATTGAAGGAAAAGCCATTTGAACCTCTTGGGACAGTAGATTTCAAATTCTTATCTTATAAGACAGCTTTTCTCTTAGCTTTCTCTTCTGCCAGAAGAGTCAGTGAGCTTCATGCACTATCGGTGGATGATTCTCATTATCGTAGTGTTGGGAACACTATCACCTTCACTACTAATGTGGGTTTTTTAGCTAAGAATCAGGCTCCTAATAAATATCCGGAACCTATTGTTATTAAGGCTCTTCCGTCTTCAGACGGGCGTAGGCCTTTACTCTGTCCTGTTAGAGCACTACGTATCTATAAACAGAGATCTCAGTTTATCAGAAAGGGACGGAAACGTTTCTTTCTGTCTTTGATGCCTAATAGAAAGGACATTTCAGTCCATTCTATTGCTAGATGGATTCAGTTAACTATCCGTACTGCTTATGAAGATTTATCTTCTTCTCAGCAGTCTGTGCTTAAGATTTCTGCTCATGAAGTAAGAGCTCTTTCTACTTCCTGGGCTTATGCTAATAGTGTTGCTATTACAGATTTAATGAAGGCTGCTTATTGGTCTCAGCCATCCATATTTACGAATTTTTATCTCAGAAATATTGAGTCCATTTCTGGAGACCTGCATTGTTTAGGTCCGTTATCTGTTGCTCAGAATGTCGTCCACTAAACAGTTGCAACTATAGTTATGCAGGCTTTCTGTTCCGGCAGTGACTTCTGTTCCGGCTGCCCTCTTCGCTCTGGGCTATTTGACCCAGGGCAAGGGGAAGGGGGGGGGGGGGGTGTTCCCTTAGGTCACCTGCTTTATAGTGAAAAGCAAGGGAATGCCTCCTCCAAGTCAGTATTTCTGAGTCGCTTCCGGGATGGTTTTAAAGTGTAATATTAATGTTTAATTCATTCATGTCTTATTTTTAAAGTGTAGCTCGGTGTGAAGCATTTGTATATGTCAAGTGTCAAACGGGCTTTAATATACAATACTCGGACACTTTTAAATGATTATAAAGAGTCTCAATTCTCTGGACTACTTTATTTATTGGCTTGCTTTAAAAATAATTAGTATAAGGGTTATACTGGATGTTAATAGAGAACATGAATGTTATTGTGCTCAATTATTAAGGGTAGTGTATCTTTCTAATTTAATATTAAATAAGAAAGATACATGTAAAGCCTAATACTTCTTTTCTCCTTAAGGGGTTACCTCTTTACTATATAGTTGAGCTTATTGGATTTTCCTCTATGTCCTAGGCCCTCCAGCCTGTTTACTATTCAGCTAAGTCTGGGTCATTGGTACAGTATAAAAATGTTAAAAAATTTATAGTAATTTATATATTTTTTATACTTACCAATGACCCAGACGGGGATGGCCCTCCCTGGAGTTGGGAACTCTTGCCTCCCCGCTGAGCACATAGCGCTGACCAGGCACTGCCAGTAAGAATGATAATTGGCGCCAATTTCGGGACGACTTCGTCACTGCGCATGCGCAGTAGAGGCGTAGTATGGAGGTCCTTTAGGACATGATTTCTTTTTGTTTTGGATGCAAATTTTGGGGATTGGGGGGCAAAATTTGTGTTTGGCCCTGGTTTTGTTGGAGTTAGCACCAGCTAAGTCTGGGTCATTGGTAAGTATAAAAAATATATAAATTACTATAAATTTTTTAACATTCATAGTAAAAAGGAGCCCTCATATTCATACATGTAGTAAAAAGGAGCTTATATTCATAGTAAAAAGGAGCTTATATTCATAGTAAAAAAGAGCGCTCATATTCATAGTAAAAAGGAGCCCTCATATTCATAGTAAAAAGGAAAAAGGAGCCCTCATATTCCTAATAATGAGTAGCCCTCATATTCATAGTAAAAAGGAGCCTTTGATCTTTGTATCATTTTTAGCTCAATTTTGGCAAAGCCAAATTTGAGCTTATGCCATGGCCAGTCGTCCGCCGTTCGTCTGTCCGTCGACAATTCAATACGGCTCGGGCTAGAGGCTGTATTTATGAACCGATCTTTACAAAACTTTTTGGGTACCTTTGTTATGACCGTGGGGAGAGATCGAGTGGTTTGGGGTCCGATCCGGAATTCAGGTTGGCCGTTGGCAGCCATTTTGTACGAAATTAGGTGCAATCAGAGTTTTGTGCAGAACTTCCATATGAAAGCTCTGAGTTGAATAATTTTTTGTATGAATATTTAGTACCATGGGATACATCACATGTAATACAGGTTTTTTTCTCGTGCGTAAGTTATGCAAATTAGACTAACTTTGATATATTTAGTGTTACTTTCAGCATTGTAAATGTAAATACCAATACGGCTCGGGCTAGAGGACGTATTTATGAACCGATCTTTACAAAACTTTTTGGGTACCTTTGGTATCACCGTGGGATGAGAACGAGTGTTTTTGGGTCCGGTCCGAAATTCAAGATGGCTGATGGCAGCCATTTTGTACAAAATTAGGTGCAATCAGATTTTTGCACAGAACTTCCATATGAAAGCGCTGATTTGAATAATTTTTTGTGTGAATGTTTAGTACCATGGGATACATTACATATAGTATGGGTTTTTTTCTCGTGCAGAAATTATGCAAATTAGATGAACTTTGATTTTTTCAGTGCTACTTACACACAGTAAGTACACATGTCAATACGGCTCGGGCTAGAGTCTGTATTTATGAACCGATCTTCACGAAACTTCTTGGGTACCTTTGTTATCACCTTGGGACGAGAACGAGTGTTTCTGGGTGCTGTCCAAAATTCAAGATGGCTGCCAGTGACCATTTTGTACCAAAATTAGGTCCAATCAGTTTTTTGTCACAACTTCTATACAGCTCCTATTTATGAACTGATCTTCACGAAATTTCTTGGGTACCTTTGTTTTCACCTTGGGACAGGAACAAGTGTGTTTTGGGGTGCCTTTGTTATCACTGTGCTGTGAGAACAAATATTTTGGGGTTCAGTCAGACCCACTATGGGACTCAAAGATTTCTTTTCTGGTTTAGCATCAGGCTGTCACCCACCTTTACAATACTTTACCTATACATTTGTTACAGGCTATGGTCAGTATTTATGTACAGGCCGTTACAATACTTTTAATGTACCTTTGTTATCAGGTCATTACCTAGATGTTTGTCATTGCTGTGTCACATACTATACATGTACATGTCTTAACAAGTTGAGCTACAGTGTCATTGACACTTTCATTTTTAGCTCAACTTTGACGAAGTCAAATTTGAGCTAGTGTCATGGCCCGTCGTCCGTCTGTCCGTACGTCAACAATTGGCTATGGCTCGGACTAGAGGTCGTATTTATGAACCGATCTTTACGAAACTTCTTGTGTACCTTTGTTATGACCCTGGGACGGGAACGAGTGTTTTTAGGTGTGGTCCGAAATTCAAGATGGCTGCCAGCGGCCATTTTGTACCGTTGATGCAAAAATCAGTTTTTTGTACAGAACTTCTGTATGAAAGTTCTGATTTGAATAAAGTTTTGTATAAATGTTTAGTACCATGGGATACATCACATATAATACGGGTTTTTTTCTCGTGCGTAAATTATGCAAATTAGACTGACTTTGATTTATTTAGTGTTACTTTCAGAGCTGTAAGTGCCAAGCTGCTATGGCTCGGGCTAGAGGCCGCATTTATGAACCAATCTTTACGAAACTTCTTGGGTACCTTTGTTATGACTGTGGGATGAGAACGAGTGTTTTTGGGTGCAGTCCGAAATTCAAGATGGCTGCCAGCAGCCATTTTGTACCGACGATGCAGAATGTTTTTTAGCTCAACTTTGACGAAGTCAAATTTGAGCTATTGTCATGGCCCGTCGTCCGTCTGTCCGTCTGCCTGTACGTCAACAATTGGCTATGGCTCGGGCTAGAGGTCATATTTATGAACCGATCTTTACGAAACTTCTTGTGTACCTTTGTTATGACCCTGGGATGGGAACGAGTGTTTTTAGGTGTGGTCCGGAATTCAAGATGGCTGCCAGCGGCCATTTTGTACCCATGATGCAAAAATCAGTTTTTTGTACAGAACTTCTGTATGAAAGTTCTGATTTGAATAAAGTTTTGTATAAATGTTTAGTACCATGGGATACATCACATATAATACGGGTTTTTTTCTCGTGCGTAAATTATGCAAATTAGACTAACTTTGATTTATTTAGTGTTACTTTCAGAGCTGTAAGTGCCAAGCTGCTATGGCTCGGGCTAGAGGCCATATTTATGAACCAATCTTTACAAAACTTCTTGGGTACCTTTGTTATGACCCTGGGACGGGAACGAGTGTTTTTGGGTGTGGTTCGAAATTCAAGATGGCTGCCAGTGGCCATTTTGTACCGATGATGAAAAAATCAGTTTTTTGTACAGAACTTCTGTATGAAAGTTCTGATTTGAATAAAGTTTTGTATAAATGTATAGTACAATGGGATACATCACATATAATACAGGTTTTTTTCTCGTGCGTAAATTATGCAAATTAGACTAACTTTGATTTATTTAGTGTTACTTTCAGAGCTGTAAGTGCCAAGCTGCTATGGCTCGTGCTAGAGGCCATATTTATGAACCAATCTTTACGAAACTTCTTGGGTACCTTTGTTATGACCGTGGGACGAGAACGAGTGTTTTTGGGTGCAGTCCCAAATTCCAGATGGCTGCCAGCAGCCATTTTGTACCGACGATGCCGAAATCAGTTTTTTGTACAGAACTTCCATATGAAAGCTCTGATTTGAATAATTTTTTGTATGAATGTTTAGTACCATGGGATACATTACATATATTACAGGTTTTTTTCCTGTGCGTAAATTATGCAAATTAGGCTAACTTTGATTTATTTAGTGTTACTTTCAGCACTGTGAGTGCAAATCCCAATACGGCTCGGGCTAGAGGCCGTATTTATGAACCGATCTTCACGAAACTCCTTGGGTACCTTTGTTATCACTGTGGGACGAGAAGGAGTGTTTTTGGGTCCAGTCTGAAATTCAAGATGGCCGCTAGCAGCCATTTTGTTCAAAATTAAGTGCAATCAGATTTTTGCGCAGAACTTCCAAATGAAAGATCTGATTTGAATAAATTTTTGTATGAATGTTTAGTATCATGGGATACATTACATATAATACAGAGTTTTTCTCGTGAATAAATTATGCAAATTAGGGGTCCGGGTGGGACTTAGAAAATTTTGGACCAAAATCCAGAAATTAGTTTTATGGTTTTTTATGCGTTTTGGTCAGTTTTAAGAAAAAAAAAAAAAAAATTTTTTTTACACTGAAAATTTGGGGTCCGGGTGGGACTTAGAAAATTTTGGACCAAAATATTTTTTGTGTTTTGATGCATTTTGGTCAATTTTAAGAAGAAGAAGAAAAAATTTTAGTCTGAAAATATTTTGTTTGGGACTGAAAATTTCCACACAAAAATAATAATCTACAATGATTGGTCTTAATCTGTAGTCCATTACAGTCACCTTGTAATTCTTTTATTATTGTTGACTGGGCCAAAACAAATACTAATTCCTGTCATATTCATTATTCAGTTGTCTTGGTCACAGCAAGTACTAATTCCTGTCATATCCAAGTTGAGCTACAGAGTCATTGACTCTTTCATTTTTGTACAGAACTTCCATATGAAAGCTCTGATTTGAATAATTTTTCGTATGAATGTTTAGTACCATGAGATACATTACATATCATATGGTTTTTTTTCTCGTGCTTATATTATGCAAATTAGACTAACTTTGATTTATTTAGTGTTACTTTCAGCACTGTAAGTGCAAATCCCTATACGGCTCGGGCTAGAGGCCGTATTTATGAACCGATCTTTACGAAACATCATGGGTACCTTTGTTATCACTGTGAGACGAGAACGATTGTTTTGGGGTCTGGTCGGAAATTCAAGATGGCCGCTGGCAGCCATTTTGTACAAAATTAGGGGCAATCAGATTTTTGCACAGAACTTCCATATGAAGGCTCTGATTTGAATAATTTTTTGTATGAATGTTTAGTACCATGGGATACATTACATATAATATGGGTTTTTTTCTTGTGCGTAAATTATGCAAATTAGGCTAACTTTGATTTATTTAGTGTTACTTTCAGCACTGTGAGTGCAAATCCCAATACGGCTTGGGCTAGAGGTCGTATTTATGAATTGATCTTCATGAAACTGCTTGGGTACCTTTGTTATCACTGTGGGATCAGAAGGAGTGTTTTGGGGTCCAGTCTGAAATTCAAGATGGCTGCTAGCAGCCATTTTGTTCAAAATTAGGTGCAATGAGATGTTTGCGCACAACTTCCAAATGAAAGATCTGATTTGAATAAATTTTTGTATGAATTTTTAGTACCATGGGATACATTACATATAATACGGAGTTTTTTCTCGTGCATAAATTATGCAAATTAGGGGTCCGGGTGGGACTTAGAAAATTTTGGACCAAAATCTGGAAATTAGTTTTTTGTGTTTTGATGCATTTTGGTCAATTTTAAGAAGAAGAAGAAAAAATTTTAGTCTGAAAATATTTTGTTTGGGACTGAAAATTTCCACACAAAAATAATAATCTACAATGATTGGTCTTAATCTGTAGTCCATTACAGTCACCTTGTAATTCTTTTATTATTGTTGACTGGGCCAAAACAAATACTAATTCCTGTCATATTCATTATTCAGTTGTCTTGGTCACAGCAAGTACTAATTCCTGTCATATCCAAGTTGAGCTACAGAGTCATTGACTCTTTCATTTAATTAAATTTCAGAATAGTTAAATTCCTAGTTATTGTTGCTGATTCTCAGATTTCTTTCTGTTACCAATATCATTATTATTTTTCCACTGTAACACATGTTCCAGCCTACTGTCCAGGGCTTGCCTTGAGTCGGGGCTGATCAGCCCAGGCCCCGAGATCAGCCCCGAGGAGCACTTGCTGGGGGCTTTTTTTCAAGCCCCGACATTTTCCACAAAAAAGCACTAACAATAATGGACAAAATGGAAAATCAGCCCCGAAAAAGCCCCGACCTCAATATCTGGGGCACTTTTTTTAGACCCCGACCATTTTACTCAAGGCGAGTCCTGCTGTCCTTTCATGTCTTGCTGATGGAAGTTACAGTACCTTGGCAATGGTTTCTAGTGAAGACTTGGTCCACGGCAGTCAAACTGTACACTTGTGAGTGTAGCAAGTACCTATTACTTCATAGTAAAAATGTGCCCTCATATTCATTATAAAAGGGAGCCCTAATATTCATAGTAAAAAGGAGCCTTCATATTCATAGTAAAAAGAAACCTCATATTCATAGAAAGAAGGAGCCTCATATTCATAGTAAAAAGGAGCCTTCATATTCATAGTAAAAAGGAGCCATCATATTCATAGTAAAAAGGAATCTTATATTCATAGTAAAAAGGAGCCTTCATATTCATAGTAAAAAGGAGCCTTCATATTCATAGTAAAAAGAAACCTCATATTCATAGTAAAAAGGAACCTTATATTCATAGTAAAAAGGAACCTTATATTCATAGTAAAAAGGAGCCTTCATATTCATAGTAAAAAGGAGCCTTCATATTCATAGTAAAAAGGAACCTTATATTCATAGTAAAAAAGAGCCATCATATTCATAGTAAAAAGGAGCCTTTATATTCATAGTAAAAAGGAGCCCTCATATTCATAGTAAAAAGGAGCCTTCATATTCATAGTAAAAAGGAGCCCTCATATTCATAGTAAAAAGGAGCCTTCATATTCATAGTAAAAAGGAGCCCTCATATTCATAGTAAAAAGGAACCTCATTTTCTTAGTAAAAAGGAGCCTTCATATTCATAGTAAAAAGGAACCCTCATATTCATAGTAAAAAGGAGCCTTCATATTCATAGTAAAAAGGAACCCCATATTCATAGTAAAAAGGAGCCATCATATTCATAGTAAAAAGGAGCCTTCATATTCATAGTAAAAAGGAGCCTTCATATTCATAGTAAAAAGGAGCCCTCATATTCATAGTAAAAAGGAGCCTTCATATTCATAGTAAAAAGGAACCTTATATTCATAGTAAAAAGGAGCCATCATATTCATAGTAAAAAGGAGCCCTCATATTCATAGTAAAAAAAGAGCCATCATATTCATAGTAAAAAGGAGCTCTCATATTCATAGTAAAAAGGAACCTCATATTCATAGTAAAAATGAGCCCTCATATTCATAGTAAAAAGGAGCCTTTATATTCATAGTAAAAAGGAACCTCATATTCATAGTAAAAAGGAACCTTATATTCATAGTAAAAAAAGAGCCATCATATTCATAGTAAAAATGAGCCCTCATATTCATAGTAAAAAGGAGCCTTTATATTCATAGTAAAAAGGAACCTCATATTCATAGTAAAAAGGAACCTTATATTCATAGTAAAAAAAGAGCCATCATATTCATAGTAAAAAGGAGCCCTCATATTCATAGTAAAAAGGAGCCTTCATATTCATAGTAAAAAGGAGCCATCATATTCATAGTAAAAAGGAGCCTTCATATTCATAGTAAAAAGGAGCCCTCATATTCATAGTAAAAAGGAGCCTCCATATTCATAGTAAAAAGGAACCTCATATTCATAGTAAAAAGGAGCCATCATATTCATAGTAAAAAGGAGCCATCATATTCATAGTAAAAAGGAGCCTTCATATTCATAGTAAAAAGGAGCCTTCATATTCATAGTAAAAAGGAGCCATCATATTCATTGTAAAATGGAGCCTCATATTCATTGTAAAAAGGAGCCATCATATTCATTGTAAAAAGGAGCCTTCATATTCATAGTAAAAAGGAGCCTCATATTCATACATGTAGTAAGAAGGAGCCTCATATTCGTAGTAAAGAGGGAGCCTTATATTCATAGTAAAAAGGGGCCTTCATATTCATATTAAAAAGGAGCCTCATATAATAAAAAGGAGCCTCATATTCATATATTTGTCAGCATTTAACCCTTAAGGCTGTAGATATAATTTTCTTGTACGTGTACAACACATGTTCCAGTACACTGGCTTTGGCTTGTCCTCCATGTATATGTACATGTATACAGTACGTGGAGAGTGTATTATCACAAATCACTCACAGAGTGGAGATTCCACCCAAGTAATAATTGCAAATTTGTTGCAAAGCATAACCAGCACCAGCAAAGTTTCAGCCAATGGACCTCCGGGTTAACCTGGCTGAAACATTGCTTGTGTTTTTTGTCGATATGTACAAAATTTGAAATTTATAGCTTGGGTGATAACTGCACTGCACAGGTGATTTAGTTACAATCCACTCTCCATGTACTGTATGTACAACGCATGTTCCAGCATGCTGGCTTTTGCTTGTCCTTTAGGTACATGTACAACACATGTTCCAGCATACTGGCTTTTGCTGATGGAAGTTCAGGCATGCAGGTTTTTGAAATTCACGGAACCTGAAAACAGGTTCCATGTATTTGATGTCTGGGAACCCTGCAGAACCTACTTTTGGGTTCCAACCAGAACTATCAAGAAACCTATTTTTAGCTTAACTTTACAAAGTCAAGATAAGCTATTGCCATCACACGTACAGAATAGTGTTCAACCGATTACCAAAAATGGTCGCAGACCGATTACCGGTTATTTGAGCTCACAATCGGCCGATTCTGATACCGATCCTGATTGTAATACCATGCACTACTAGACAAGTCGAGGCTGGAAAAAACTGCATTAAACTAAACATTTTTCTTGGTTGACTGGAGTCGTAAAATTACCAGTCGCACACACTTGGGCGGTAAACGTGGCTCTTGCAGAGCCACGTTTACCGCCCAAGTGCACGCGACTGGTAATTTTACTGCGACGTGAGTCAATGGAGTATAACCTTCACTTTCCTGGTAGGAACTGGTGATTGCCGCAAGTACGTTCAATTGTGAGCTTCACTTGTCGTTTAACTTGTGTATCCCGTAAAATGGGCGTCTGGAGAGATTAAGCATACACACTGTGTTTCTTTCTCAACTTTATTGAATGGTATCATTGGCATCATTTTACATTAGCAGTTGAACAAGATGATAAAATGCGATTAATGAATCTTTGCAAAATACTTGGCAACAATCGGTTGAACCGATGTTCCAGGAGCCGTTGCCATTGTCATCCGATTGCCTACAATCAGCCGATTGTGGTGACCGGTTCCGATCATTGGTTGAACACTAGTACAGAAGTCTGTAAGTGTGTGAGTCTGCTCTCATTTTCATTAGCACAGGCTATACCCTGTAGTTCTTATCTGATCATCACTAAATTTGACATGCAGTTTTCGAAGTCATGTCCAGTTGAGAATTACATGTTTTGGTTGTGATTGGTCAACTGTGACAGCTGCACATGTTCGAAGCCCAAAAACCTTTAGCACAGTCTACAGGTCGTATTTATGAAGAGATTTCATTGTAAATTGGTAGGATGACTCGGAATAATGTCTAGATGAGTATGCCATATTTGGGTCACAATTGGTCAACTGTGACGGCCGGATGGGCTCCTGACCTACATTGTAGATTCCTTTAGCACTGTCTACAGGTCATATTTATGAAGGTATTTCATTGTAAATTGGTAGAATGACTCGGTGTGATATCTAGATGAGACTCCTATTTTGGGCACAATCGATCGACTGTGACTGCTTGGACATGTGACCTAGATTCCTTCAGTACTGTCTACAGATCATATTTATGAAGGTATTTCATTGCAACTCGGTGGAATGACTTGGTATGATATCTAGATGAGACTCTCCTATTTTGGTCACAATCGGCCAACTGTGACTGCAGACGCGTATTTGAACTAGATTCCTTTAGCACTGTGTACAGGTTATATTTATAAAGGATAACTTGGTAGGATGACTCTGTTTGATATCTAGATGAGACTGTCCTATTTTGGTCGCCATCGATCAACCGTCGCCGCCGGACAGGCACGTGACCTAGATTCCTTTAGCAAAGTCTACGAGTCATATTTCTGAAGGGATTTCATTGTAACTTGGTACATGTAGGATGACTCCTTTCGGAATGAATTTACTGTAACTTGGTAACTTTGGTTGACATACTTTGACAAATTGACAGTGAGGGCCACATCAACCCAGGCCTTAATTCTGTACTACAGTCTACACCTCAAATTATTCTTGTTGAAAGGATAGCATGTAGGCAACAGAAATTAACATATTCTCAATTATCACAATTCTTGTCTTATTTCATAATCCTTTCATAAACATTGAACCCTATCCTTTTCATTAAACACTACACACAATCAAGTTAATCTACAGTGTCATTGACATTTTCATTGTTTCCAGATTTGGTCATTGTTGACTGTGAATATGATAAAACCTTTCACCCTCTGGGGACCTCATTTTTCATAATCCTTTCATAGACAATGAACATTATCCTTTTCATCAAACACAACACACAGTCAAGTCAAGTTGCAGTGTCATTTACACTTTCATTATTTTTTATTTATTCTGTACCCATTTCCTCATCCTGGTTTTCAGTTTTAAGACCTGCACATGTTTAAGAAGAACCTAGAATATGAAGTGGGTTGCTATACAGTACGTGGAGAGTGTATTACAGTGGATCCCACATAATTGGATATCTCTTAACTCAATAACCCTGCTAATTGAATATACTTTCCCAACACAAAACCATTTACCATACCTCCAGTACAAACTTGACCTCGTAATTGGACATAGGTTATAGAGTAAACTCCTGTTAATTGAATAAAATATCTTGCAACCCGTCGAGAAATTACCCTGACTCTCCCCTGTTTTCCTTCATTTATAGACCTATTTGGCCTCAGTACATACAATACAAGGCATTTAATCTATTATATCTTGTTTGACAGAGCTCATAGAGCTCTGTCAAACACGATATAATAGAATAAATGCTGAGTTTATCTCTAGAATACAGGAAAGTGACACAATCCCTGTTAATTGTATACTCCTTTTAATTGAATAATTTCCATTGGCATAGTAGCTATTCAATTAACAGGGTTCCACTGTATTACTAAATCACCCAGAGAGTGGAGATTCCACCCAAACAATAATTGCAATTTTTTTTCAATGCATAACAAGCACAAGCAAAATTCCAGCCAATGGACCTCCGGGTTACACCCGGAGGTCCATTGGCTGAAACATTGCTTGTGTTTTTTTGTCCATACATGCAGAATTTGTGGATTGCTATAGATGAGAGGGTGAATACCTTTGATGAAACCAAAAAGTGAAACAAATTGTCTTTATTTTATTTGTGTGTTTTGTGCCCTTGAATACTCAGTTTAATTGCAAAGATGAACTGTGGCATTGATGACTTAGATGAGAGTGTACTACATTACTTGCAAGTGAAAAAAAATCTCAAAGAAAAAACAATCATAACAGTAGGACAATAAAATTATTTCATTTTTTACTTTAAAGTTGATTAAATAAAAAAGTATTTAAATAAAAATTCTTCATGTATTCTGATTCAGAAGGGGTGAATCATCCAAGTGCAAAACGTTCCATGTATGAAGGTAATGATCTTGAATTGAGTGGGATGAAATAGATATTGTCAAAATGATCACACCATCATTACTGTTACGAATCGGATCACTGTTTCATCGATGCTAAATAATACAAATTTATTTAATCTTGGCAGAAAACTTGGGTGTTTAAGTGCCCCTTGATGAAAAGTGAAATGATAAAGAATTTGTGGGAACCTGTTTTTCATTTCCTTGATTTTGGCTTTTCATTTCTGTTAAATCTACATGCTTAAATTACAGTACCTTGTCTGTGGTTCTAGTGAAGACTTGGCTACGTGCATAGGCAGCAAAGACTTCACTAGACACCACTCTTAAGTCAAAGTGTTCTTACTTTAATATAAGAGAGTCCAATTTTCCAGGCCTTAAGAGCCGATGACCAGAATCAAATGAGCATTTTGTGAGAATCTGAGAATTAAAGTTGATTTTTATCGTTTTTCTTGCAAGAATGATTTGCAAGAATTGAATCTGACTCACAACTGAATTTTAAGTCTTGTTTTGTTTTTCAGGTCACAAAGGTTAGTTACATTAGCATCAGCCTTGCATCCAACATATCTACGTGTCGGCGGTACAGTGTCTGATTGTTTAATCTACAAAAATGAGACAAGATATATGGAAAGGTATAATATCAGCAATGTATCATACAGAGAGAATGATATGGAGGTCGGGATTGATACTACTAAATGTACCGGTGTTAATTATACCATGGCAAGTAAGTACATTTTTACTCTCTAGAAAATGCAGTCAAGCCCACTTAAATATTGCTGGAATAAAGCTACCCAGTATTACACCCTTTACCCCCCCCCCCCCCCCCCCCAAAAAAAAAAAAAAAAAATTAAAATAATAGTTTTGAATCAGCTTACATACAGTTAAAACTAGAAGTCCTATCACGAATAGTGCGCTTATCTAGGCTTAATTGCGCATTGGAATTGCGCGCAATTGCCATATCGAATGGCATCCACAGCACGGCAGGTTCTCCTGGTTACTCATAGCAAACACAAGCAATGTTTCTGCCAATGGACCTCCGGGTTACCCGGAGGTCCATTGGCTGAAACGTTGCTTGTGCACAGGCCATATGAACAGAATTTGATAGCTTTACTTGGGCCATAACGCGTACATTAACGCGCATATCAACATGCTATTTGTGCGCATTTCATGACAGGACTTCTAGTTTTAACTGTAACAGAGCAGTTGTTTACATTGGCTATTATTATTGTCGCTGGACTGTGGGCATTGCATTATTATAGAAGCAGCAGCAGCAGACTGAAAATAAGCGGTCTGACATTTGCAGAATGAGATCCCCAGAAGGTGAATTTGATGATGCTCTCCCATACAGTGGGTCAATATATTCTCTGGGTACCTCTGATTCAGATTGAGGTTCACAGAGGGTAAATTTAGTGATGCTACCCTGCTGTGCAGGGTTGCATTACTAAATTCACCCTTTAGGGATCTCATTTTGCTGATGACAGTCTGCTTATTTTCTGACTTGGTAGCATTCAACAGAAAAAGAGGGTTGGTTGGTCAGGTTTTAAAAAAAACTGTTTCTTTAGGCCAAACAAAGTAGATCTCCTGTTTCTCAGGCCATTATTTGTAAAATTGCATGCGGGCGAGCGGTTTTTTATTTTATTTTTTATTTCTGTAATTATTTCTTTTCCACCAAAAGTTCATATCCTTGGTATGTTTTAGGCCTCATAATCTACGGAGAAGCATGGGTGGTGGTGTATTTCGTCCCTTGAGAGCAAGAAGGCTTTGCAATGCTAAAGCATTGCAAAGCCTTCTTGCACTCAAGGGACAAATTTATCAATTTTTTTTTAACTTTGGTAAAATATCAGACAGGAACCATTTAATTTATATTTTTTCTAAGTTTGCATTGGTTATAAAAAGAGAGCATGCGGCAGCCAAAAGGACCACGCGAGAGGGCCTGAGAAACAGATTTTTTATTTTTTTAGGCCTTATCCTTTTTTTTCGAGTTTGAAAAACAATGTCATCATAATGTATATATACATATCATAAATACATGTTTGACATTCCACATATTGTTCATTGATGTGTAATTAGGCAACTGCATTCGTGGGTGTTATCAGATTTATGACAACTATATTTTGCAGGGTTTTCACAAGGGAGGCAGAAGGTCCGCTTGGCAGCCTCATTGCCTAAACCAACTTTTTCTCTGCTTTGTAGTTACCTCTTATAACACGACTGTTTTTTAGCTCTGACACCTGACTGCAAGTCAGTGGGAGCTATTGCCATCACTTTTGTCTGGCATCCATTGTACCATCGTCTGTCGTCTGTTAACTTTTGCACCACCACTAGGCCAAATTCAAACTCTAGATGAGAACGTCCCATTTTGATCGCGATCATTCAGCCTTGATGGGTGCACGAGCCCAAAAACCTTTAGCATAGGTAAAAGTTCATATTTATGGAAGGATTTCATTGTAACCTGTTAGGTTGACTCCATATAATGCCTAAATGATGACATCTCCTTTTGGTCGTGATTGGTCAACTGTGATGGCTACAGGTGCCCGAAGCCCGAAAACCTTGAGCACAATCTACATGTCATATTTATGAAGGGATTTCATTGTACCGGTAACTTCATAGGATCACTCCAGATGATGCCCAGATGAGATTGTCCCCTTTGGTTGCGATCATTCAACCATGATGGCTGCCCGAGCCCGAAGCCCAAAAACCTTTAGCACATTCTACAGGTCATATTTATGAAGGGATTTCATTGTAACTTGGTAGGCTGACTTCATATAATGTCTAGATGAGAACGTCCCCTTTTGGATACGATTGGGCAACTGTGATGGCTACAGGGACCCGAAGCCTGAAAACCTTTAGAACAGTCTACAGGTCATAATTATGAAGGGATTTCATTGTAGCTTGGTAGGATGACTCCAAAAATAATGTCAAGATGAGAACATCCCCTTTTGGTCGTGATCATTCAGCCTTTATGGCTGCCCAAGCCCAAAGACCTTTAGCATGGTGTATAGGTCGTATTTATGGAAGGATTTCATTGTAACTTGTTAGGTTGACTCCATATAATGCCTAGATGATGACATCCCCTTTTGGTCGTGATTGGTCAACTGTGATGGCTACAGGTGCCCGAAAATCTTGAGCACAGCCTACAGGTCATATTTATGAAGGGATTTCATTGTAACTTCGAAGGATCAGATGATGCCCAGATTGGAATGTCCCCTTTTGATTGCGATCATTCAGCCATTATGGTTGCCTGAGCCCGAAGCCCAAATACCTTTAGCACAGTCTACAGGTCATATTTATGAAGGGATTTCATTGTGACTTGGTAGGTTTGACTTCATATAATGTCTAGATGAGAACGTCCCCTTTTGAACACAATTGGACAACTGTGACAGCTACAGGGGCCCGGAGCCCGAAAACCTTTAAAACAGTCTACAGGTCATAATTATGAAGGGATTTCATTGTAGCTTGGTAGGATGACTCCAAATAATGTCTAGATGAGAACGTCCCCTTTTGTTCGCAATCATTCAGCCTTGATGGCTGCCCGAGTCCAAAAACCTTTAGCATAGTCTATAGGTCGGATTTATGGAAGGATTTTGTTTTAACTTGTTAGGTTGACTCCATATAATGCCTAGATGATGACATCCCCTTTTGGTTGTGATTAGTCAACTGTGATGGCTACAGGTGCCGAAGCCCGAAAATCTTGAGCACAGTCTACAGGTCATATTTATGAAGGGATTTCATTTTAACTTCGTAGGATCACTCCAGATGATGCCCAGATGAGAATGTCCCCTTTTGGTTGCGATCATTCAACCATGATTGCTGCCCGAGCCCAAAGCCCCAAAACCTTTAGCACAGTCTACAGGTCATATTTATGAAGGGATTTCATTGTAACCTGGTAGGTTGACTTCATATAATGTCTAGATGAGAACGTCCCCATTGGATGCAATTGGAGAAACTGACGGCTACAGGGGCCCGAAGCCCGAAAACCTTTAGCACAGTCTACAGGCCTTATTTATGAAGGGATTTCAATGTAACTTGATAGGATGACTCGTTTTGGAATAATTTCACTGTAATTTGGTAACTTTTGTTGATATACGTTAACTGTGAGGGCCACATACATTAACTGTGAGGTCATATTAACCCACACCTCTGCTCTTTAGTACAGTGTACACCTCATATTATTTTTATCAGAAACATAGCATACAGGGAACAGAAATGAACATATTCCCAATTATCACAAGTCTTGTCTTATTTCATTGAACATTATCCTTTTCATCAAACACAACACACAAGTTAAGCTACAGTGTCATTGACACTTTCATTTAGAATATCGCTGGCCGGTTACATTGGGTAAAGGGTTAAAAATCAAACTCTTTTGATGATTGGTATACACCATCCTTTGAAAGGGCAGAGTCAAGTTTGTTCAAATCAAGTCCCTGGAGTTATATTTGATCTCTCTTTGGGAGCCTGAATTTTTACTTACATGTAGAGCAATAAAAGGAATATTTAAAAGAAATCTTTTTCTTCAGATCTGCCAGTCACAATCCTTTGATATTTGTTATGCCACATTCTTAAGGGGGTCAATTTCAAGCTGGTTCAAATCAAGTCCCTGGCGTCATATTTGGGCCCCCCCCCGTGGAAGCCTGAATTTCAACTTAGTGCGGTATGAGGTTTATTCTTTAAAAAAATCTTGAGATCCAACAATCAGAATCTTTTGATATTTGGCATTTGGTGTCCTTAGTGGGTGAGATTCAAATCAAGTCCACAGGCTGATATCTTGGCTCCCTCTGGGAGCCCAGATTTTTTACTTGGTACTATGAGGAATATTCTTTAAAAATCCTCTTCTTCAGATCCACCAGTCGGAATCTTTTCATATTTGTGGGGCACGGTGGCATTGTGTACTAAGGCATACTGCATGTCAATGGTGCACCTGTCTTCAACCAATGCTAACCATCCTTGTGTGGAGTTGGTACTTTGGGGAGCTAACAGTTGCTCGCCGTTGCTAGGTGGTTCTCTCCGGGTACTCCACCCGTAAAACTGTCATGGTCATGATTAGCCATTCTGCAGAAATATGTGACCTTAAACACCAAAAAATAAATCAATCAATAAACCTGATTACTCATGTGAGAGCAAGATGGAGTTGTGTATTGATACGTACAGAATGTTGATGGTACACATGACTTCAACCAGTCATTACCCTTCTTGTGCCAGGTTAGTACAGTATAGTCGCTGTGGTCTGGTCATAATCCACACAGGTTATAAAAATCATCAAAATTTTAGTTAATGAAGCACTGGGTTGTACAGTTAAAACTAGAAGTCCTGTCACGAACTGTCTAGGCTTAATTGCACGTAGGAATTGCGTGCAATTGTCATATCGAATGCCATCCAAAAGCACGGCAGGTTCTCCTGGTTACTCATAGCAAACAACACAGGCAATGGTTCTGCCAATGGACCTCCGGGTTACCTGGAGGTCCATTGGCTGAAACATTGCTTGAGCACAGGCCAATGTACAGAATTTGATAGCCTTTCTATGATCATAACATGTAGATTAACACGCAGATCGACATGCTATTTGTGCACATTTCATGACAGGACTTCTAGTTTTAACTGTACATGTACCCGGTGCTTCATTAATTAAATTTTTGATGATTATTCCTGTTATTAGTATTTGGAATCCAATATTATTGCAGCCATTAGAATATATTGCCCACCCGTGGAAAGTGACCAGTCCACGGCAACCATGCTGCAAAGTTGGAGAGCCTGACAGTTACTCAGTGTTATTTGGTGGTTGTCTACTCATAATCTCTTTTTTCTGCCCATAAAACTCTCTGATTCGATTTGATCCTGGCAATTATAAGTGTCATTAACCCCCACTAGGGTGCAATTATAAGTGCCATTAACCCCCACTAGGGTGCAATTATAAGTGTCATTAACCCCCACTAGGGTGCATGGTGGCCCAGTGGTTATTAACCACCACTAGGGTGCATGGTGGCCCAGTGGTTATTAACCCCCACTAGGGTGCTTGGTGGCCCAGTGGTTATTAACCGCCACTAGGGTGCATGGTGGCCCAGTGGTTATTAACCCCCACTAGGGTGCATGGTGGCCCAGTGGTTATTAACCCCCACTAGGGTGCATGGTGGCCCAGTGGTTATTAACCCCCACTAGGGTGCATGGTGGCCCAGTGGTTATTAATCCCCACTTGGGTGCTTGGTGGCCCAGTGGTTATTAACCGCCACTAGGGTGCATGGTGGCCCAGTGGTTATTAACTGCCACTAGGGTGTATGGTGGCACAGTGGTTATTAACCCCCACTAGGGTGCATGGTGGCCCAGTGGTTATTAACCACCACTAGGGTGCATGGTGGCCCAGTGGTTATTAACCGCCACTAGGGTGCTTGGTGGCCCAGTGGTTATTAACCCCCACTAGGGTGCATGGTGGCCCAGTGGTTATTAACCCCCACTAGGGTGCTTGGTGGCCCAGTGGTTATTAACCCCCACTAGGGTGCATGGTGGCCCAGTGGTTATTAACCCCCACTAGGGTGCATGGTGGCCCAGTGGTTATTAACCCCCACTAGGGTGCATGGTGGCCCAGTGGTTATTAACCCCCACTAGGGTGCTTGGTGGCCCAGTGGTTATTAACCCCCAATAGGGTGCATGGTGGTCCAGTGGTTATTAACCCCCACTAGGGTGCATAGTGGCCCAGTGGTTATTAACCCCCACTAGGGTGCATGGTGGCCCAGTGGTTATTAACCCCCACTAGGCTGCATGGTGGCCCAGTGGTCATTAACTGGCACTAGGGTGCTTGGTGGCCCAGTGGTTACAGAATTGGACTTCAAACTGAAAGGTCCTCAGTTCGATCCCCGCCAGGAGTTCGATCCCCACCAGGGGTTACTGCATTGTGTCTTTGGGCAAGGCACATGATCCCAGTTTCCCACATGTGGGCATGGTGACGCTGTGTACTCAAGTCTATACTGAACGTTGATGGTGCACTTGTCTTCAACCAGTGCTAACCCTTCTTGTGTGGAGTTAGTACATTGTGGCATCTGGCAGGTGCTCGCTGTTGCTCTGTGGTTTTCTCGGGGTACTCCTGCTTCTTCCACCCATAAAACTGTCCGACCCGAGGTGACCCTGGCTGTCAAAAGTGTACTTAAATCTCAATAAATAAATAAATAGTTGATAGCCTTGGGAATGAATTTTTTTTTTTTTTCAGATGAAGAATGGGATGACATTAATTGGTTTACGAAACAGGCCAACTGGGATCTAATATTTGATCTGAATGTGTTGTTGAGAGAAAATGGACATTGGGATCCACGAAATGCTGCAGATTTATTAGAATATAGCAGTAAAAAAAAGTACAAGGTTGCTGGATTTGAATTGGGTAATGGTAGGTATACTGAATGTTTTTCTCAGTGTGGGCTTGTAAATTACTACAAATTAGTGATGGTAGATACTGTGTCTGCGCTGGTTAACCCTTAACTGGTAGAGTGCTGGAAGCCCTATTTTGGGCTTTACTAAAAGTGACAGGCAATAACTGTTTGTAGCTACATTCTGCCTGAGGAAGCCTTTATTGTCCCTGATATGAATCAGATTTTTAGCTGCAACTAGCAGCTCTATAAGTGGCAATGTCGGTCTGTCTGTCGGTCTGTTTGTCGGTCTGTCTGTGACCAACAAGTTTCAAAACTCAATAACTTTCGAATTTCTTGATAGAATGACTTTCTATTTGGCATGTAAGTGTACCTTATTGATGTCTAGCCACTGTTCAATGCATGTGTTGTTCCAAATATTTTTCTCGGAGTTACAGTCCTTGATGAACTCAGAATTTTGTGACTAACCACCCGTTGCAGCTACGGCTTCGATGTCGCGATTTTTTATACAATACCTTGCTCTCTGACATTTAATTGGATAGTGCCTATAAGGCACTATCCAATTAAATGTAATAGAGCAGTATATGATGGGCTTTGATTTGTTGTCAGAAAAAACTCAGCACTTTGCCAGTTAAGGGCCTAATTCCAACTTTGATCACATTTTTTACAACAGAACAGGTATCCCTACATGTAGTCTTTGGGTTAACTCACAAGTTACATTCTAAGCACCTTGGTAGTTGTTTTTAGGTAAGCGACCGGAATACAAAAGTGAAAGACTGGCATTGAAATTAATTCTGAGATGTACAGATAGGCTTCAATTTTGAATAAAAATATTAGGCCTTTAGCTACCATAAAGTAGATCTTCTGTTTCTCCGACCATTCTTTTTTAAATTGCATGCAGGCATTTTTTTATTATACCCTTGCAAACAAAGTTTGGGGGTATATAGGAATCACCCTGTCCATCCGTCTGCCCATCCCTTGTAAGCGCAACTCCTCCTAAACCATTTGAAGAATTTTCATGAAACTTTACACAATGGAAGAACTCCATATGAAGATGTGCATGAAGCAATATAATTCCATTCTGACATTTCCAAGGGGAGATAATTTAACTTATACCGTCTGTCCATCCTTGTAAGCGCAACTCCTCCTAAACCGTTTGAAGAATTTTCATGAAACTTTACACAATGGAAGAACTCCATATGAAGATGTGCATGAAGCAATATAATTCCGTTCTGACATTTCCAAGGGGAGATAATCTAACTTATACCGTCTGTCCATCTTTGTAAGTGCAACTCCTCCTAAACCGTTTGAAGAATTGTCATGAAACTTTACAAAATAGACGAACTCCATATGAAGATGTGCAAGAAGCAATATAACTCCGTTCTGACATTTCCAAGGGGAGATAATCTAACTTAAACATTTCAGGCGTGGGGGGTATCACTTTGTGAGTTTGCTCACAGTACCTCTAGTTTTAATTTTTATTCTTGTAATTATTTCTTTGCCATCCAAAATTCATGTTCTTGTTTTGTTTTATGTTTTTGGCCTCATAATGTACAGAATAACATGGTCTGTGGTGTATTTCTTCCCTCAGGTGCATTAGCATTGCAAAGCCTTATTGCACTCAGTGGACAATTTTATAAAGTTTATTAACTTGGATAAAACATAAACCATTTAATTTTTATTTTTAGCTCTACCTGACAAAATTTCAGCATAGCTTTTTCTAATGCTAAGTCATCCGTTGTCTGTCTGTCAATCGTCAACATTTTGTTTGTTCTGGACATAATTTCTCAACCACTGAATATTTTTTAACAAAACTTTGTAACTATATGTATTGTCACTAGTAGTGATGAACCGATTATCAAAACTTTCAATCAACCGATTACCGATTATTTCTCTGCCGATTATGCCGATTCCGATGCCGATTCTGATGGTTGAAATAGGACACAGAAGAAAATCTGTAGGTGCCTGTTATACTACAGAATTTCGTTGATAAATCATCAATTACGAAAGCTTAATACCACATAAGTTCTCAGAGTATGCATATTAAGTGCTGGGCAATATTAGACAAAATAATAGTGAGCGAAAGCAACCCGCAGGGTCGCTTGCTTCGCAAGATATTAGGCAACACGTATGTACTGTTTGTATGAACTCAAAGCCAACCTAATCTCAAAGGCATCAACTTCAAAATTTTTCAATGGAAGTGGTACACAAGGACGCTGACATGTTTGCACATGGCAGAAATTGACATTCGCATTGAAGAAATGATTCATTTATCGAAGAATGATACTACATTTTGGCAGTATATTTATGTGGCTACTAATGGATGGTAATAGTAACACTAAATGCTACACGCTATTTGTGAGAAAATAAAAATGAACGCAGCAATTTCCGTAACTGCTCGGATAAATTCCGGAAAACAACGACGCCATAAATATATCTTCCAATCAAAGAAATGATAAAATTATCTTTCAATCAGTGCACTGCAAAATGATATCTTCCAATCAAAACGCAGATAAAAATAGTTATCTCGAAATAGACAAAACACGTCGTCTGCTGTTTACAAATATCAGGAAGAGCCACTGTGGACTGCTTCAGGCGCATTGTTTCAAAAGAAAAAATATATATTGGGCCTACAATTTTATTTCATAATAACTTGTACAGTTGCAGTATTCGCTCGCTTTTAGGTTTGCCTAAATTTCATATTATTTACATTTTGGTTGGGGTGTGGGGAAAAGATCATTATTAAAGATACATTCACACGATATTGTTCTCGTGAAGATTGGGTGTGTTTGGAGTCCCACCATTGGTAACAAACGGTATTTAACACAGGTACCTGAACGTATACCGACAGTGACTGATGGTGTATTTCAACTCCGAACAGAAATTGTTTGTCATCGGTAACAACATGGCGGAAAGAAAATGCATAATTGCCACTTCACTTCTGAATATTTGTTCCCAACGTGTTTCAAACGCATGACAATGTTTTTTGAGCTAGCTAAAAGTTGTGCCCCCTCCCCCACCCCTGGTTATGCACTGTATCGAAGGCGAACAGCTCCCGTGCTTCGGACGCCTCTGGAAACGGATTAATGGCGTGTGCATACCTAAGTTTACGTTTCAATGCCTCGAAATTGGGACATTATCCGGTATTTTGTGTTATTTCTCACTGTATATTCACTTGAACCTTCATTACAGCAATTCACTGCCAATTGCTTACTTTTTGCCAACCAAGAAATTTTCTCTTTCTTTATAGCGAGCGAAAGTGACCCACAGGGTCGCGTGCAAGCGATCCGAAGGATCGATTGCTTCGCAAGCTATTAGGCAACACGTATGTACCGTTTGTATGAACTAAAAGCCAAACTATTCTCAAAGGCATCAACTTCAAAATTTTTCAACGGAAGTGGTACACAAGGACGCTGACATGTTTGCGCTTGGCGGAAATTGACATTCGCAATTGAAGAAATGATTTATTTACGAAGGAAGTAGTTATCGAGATAAGACTTTAGGAGAATGACTCTGGCTGATTAAACTTTTAGGGATTGTTTCCAAAGGAACCGGGGACAAATGAGGTTACATTTTTTCAAGGATACTCGGACGCTAGAACATGGCTGTCCACCATTGCTTTCACCCTCATTGGGTCAAGGGATCCTTAATATATTGGGTGGGGGGGGGGAGGCTAATGGGTCTCTGATTATGTCACGTGATGTCAATAGCAAGTAAAGCACACCCCTAGCAAAGGGCAAACTACTGGGCCAATTTTGATACATGGACCCAACATGTATTGCAAACGAAAACACAGGTCAATGGTGTCATCGCGTGACTTCCCTAGCAAGCAGAGCTCCCCCTTAGCAACAGGCTAACTACTGGTCCGATTTTGACCAAATTCGGTATACGGAACCAAAATGCATTGCAAATAAAAACAGACATATTAATGTTGACGTCTCGTGACTTCCCTAGCAACCAGAGCGTGCCCTTAGCAATGGGCTAACTACTTAGGGCCCTGCGAAGCTTCGAGTATTCGATTCGATGTCGACATCGCTTTGGTATTCGTATATCGATCTCGAATAGTTTGCCGATTCGTTAGTCAAACGGAGCTTCGAAGAAAATGAATCAGTGTTCGACAATGTCGACATCAGTTGAAATAAGGAGCGAACTCTTCTAGTTTTAATGTTTCTATCAGGAAAATAGTCAAATTCATTGCAAAATTCTGTCGTTTCACTTTCAGTTTCAGATTCCCAGAAAACCACACACCGCAAATTCGCTATTTATAGATTTCCAGGAATTCTTGTGAGAGTTATTCGCGGAATCCCGTTTACTCAGCAGCTCTGTCCAAGTTGTAACCTGTTCACGCCCATCTATACAACCGAAATATCCAGCTATGGGCCTAAGGCCTGCTCCCAGTCCCGGAATCTTCTAACACAATAATGGAGACATGTCGCCTGGAGTGCTCCCATTATTATGTTAGAAAACTGTGGGAGGAAAACCTCTGTAGTTTCTTTGCATTGTTCGGAGTTGGTACTTGGAAGTTGGAATGAAGTAAAAGCAATTTGTGCGAATGAGCACTGCGTCACTATTCGAGTTAACTAATGCAGAAACTAACACAGTTTAACGCCTTCGCTGCTTTTGATGTATACTGTGTTATTGAGTTGAGAACGGACCGAAATCTACAAGACCCAAATTCTGATAATACAAAAACAACCAAACATAACAATAATGTATTTAGGCATGCTAATGTACATGAAGTTAGCGGCTGTAGCTGACTTCAGCCCATGGGAATTAATGTGCCACTTGTATTACATTTGTGCTTTTAAGTCTCATGTTTCAATTTAGTGGTTTGTCTTAAATGTCTCTGGGCAGTAACACCTTAATTTGTCCATATTTATGTCTTGAATTTATTGTCGGGCCAAGTGAACATCTGGATGGCCATTCAACGAGAAAGAAAATTAAAACAACGCCAAGTTGTCAAGTTATGTCAACGATCTCTTCTCGCAGTGCTTTCCGGACATCTCTGCACAAGATAATGCCAGTTATAATTATTTCTTGAGTTTATCCCGATTCGATTCGAGATTCAATTCGATGTCGACATCAGTCCCGATTCGATTCGAGATTCGATTCGAACATAAATTTCCCGATTCGCAGGGCCCTATAACTACTGGGCCGATTTGGACCAAATTCGGTATACGGACCCAGAATGCATTGCAAATGAAAACAGACAGATCAAAGTTTACGTCTCGTGACTTCCCTAGCAACCAGAGTGCCCCCTTAGCAACAGACTAACTACTGGGCTGATTTTGACCAAATTCGGTATACGGACCCAAAATGCATTGCAAATAAACACAGGCAGGTCAATGTTGATGTCACGTCTTTTTTCCTCTTCCCTGACATGACCCAGAAGCACAGGATTAGCTGTTTCATAATTACTCTCAGAATTATCTGTTGTGATAACTACAAACAATACCGGTACATCGGTATTTTTTTCAGTGAAATTAATGAAAATGGCTTATTGAAATTGGCACATAAAGCTCTAGGCCTATATAATTCAAATGACAAGTCTGTGCTGTCTTGTGAAGTGTGTATGTCTGTGCTGGCTTGTGTAGTTTGTGTGTCTGTTGGGCAAATCGCCCAGAAACCTGGTCCAAATCATCCACAAACATGGTCTGAATCGTCCAATAGTCTGGTCTGAATCGGCCAGAAATATGGTCAGAATCGTCCGTAGATCTGGGGCCGAAATGTCCTATATAAAAATCCCTGTCCGAATCATGAAACTACATTTGTGATACTCACTCTTATTATTTTAAAGATGGTCTTTTCAGTAAAACTGCATTGGCATATTATCATCGCCCTTTTTTTGCACAGCACTGCTGTATTTTCTTGTTGTGGCTACTAACAGTTGGAAATTGTAACAATAAATGCTACATGCTATTTGTGAAAAAATAAAAATGAACGCAGCAATTTCCATAACTCCTCGAATAAATTCCGGAAAACAACGACGTCATAAATATATCTTCGAATCAAAGCAAAGATAAAATTATCTTTCAGTCAGAGCACTGGAAAATAATATCTTCCAATCAAAATGCAGATAAAAGTAGTTATTTAATTAATTTGGTTGGTCCCCTATTCTTTACCAGTAAATGTAGACCTACAGCACTTTAGGCCTAATGCATCACTTTTGCTCGTTTTTAGGTTTGCCTAAATTCCATATTAGAATCTTTTCCATGGTGGTATTTTAATTTTGAATCGGTCTGCGTTCGCCATTTTGGATTTCGCGTTGGTGAAAAATTGCACACTCTCGAGCATGGTCTCAAAAATGTACCACTGGTGAAAAAAAAAATGGCAGAATTGGTACCAATCTTTACCGATGGTACCGAATAGCTACCATTGGTTACCAATGGTAGGACTCCGAATGCACCCATTGTGTTTTATTCTGGTAAATAGTGTTAATACGGTTTTGTGTAAGGTAACAATACACTTGGATGTATTAAATAGGAATATATCCTGAGCACACATACTTTGTGTCTTAAATAAATAATAATTTTGATGTTAATGTGCTGTGAAGTCGTATCACGCATGGTTTACACGTATGTCACAATGTATTATTCAATCTTCTTTTTTCCAACTTGTTACCTCCCTTGATGTGTTTCTCCAATGTTTACATGAACTCTACAATCTGCGGGAAATGGTGGCGATCTACCGATTGCAGTTGACAAATCCTGTAATATCTCTGCTCTGCAAGGCTAAATATTCTGCTATGCACTACACACATTTTTAATGGGGAAACTTTATTGAAATGGCCAGATATCAAAGGGATTTTTAATAGTCAGTGTTAAATATAGAATAACCAGAAACTGACGGTTTTTAACTGCCGGTTGTCATAACGATGCCCCATAACCATCCTGTTCCGATTCCTGATCCCGATTTTCGGTTCATCACTAGTCAGTTGACAGTGTCCCATCAGTCATTATGAGGGCTCTACCATCAAGGTATAGGTCACTGTCAAGGTCACAAAAAATATTATTTGGATATTGCCATGGCTCAGTTGGTAGAGGTGCAGGCTGCAAGCCGAGAGGTCCTCGGTTCGAATCCCACCTGCGGCAACCGCGTTGTGTCCTTGGGCAAGGCACTTCACCCCGACTGCCTAAATGGGGGCACGATGACGCTGTGTACTGAGGCGTACTGCACGTCGATGGTGCGCATGTCTTCAACCAATCTAACCCTGCCTGTGCTGCGGTGCAGAGTTCAGAGTTGCGATGTTGGAGAGCTGACAGCTGCTCGTCGTTGCTCGGTGGTTCTCTCCGGGTACTCCGGCTTCCTCCACCCGTAAAACTGTCACGGTCACGATTAGCCATTGTGCATAAGTATGTGACCTTAAACACCAATAAAATAAATAAAATAAATTTGGATATTGCCATTGTCTAGTCTCTGTAATCTGATCCATATGATTGATCTTATTTATACTTGACACAGTTGCTGACCATAACCAAAGGTTGTGTCATGATTTTGAACCAAGGTCATATTCTCATGGTCAAGGTCACATTCAAGAAAACTTTAATATTTTACTATAATTTTTGTTCGGTCCATATAATTTGATCTAATTGGCAGATCTTGTTCATTCTTTCAACAAATATTACCCATGACTGAATAGTGTGTTGGGACCTTGACCCAAGGCCATATCATCAAGGTCAAGGTCACAAAAATAATATTTGGATATTGCTCTTGTCCGGTCTCTAAAATCTGATCCATATGACTGAACTTGTTCATACTTGACGCAATTTCAGACCATAACCAAAGAGTGTGTCATGATATTGACCCCTAAATTTCCATCTGACTTCAACTGTGATTTTGAAACTGATTTTGGAGTTCAAGCTTTCAAAATTACATGTAGAAATAAATATATATCGGACAGTAAAAAAGAGCAAGTGGCAAGTTCTTGTTCAGCAAAGGAAAACCAATTTGATAAACTGATGAACATTCTAGAGTGCTCCACCGTTGGTGTTGTCAGATCAGGAATATTAATGAATTTGTATTGAGTTTCATGTATCAATAAGGAAATCTTGGCTTACTGTCTTGAAAATGTCATTGGTGCAAGTATAGTGCACAACAGTTTTGTTTTTTAATTCCATTAGGCCTAAAAAAATAAAAAATCTGTTTCTCAGGCCCTCCCGCATGGTCCTTTTGGCTGCTGCATGCTCTCTTTTTATAACCAGTTTAAACTTAAAAAAAATAAAAATTAAATGGTTTATGTCTGATATTTTACCCAAGTTAAAAAAACTGATGAATTTGTCCCTTGAGTGCAAGAAGGCTTTGCAATGCTTTAGCATTGCAAAGTCTTCTTGCACTCAAGGGATGAAATACATCACCACCCATGCTTTTCTGTAGATTATGAGGCCTCAACCTTGAACCAAGAACATGAACTTTTGATGGCAAAAAAGAAAAATTACTGAAATAAAAAATAAAATAAGAAACCGCTCGCCCACATGCAATTTCACAAATAATGGCCTGAGAAACCGAAGATCTACTTTGTGTGGCCTTAAACATATACATGGAAATGATTGACAGTGGCCAGCAAATGCTTATATTTTCCCTTTAAGTGAATTATGTGGTCAGTTTGGTAATTCAGTATTTGTTTTATTTCTGTCAGAACACGTTGGAATTTTAACCCTTTACCTAACGTAACGGCCAAAAACGGCCAGCGCTATTCTCAAAAATCGCCAATTAATTTTCATTATTTTTTTCAGTTTTTGTCTCAAAAACATAGGTTATGACCCCACGTTGGAACGAGCTCGACGAGCTCGTTCCAACGAGGGGTCATAACCTATGTTTTTGAGACAAAAAATGAAAAAAATTAGTTATTCAAGAATTATTTTTGCAAGTGTCGTCTGCTTTTCAGGTTAGGTAAAGGGTTAAAACTGAATCTGTGGTTGTGTTTATTGGAGCACAGTTGCAATTTTCGGTAGTCTCACACTCCCGATCCCGACCTGTAGTTGCAGTTAACCTCCCAGCTCTGTTGTTATACAGCTCTTGTCTGGTCCATATATCTTAGTATGATTGACAGATGTTACTTATACTTGGTACAATTACTGCTTATGACTTAAAGGTATATTGCGACCTTGATTCAAGGTCAAGGTTACAGGCAGCATACTTCAGGTCACAGATAGTAACACTTGGATTCTTGTCATGTATTTAGCTTCCCCTAAAAGCAATGACTCTGGGCAGAGCTGCTTAGGCTGAGAGGCCTCTTGTTTTTAAGTTTTCATTGGTTATACAAAGAGAGCATGTGACAGCCAAAGAGACCATATGTGTGAGGGCCTGAGAAACAGATTTTTATCTCCTGACATTTTGTTGGAGGACTATTACAATCAGCCGCATCCATCCATTCAGTGTGATAACTAAAGTTTGGGACATCGAATCAAAACCAAATTTGGTGTATATGTCCCTTACCCTAATGATTAGATGAATTTCGAATATCGGCGGGATCCAATAATTTTTCTTGGGAGTTTTGCCCCTTTTCGAGGCTTTTCCACCCAATTTCACAAGTTTGGAAACTTGGTGTCCGGATGATAACGTCAGTTTAAATTATTGAATCAACACCAAATGTTGTACATAGGTTTGTGTCAAGAATACGCAAGTCAAGTTCGAATTTGGGTTTGGTCTGACCAATTTTGGGTGAGTTATGGCACTTTTTCCAATTTTTCGACTTTAAAAATTTGTTGTTTTGGTCTTTAGTATGTCCAGTGTAAGAACTTGCTGTCGGGGGATATAGACCACACCTGGTGGTGGCCTTGTTAACTTTTGTAGGCCTTAAATACCCTTCTGAAAGCAATGTTAAATGGTGGTAATTGTTTCAAAATTTGCAGAATTGAAAATTTTTAGCTTAACTTGACAGAGTCAAGATAAGCTATTGCCATCACATCTGTAAGTCTGTCAGTCTGTTAACATTTTCCTTTAGCACAGGCTACACCCAGTAATTCTTGTCCGATTGTCACGAACTGTCATATGCAGGTTTGAGATCATGTCTAGATGAGAACTTACCCTTTTGGTCACGATCGGTCAACTATGATGGCTGCCTGAGCCCAAAACCTGAAAACCTTTTAGCACAGTCTTCAGGTCACATTTATGAAGGGATTTCATTGTAACTTGGTAGGATGACTCTGTATAATGTCTAGATGAGAACGTCCCCTTTTGGTCATGATCTGTCAATCGTGACGGCTGCCCAAGGCCAAAACCCCAAAACTTATAGCACAGTCTACAGGTCGTACTTAATATGGAGGGATTTCATTGTAACTAGGTAGGATGACTCTGTATGATGTCTAGATGAGAACTTCCCCATTTGGTCGCAATCTGTCAACTGCGATGGTTGACAGAAAACCTTCAACACAGTCTGCAGGTTGTATTTATGGAGGGATTTCATTGTAACTTGGTAGGATGACTCCATATAACATCCAGATAAGAACTTCCCCTTTTGGTTATGATTGGTCAGCTGTGACAGCTACAGAGACGCAAACCTCGAAATCCTTTTGCAGAGTCTACAGGTCGTATTTATGAAGGGATTTCATTGTAACTTGGTAGGATGACTCTAGATAATGTCTAGATGAGAACATTCCCTTTTGGTCGCGATCATTCAAATGTGACGGCTACCCAAGCCCAAAACCTGAAAACCTTTAGCATAAACTACAGGTCATATTTATGAAGGGATTTCATTGTAACTTGGTAGGATGACTCAGTATAATGTCTAGATGAGGATGTCCCCTTTTGGTTGCAATCGGTCAACCATGATGGCTACACAGGTCCGAAAACCTTTAGCACAGTCTAAAGGCCGTATTTATGTAGGGATTTCTTTGTAACTTGATAGGATGACTCATTTTGGAATAATTTCACTGTAACTTGGTAACTTCAGTTGACATACATTAACTGTGAGGGCCACATTAACTCACCCTTCAATTCTTTGGGACAGTTTACACCTCAAATCATTTTTATTGAAAACATAGCACACACGGAACAGAAATCAACATATTCTCAATTATCACAATTCTTGTAATATTTCATAATCCTTCCATAAACATTGAATATTATCCTTTTCTTCAAACACAATGCAGTCAAGTTAAGCTACAGTGTCATTGACACTTTCATTGTAAGCATTGTGGTGCAGTGTGCTAAAGCGTATTGATACTATCGATGGTGCACATGTCTTCAACCGATGCTCACCCTCTTGGTAAAATGTTAGGAAGTTAGAGAGTCTGACAATTACTTGTCTGTGGTACATGGTTCTCTCTAGGTATTCTTAATTCCTCCTTGACATATGACCTTTGCTGTTGAGAGTGTTGTTAAATCCAAATAAATAAAAAAAAATTGCAAAAAGTATTGCAGTGTCTCGGTGATAGTTTGGTCATGTTCCCCAAAGCATGGAATATTATTATACAGCCACTCATATGATGGTATGGCAATGTCCGTCTGTCTGACCGTCTGTCCATCCAATCATCTGTCCGTCCGTTAACTTTTGTTTGTCCACGTGATAATTTAAAAACAGTACATCCAACAGATACTGTTTCTTTATGGTTGATTAGACATGACAAGAGGATGGTTTCTTTCGATAACCAGCATTCTGGCATATCCAATATGGCCACCATGGCAGCCATCTTGGATTTTCAGGGTCTTTTGATTGTTCATGTGATAATCCAACAGGTACTGTTTTTTTATGGTTGATTAGTCATGACTAGAGGATGGTTCCTTTTGATAACCAGCATCAATGTCCGTCCATCAATCCATCCATCTGTCTGTCTGTCAGTCCATCCATCCATCTGTCTGTCCATCTGTTAACTTTTGTTTGTCCACACGATAACTTGAAAACAATACATCCAACAGATACTGTTTTTTATGGTTGATTAGTCATGACTAGAGGATGGTTCATTTCGATAACCAACATTCTTGCATATCCAATATGGCCACCAAGGCAGCCATCTTGGATTTTCAGCGACTTTTGATTTTCCATGCAATAACTTGAAAACAATATATTCAACTTTAATGGGTAGTAAGCCAGGAATGTACAATTATTTTTGAAGGAATTATTGACCTTTTGTTGAACTAAAAATTTCTTCAAAGGCTCAATTTCTTCATAGGCAGCTGTACATTGATCCACCGACTGGCGGTGCACTTGTTAATATAATTATTACAGCAGTCAGTTAATCTCTGGTTGTATTCCATCAATTTGACAAGATGAGATCGACCAGATCAAACGATATGCCACAGGTTTTAAGTCTCATATCATCAACGAGGCAGAATACAACACTGACCAACTGACAGATTTGTTTATGATATGACAATGAGTATTATAATTTTTATCACACCATCTGAAATTATAATAAATAAGATGAGAAATAAACCACCCCACCCAACCCCATTGGTAAGTCTGCATGTGAAGTCTGAGACAATTTATTGCTCGGTTTGACCCGGACACCGGTGTTAACATGGAGAACATTTATGTCAAAAGCAGTTTGTCGGACCTGTGCTGATGCATGTTGTTGGCACTCATATGTTAGCCCTTTACCTAATGAATCGGCTTCCCTGCGGGAACCCCAGGAAGTGAAGCATCGCCTGTTCACTGCGGTAAACAGGCTCTGTTTTATTGGTAAAATAGGACCCAGTCACCAATGCTTGGGAGGTGCAAGCCCTCTCTAAAATGGGCAACATGGCTTATTATCGCTTACCCCTGGTCTTGAGTTGATGCTCATGTTGTGATCATGATTAGCCATTGTGCTAAAATATGTGACCTTAAACACCAATAAATAAATAAATAAATAAATGAATCGGCTGCATCCGCCCACGTAATTTACAAATTAAGTAGTTCAAAACAATATGTATTTAAAAAAATGTGAAGGAAACCATATCATGTGACCCCTCATGGGAACGAGCTCATTGTGCTTGTTTCAGTGAGGGGTAACATGATATGGTTCTATTGAAATTTGTCGAAAAATTGAATATTAAAATAATAAATTTTGATATCGTCTGTGTTGGGTAAAAGGGTTATACTTCATATCACAAGAAAAGTCAGTACAGCCATCACAGACAGTCAGATTTCCACATATCTACAATGTACATCCACAATCATTCCAGAACCCAGATGGGAACCCCAGGAAGTGAAACAGTGCTTGTTTTCAGCTATGGATAGAAATATTGAAATTAATTTTTGTATGTAGCTTTCTGGTGTGTACTTACAGATCAAGATTCAATTCCATTCTACTCCGTTGTTTTTTTTTTACAGAGTTATTTTCCTTGAACTTAGTAATTCAACAATTAAAACAGGTTTTCCACCCTTTTTTCAGCCACCGATAGAAATATTGAAACAAGTATTTTTTTTACCTGGTGGGTACTTACAGATCGAATTTCAATTCCATTCTGCACAGTTGGTTTATTAGCTCACCGAGGGGAGCTTAACTTCTCACTTGCTGTCCGTTGTCGTCATCCGTCGTCGTCGTGAACATTTTTCAAGCGACTTCTCCTCTGAAACCACTGGTCCGATTTTCATGAAACTTCATGTGGATGTTCATTACTATATGGCAATTCATGTTTGTTCAAATGAAATGGCCATGTCCCTTGGGGGCTCTGTATGGGGCATAACTCTGATATCACCGTATGAATTATAGAAAAATTATTAAAAAATCTTCTTCTCCAGATCCAGCAGGCAGAATCTTTTGATATATGGTATGCAACATGGTGGGGTGGATCTAATTCAAGTTTGTTCAAATCGGCCCCCTGGGTTCATATTTGGGCTCAGTATAGAAGCCCGAATTCGAACTTAGTGCATTTCAGGCAAATTTCTTAAAAAATCTTCTTCTCCAGATCCAGTAGGCAGAATCTTTTGATATTTGGTATGCAACATGGTGGGGTGGATCTAATTCGAGTTTGTTCAAATCGGCCCCCTGGGTTCATATTTGGGCTCAGTATAGAAGCCCAAATTCGAACTTAGTGCATTTCAGGCAAATTTCTTAAAAAATCTTCTTCTCAAGATCCAGCAGGCAGAATCTTTTGATATTTGGTATGCAACATTGTGAGGTGGATCTGATTCAGGTTTGTTCAAATCGGCTCCCTGGATTCATATTTGGGCTCACTATAAAAGCTTGAATACAAACTTAGTGCATTTCAGGCAGATTTCTTAAAAAATCTTCTCCAGATCCAGCAGGCAGAATCTTTTGATATTTGGTATGCAACATTGTAGGGTGGATCTGATTCAAGTTTGTTCAAATCGGCCCCGTGGGTTCATATTTAGGCTCAGTATAGGAGCCCAATTTGAAATAAGTCCATTTCAGGCAAATTTCTTTAAAAATCTTCTTCTCAAGATCCAGCAGGCAGAATCTTTTGATATTTGGTATGCAACATTGTGAGGTGGATCTGATTCAGGTTTGTTCAAATCGGCTCCCTGGATTCATATTTGGGCTCACTATAAAAGCTTGAATACAAACTTAGTGCATTTCAGGCAGATTTCTTAAAAAATCTTCTCCAGATCCAGCAGGCAGAATCTTTTGATATTTGGTATGCAACATTGTAGGGTGGATCTGATTCAAGTTTGTTCAAATCGGCCCCGTGGGTTCATATTTAGGCTCAGTATAGGAGCCCAATTTGAAATAAGTCCATTTCAGGCAAATTTCTTTAAAAATCTTCTTCTCAAGATCCAGCAGGCAGAATCTTTTGATATTGGGTATGCAGCATGCTTAGGGGGGTGACAGGCCTGGAAATAAGTGGTCGGTCACGGACAGTGACCACCACGAAACGTCGACGTGACCGGCGCTAACTATATCCAACCGGTCATGAATGACCGACGCATTTTTCTCCCAAGTACTGTACTGACCCGTGTCGCAGCCCATATTCGTGATTAAGCCCCCACCCAACTTTCTGCATTTCGAAAACAAGGTGCCCTCTCCGTGTTTAAGCCCACTCCCCCAATTTCGAAAACTGTAAAAGTCCGTCAGTTCGCAGGTGAATTTGAAACGAAATTAGGTGAGTAACAACGTGTTGTCATTACCTGGAGGCTGGAAAACAGTGCAGATTTCCTTTTCCATCTAACATTCAAGAAATTGATTATTGTATGCCTTGATATGTCAAAAAGAGGTAAATGGTTTTATTTTATTAAAATAAAATTCATTCCGAAGCAAAAATGATGTTGTTTTTATTTTCACGAATTCACTTTGCTGAATGATATCCACAAACTTGACAGCATGCACCTTACTTGTCAATTATTCCAAAAACACGCCTATAACAGACTGAATAATTTATACATGAACAACAGAGTGTTAAATGTATATTTTTACCAACTGAATTGTAATTGCTTTCTATTGTGTCTGGTTATTTTTGAAGACAGCTTGGGGGTGAATCCATACAAGAATCTATACAAGATGCAAAAATTACAAATTATTAGCTCACCTGACTGAAAGTCAGGGTGAGCTATTCTGATCACTTTTCGTCTGTCGTCCGGCGTCCGGCGTCCGTCGTGAAGGTGGTGTTTGGGCTTTTTCTCCCAAACCACTGGGCGCATATTAATGAAATTTCATGTGAGAAGGGGTTGTGTCTGCGGACACCGATTTTTTGTCAAATTAGGTTTCGGCTCACATTGAGCAGAGGGATGGGGCAAAAATGCTCCAATTCTTAAAACATCTTCTTCTCAAGAACCAGCAATAGCAGAGACTTGATATTTGGTTTGCAGCTTCCTTTTGAGGTGTAGACTCAAGTTTGTTCAAGAGAAGTTGGAGGGGCTATATTTGACGATGTTAAAGGAGGGGCAAAAATTTTGGCCCCGCCCCAAATTTCTATTTTCCAAACCGCGAGGCCGATTTGAACCAAATTTTACATGAGTGCTTATTGGGTCATAAGTACCTAATTTATGCCGAAATTTTTAGTCGAGTTATGACGAAGTCAAACTCGACTTATAGTTTGGTGAATGGCGGGCGGGCGGGCGGGCGGGCGGGCGGGCGGGCGGGCGGGCGGGTGGGCGGGCGGGCGGGCGGGCGGGTGGGCGGGCGTAAACAATTGGTTTCCGGATGATAACTTGATAGTGGTTCAACTCACATTCATTAAACTTCATACGTAGGTTGGTCTTGGGGGGAGGAAGAACCCTATTGATTTTGGACATGCTACGTTGAAGGTCAAGGTCACAGTGACCTTGAACATAGTAAATCTTAAACAATTGGTTTCCGGATGATAACTTGATAATGGTTCAACTCACATTCATGAAACTTCATAGGTAGATTGGCCTTGGTGAGGGGAAGAACCCTATTGATTTTGGACTTGCTACGTCAAAGGTCAAGGTCAACATGACCTTGAACATAGTAAATCGCAACAATTCCTTTCCGGATGATAACTTGATAGTAGTTCAACCTACATTCATGAAACTTCATAGGTGGGTTGGCCTTGGTGCGAGGAAGAACTCTATTGATCTTGGACTCACCAGATCAAAGGTCAAGGTCACAGTGACCTTTAACATAGTATATCGCAACAATTGGTTTCCGGATGATAACTTGATAGTGGTTCAACCTAGAGTCATGAAACTTCATAGGTGTGTTGGCCTTGGTGCGAGGAAGAACCCTATTGATCTTGGACTCACCAGGTCAAAGGTCAAGGTCACAGTGACCTTGAACATAGTATATCGCAACAATTGGTTTCCGGATGATAACTTGATAGTGGTTCAACCTAGAGTCATGAAACTTTACAGGCGTGTTGGCCTTGGTGCGAGGAAGAACCCTATTGATGTTGGACTCACCAGGTCAAAGGTCAAGGTCACAGTGACCTTGAACATAGTATATCGCAACAATTGGTTTCCGGATGAGAACTTGATAGTGGTTCAACCTAGAGTCATGAAACTTCATAGGTGTGTTGGCCTTGGTGCGAGGAACTGTTGTCACAACTCGACATTGGATCGGTGATCCTGAGCGGCATTTTTTTCCCCATAGCCCCGGGGGAACCACAGGAGCTAAAAATAGAAAAAAATGAAAACGCTCATATCTCCAAAACTACACGGCACTGAGAATTCTTATTTGTTGTGAAGCTTCCTTTGGACCAACAGAATGGAATGATCAAAAAAAATTGCCATCGTTTTTATCATGGGGTACTTTTTGGGGAGTTTGAAAAAGTGCTGAGTCAGCATTTTTTAACACTGTGGGTAATGGGAAAAACATAAGACTACTTTTCTCTGAAAGCACTGCTCCAAAAGCTTTAAAATTTCACATATAACATCTTTGGAAGATTGTTTCACATGTTTATTGAAATGAATTGCCTGGGTGGATATTTGGGCTCTCTATGGGAGCCCAAATGTTTAAATTAGTGCAGTATGAGGAGTATTTTTGAAAAATCTTCTTCTTCAGATCTAGCAATAAGAATGTTTTGATATTTGGTATGCAGCATCCTTAGGGGGGTGAGAAAATTTTGGACCAAAATCCGAAAAAAAAATTTTTTTGTTTTTTATGCATTTCTGTCAGTTTTAAGACAAAAAATTTTTTTTTTTTTTTCCCCCTGAAAATTTTGGGTCCGGGTGGACTTAAAAAATTTTGGACCAAAATCCGAAAAAAAATTTTTTTTGTTTTTTATGCATTTCTGTCAATTTTAAGACAAAAAAATTATTTTTTTTTTTTTCCCCCTGAAAATTTGGGGTCCGGGTGGGACTTAAAAAATTTTGGACCAAAATCCGAAAAAAATTTTTTTTTTGGTTTTTTATGCATTTCTGTCAGTTTTAAGACAAAAAATTTTTTTTTTTTTTCCCCCTGAAAATTTTGGGTCTGGGTGGGACTTAAAAAATTTTGGACCAAAATCCGAAAAAAATTGTTTTTTGTTTTTTTTGCATTTCTGTCAATTTTAAGACAAAAAAAAAAAAAAATTTTTTTCCCTGAAAATTTTGGGTCCGGGTGGGACTTAGAAAATTTTGGACCAAAATGCGAAAAAAATTTCTTTTGTTTTTTCTGCGTTTTGGTCAATTTTAAGACAAAAAAAATTTTTTTTTTTCCCCTGAAAATTTGGGGTCCGGGTGGGACTTAGAAAATTTTGGATCAAAATCCAGAAATTTTTGTTTTTTTGTTTTTTATGCATTTCTGTCAATTTTAAGACAAAAAAAAAAAAAAAAATTTCCCCTGAAAATTTGAGGTCCGGGTGGGACTTTTTCTTTTTTCTGCGTTGTGGTCAATTTTAAGACAAAAAAAATTATTATTTTTTTTTACCCTGCTTTTCTTGGGAGGGGGCGTATGCAGCTTATTCAAGTCAAGTCCCTGGTTTGATATTTAGACTACCGTGTCAGGTCAGGGCTCGATTTAACTGGATTAGCATAGCACTTTGCTCTCCATTTTCTGAATTTTGCTATTCAAGATTTATTAGTTTCAAGTGCTTTTGGATCAACTGCTAATCAATTTTCCAGGGTGAATAGTAAATTGCTATTCAAAATTTTCAGATTAAATCAAGCCCTGCAGGTGAGTGCCCTCAGGCCCCCTGGGGCCTCTTGTTATGTACACAATCAGAAACAACCACTCGTATAATAATTGCACGTGGCTGTGTTGACAACACAGTCACGCACAAAATAAATGTCTTTAAAGTCTGCCAAGGATATTTGTAGGGCTTTTCCCACAATATGTATAAAACTTGGGCCAGGCAGTGACTGAATAAAACAGCCATCGCAATGGAAGCTAATAATAAATAAGGCATTTGAACTCGTTAATTGGTAATTTCCTTTAGAAGTATTATTAGCGTCAATACATTTTCTATAGTAAATGTCCTGAGTACTCCAGGGTACCACCATAGGGGTAGACATTATGTGAATTTTCCCCCAAAAGTCAATCCCCATAAGTGTGCCACAGTGATAGAACCCTTGAGTATTAAGAGAAACTATCATGAAACGTGTATTCACTTCAGTATATCCCATAAGTATACTATAAGGATGGCACCCTGGAGTACTACAAGAAACTACTATTAAAGGTGTATTGTTCTCAATATCAATACATTCTCTGTAGTAGTTTACCAAAGTATCCCTGGTCGGTCCGAAGCCAGGAGACTCGGTGCAACCCGACAAGAGGAGGGGGGAGGGGTACAGCGGTCCACGCAGAAGCTTGATCTGTTGATGTGATTTTCACAAAATTCAAGCGCAAATATATTCCACCTGGCTATTAGATCACTGCCGCTCTAAAATATTGTGAAAGTCACATATCTACTTGAAATTTCCAACCGGGATGTTCATGATGATGGGGGGGGGGGGGGGGGGGAGATTAGTATTGAGTCAAGAGTGGGTGTAACTTGGATAGAATAAGTATTGTAATGAATATGAAATGAGCGAGTACCTCAGGTGACATGGAAAGAAGAAAAAAATCTCAATTCCTGTGAACGAACTGAATTTGCACCCGGTGTGAATTCGGATAAAATGAGATTTTTTTTGTTTCTTTGCATGTCACCTGAGGGGCGAGTTCACGCACGTACATCTTTGTAGTTTGTGCTATTTTGGGCGTTTTTTTTTAATCACATGTTTTATTTTATATTTGCATTATTCATTTGATGTTTTATTGAGTAATTAGTGTTATTGAGTACTAAAGATAAAACTGGGTTTGTTGTATTGTTATTTTGTCACTTCAAGTGGATTCCCTCTGATAAGATTGTATAGTTGGCTTGTTTGGGCGTTTAATTTGCTGGTTTTCGTCCTTGTTTGCATGTGATGCAATTACCAGAAACAATGTTTACTGAAAAAAATACAAACAACACACGTGGATTTAATAAAATTTTATTCACAGAGCAGCTGAAATATGAGTAAATATATTAAAATAATTGAACACTGAAAGTAAAACATGTTACATACTCATTGTGATTTGACAAATGATACTGAAAACCAATGTTGATTTTGTATTTCGTTCATAAAGTGAATGATGTGGGATTGTCATTTTATCAGTATCGTTTATCAAGAAAAACCCAGTCACAGACTCAAGTATTCATGTTTAAGCCCATCCCTCGATTTGTTCTCAACCAACTGCAAGCACCCCCTGGGCTAAGACATGGGTCAGTATGCCCTAGTTAATATTTGATTTGGAAGCCAAAAAATATGACCAACCCGGATTACTGTATGACCGATCCGATCATTATGGAGCCGGTCATTATGACCGATGCACCAAAAAAAATTATTTCCAGGCCTGGGGGTGAGATTCAAGTTTGTTCAAGCCAAGTCCCTGGGTTCATATTTGGGCTCGCTGTGGTAGCCCGAATTATAACTTAGTTCAAAATGAGGAATTTTGTTTAAAAATCTTCTTCTTCAGATCTAGCAGTCAGAATGTTTTGATATTTGGTATGTAGCATCCTTAGGGGTGAGATTCAAGTTTGTTCAAGCCATGTCCCTAGGTCCATATTTGGGCTCACTGTGGGAGCCCGAATGATAACTTAGTTCAAAATGAGGAATTTTTTTAAAAAATCTTCTTCTTCAGATCCAGCAGTCGGAATGTTTTGATATTTGGTATGCAGCATCCTTAGGGGGGTGAAATTCAAGTTTGTTCAAGCCATGTCCCTAGGTCCATATTTGGGCTCACTGTGGGAGCTTGAATTGTAACTTAGTTCGAAATGAGGAATTTTCTTCAAAAATCTTCTTCTTCAGATCCAGGAGTTGAAATGTTTTGATATGTGGTGTGTAGCATCCTTAGGGGGGGGGGGGGGGGGAGGGGGGTGAGATCTAAGTTTATTAAAGCCAAGTCCCTGGGTCCATATTTGGGCTCCTTGTGGGAGCCCGAATTATAACTTAGTCAATATGAGGAATTTTTAGCTCACCGAAGGGAGCTCAACTTATCACTTGCCGTCCGTCGTCATGAACATTTTTCAAATGACTTCTCCTCTGAAACCACTGGTCCGATTTTCACAAAACTTCATGTGAATGTTCATTACTATATGGCAATTCATGTTTGTTCAAATGAAATGGCCACATCTTTTGGGGGCTCTGTATGGGGCATAACTCTGATATCACTGTATGAATTATAGAAAAAATTTTAAACAATCTTCTTCTCCAGAACCAGTGGGCAGAATCTTTTGATACTTGGTATGCAGCAACTTGGTATGGGTCTGATTCAAGTTTGTTCAAATTGAGTCCCTCAAACAATATTGGGGCTCTCTATGGGAGCGTGAATTTTTACTTAGTGCAATTTAAGAAAAATTCTTTAAAAATCATCTCCCCAGAACCAATGGGCAAAATCTTTTGATATTTGGTATGCAGCATTTTGGTATGGGTCTGATTCAAGTTTGTTCAAATCGAGTCCCTTGATCAATATTGGGGCTCCCTATAGGGGCATGAATTTTTCCTTAGTGCAATTTAAGGAAAAATCTTCTTCTCCAGAATCAGTGGGCAGAATCTTTTGATATTTGGTATACAGCATCTTGGTATGGGTCTGATCAAGTTTGTTCAAATGGAGTCCCTTGATCAGTTTTGGGGCTCACTATGGGGACCTGAATTTTTACTTAGTGTAATTTAAGAAAAAAATTTTTAAAATCCTCTTCTTCAGAACCGATGGGCAGGATCTTTTGATATTTGGTATACGGCATCTTGGTATGGGTCTGATTCAAATTTGTTCAAATTGAGTCCCTCGATCAATATTGGGGCTCACTAAAGGGGTGTGAATTTTTACTTGGTTCAATTTAAGAAAATGTCTTTAAAAATCTTTTTATCCGGAACCGATGGGTGGAATCTTTTGATATTTGGTATACAGCATCTTGGTATGGGTCTGATTCAAGTTTGTTCAAATTGAATCCCCCGTTCAATATTGGAGATCACTATGGGGGTGTGAATTTTTACTCAGTGCAATTTAAGAAAAAAATCTTTAACAATCTTCTTCACCAGAACCAGGGGGCAGAATCTTTAGATATTTGGTATGCAGCATTTTGGTATGGGTTGGATTCACGTTTGTTCAAATTGAGTCTTTTGATCAATATTGGGGCTCACTATGGGGGCGTGAATGTTTACTTTGTGCAATTCAAGGAAAATTATTCAAAAATCTTCTTCAGAACCATCATGCAGAATCTTTTGATATTTGATTAGCAGCATTGTCCCATTCAGTCCTGTTGATGTTTTAGCTCCACAGAGAGTATAGATTTACTCTGTAGAACCTTAAGAATAGCTTTTGATAAAATTTGTGTTTTAACAGTATGGAACATTCGGTGAGTGCCTAAGACCCCCTGGGGCCTCTTGTTACTGAGTTATTGCCCTTGAACTTAGGAATTCGACAGTTAAAACATGTTTTCCACACTTTTTTCAGCTATGGATAGAAATATTGAAATGATTTTTTGTATGTAGCTTTCTGGTGGGTACTTACATATGCAGTTTTAATTCCATTCTTCTCAGTTGGTTTATTACAGAGTTATTGTCCTTGAACTTTTAAAACAGATATTCCTTACTTTTTTCAGCTATGGATGGAAATATTGAAATGAATTTTTGTAAGTAGCTTCCTGATGGGTTGTTACAGATCATGTTTCAGTTGCATTTCACTCAGTTTGTGTGTTATAGAGTTATTGCCCTTGAACTTAGAAATGTGTCAATTATAACTTATATTTTTATACTGTACCAATGACCCAGACTTAGCTGGTGCTAACTCTAAAATATTTAGGGCCAAACACAAATTTTACCCCCCAATCCCCAAAATTTGCATCTAAAACCGAAAATTACTTGTCCTATATGGTCCTCCATACTTTTACTCCACTGCGCATGTGCAGTGTCAAGGAGGTCTCGAAATTGGCGCAATTATCATTTTTTGTTTGGCCCTCAATTCAGTTACAACTGACTGATATTTGTGCTTGTAAATCTCAGTTTAAATGAAGCCAGACACATAATTATGAGAGAAATGGTGGATATAAGGAGGAAATAGAAGGAGGAGAGGAAGAAACAGTGGAACGAAATGTTCAAGGCTGTAACTTATAATTTTTTTACGAAATTATTTCATGTTACCTATTTTCGAGGCATGACCCTGTTGTGGTCATTCTTGCTATGAATGTTCCATTGGTTGATCAGTGTTTCCTCTCTCCCTTTCCTTTATTCCCCCTAGCTATTCTCCAATGCTTTTGGCATATTTTTTTGTAATGTTCATTACTAAAATTTCTTGGGAGTTTTGGCTTGGTAACAGAATAATATTCTGTTTTTTCCCCATGTTTACATTTCACCATTGGGTGTTTAGGCGTTTTGGTCTGCACCTACCATCTGATGTTCTGCAGTTTCTTCTCTGGAAGTCTCTGTTTTGCATCAGATAGTGTTTAAATTGGTAACTGATTTCGGGCCATGTTTATCAGTGCCTGGAGTCATGTTTCCGGGTGTGTACACTTTTTTTTTGTGTTGACAACGGTTACTTCTGATAGTGATTACTTGTCCCCTGCTTAGTTCAGTTCATAGCAAGATACATTAATATTGTCCGTAAGTGTTACATTAATTTTTTGAAATGGTTTTAAAATTTTTGTCCACACTTAGGCTTTTTTTGGATCCATTTGGGCTCATTGTTCCCATTGGGAACTTGAGCTCTTCTGAAAATTTTTTCAAAAATTTTTTTTGGGGGGGAAATTATTTTCTTTCGAAATGTTATAATGGATTATATTATATTATGTATGTTTATTTCAAGGGTTAATGTGAGTAATATGACTGTGTATATTTTTTCTTGATGAAAAAATATCGTTCAAATTGTAATGCGAGGATATCTTCCTCTAATTCTCAGGTTCATTGTGTTTCTTATAGTCAATGTATTCGCACTAATTCTTGCTCTGTGTGTGTGGATTGGAATGACAGCGTTGGAGACGTGTGTCACGGTATTTTGTTAGCGGTGAGGGGTCCATTACGTTCCTCTCTCCGCAGGGCCACTCTACTTTATCAGTCTCTTTTTCAGAATTCAGAGTGATGTTTCTGTGATGTCATCAACAAGTGTGTCTCCGTCATTGCAATATTAGGGCTAGCGGAAAGTGCTCAAGGTATTACGACAATTGCCGAAGAGTTCCCTAGTAGGATCGAAGGCACTGATCGTCCGCTAGTCCGCCCGGGCGAATGGATCGGCATCCGGGTTCATCCGTTGCAGTCCAGGGAAGCAGATTGGGTGATGCGAGCACTATAAAACATCAAATGTGCACACCCAGCAACGACGGATCCGAGGATAGTACGGAGGAAGCCTGTCAGTCTGTCAGTCCGGTAGCTAGCTCATCCAGGTCCACCCGGACCATGAGCGAGAGAGGCCCCCTCTCTCTTACATCAACATCAGCGCCGCGATGTTGTATGTTTGTTCGTTAGTCGGAGCTTACATCCACTCCTCCTGCTCGGGACAAATAGACAGTCTGGCGCGGCTGTTATATTGGCTTCTTCATCCTCACGTTAACACACACGACCATGTGACCACAGATTTCCAGGGGACGTTAGCATATTATATAAGTGCAGGATTGAACGTCCCTGGTGCTCCTGCTTCGCCGACCAAGAAATACACGTCGACCAGGTCACTCCATATGCTAGCAAAGGACACGAGGTCTTATCAGTTGGGACATATTATATAAATGCAGGAATGAACGTCCCTGGAGCTTCCAGCGGATAATTACGTAGGACCGTGGCTCCACAGGTCTCATTGAGTAACATGAACAAGGTGATGTTACCGTGATGTCTTCGTAAGTGTGCTTCCGTCATCACAGTCAAATGAAGAGCTAGTGGTAAAAGTGCTCATACAGATAGGTCAATTGCCTAAGAGGTCCCAAGTAGGATCGATGGCATTGGCATCCGCTAGCTCGCCCGGTGTAGTGACCATTCATCGAATGGCTCAGCAGCCGGGTTCGTCCGTTGCCGAAGGAGATTTGGGTGATGCGAGCACTATAAAATACAATGTGCACACCCAGTGATGACGGATACGAGGATGGTACGGAGGAAGCCTATTAGTCTGGTTCCTAGCTCATCCAGTTCCATCCGGGCTGCGAGCGAGAGAGGTCCCTCTCTCGTACTACAACATCTGGGCCCAGATGTTGTACAAAACGTTTCTCAGTTGGAGCATACGTCCACCGCTCGGGACGCTCCGTTATATAGACAGTCCGGAGAGACTGCTCTTTCGGCTTCCTCATCCTCACGGCAGCACACGTGACAGCACCTTGGCAATGTGACCAGTGATATTCAACCAACATCGCCGACCAGGGATTCTACGGCGACCAGGTCACACCATCCGGTAGCCAAGGATACGAGGCCTTCATAGTCCGGACATTCGCATATAAGAAGTATGCAGGCAGAAGTCGATGTCCAAGGAGCTTCCAGCGGCTAAATACTGTAAGACCGCAGCTCCACAGGCCTCCGTGACGGACGTGCCATATCGCAGATAGCACAAATTATCGCAGCATCCCAGCAACCAACAGTAACACTGTCGGATCAGGAATTATCCGAGGAAGCTGGGTTGGTACGTTCCGTTGCAGGTTCAGGCACGGACGACCAAGAATTACAAGTGGTTCAACAGGATGGCAAACGGGATATGGAGGAGTTGTATTTTTCCCTTTCGGAACAACCTAAATGCCGTAGAGTGCATCCGGCATTATCATCTGACATTGTTCCTCCGGACCAAAATGCTGCGTTGCCAGATAAGAGACTGATAGTGCCACTGGACACAGAATTCTTAATCGGTTTAGGGACATCGTCCCTCAGTTTCCGACATAGTCCAGAAATGTCTCACGGACATTTGAACTATTGAATGATGCTATATATAACCTGCTACCTAAACAGGCAAGTCCGGTTTCTTATCGACAAATGCTCTACATCTGCATTTCATCAATTCAAGGAATAATTTCGAAACGGCAGGACAGAGCATTCCGAGAGTTTCTCTGCGTCTAGACGACCAGGCCGAAGACCTAGTATTGTCTATACCGTCATCAATGTCAATTCCAACCATGATGTTGGAAATGACAATATCGTCTAGCAGGGTTAGCTTAGACGCATCATCGTATGCAGATCACCTTACCAGAGCGCTATCATTACGTCTCAAAGGAAAAAGAATTCCAGGATGTAAAACCTCCTTCAGAGTTCTTTCAAGGGCCTCACATATAACTCCGCCCTTTTAGTGGCGAATGGAGTTGGTTAGACGTGACGCGGCCCTGGCTACATCCACGTGTGTGGATACTAAGGTGAAAAACTCTCTCAGAGTCACTCCGGTCTCCGGAGAGTTTCTATTCGACGGCAAGCTTTCTGCAATCTATGATCAGATAACTAAGAAAGCTTCAGACTCTCTGCTATTCAAGTCGGATTCAGTGGAGAAAAGTAGGACAGGCACTTCTGGGGCGAATACGTCCAAGGGAAGTTCCTATAGAGGTTCCTATGCGTCCTCTATGTCTTACTGTAGAGACCATCAGGGTAGCGACTCAGGTAGGGGCCGTAATACTGGCCGAGACATCCGGTCAGAAGCCCCTAGGTTGACGAGGCGAGGTGCGGGCCGTGGAGGACATGGTTTCTCCTTCCGCAAGCCTTGCAGGACCAGGAGGTAATGGTATTAACCTCTATCGTGTACCAGTGAGCAGAAGACTGTCAAGTTTCTCAATCAATTCGGAGTAGATTACGGACGTCCCTTGGATTCGAGTGGTGATTTCAGAAGGCTACATTGTCCTTCAAACAAAAACCTCTGTTAACTTGAAGTCCAAGATGGACTCAGCTTCCATCAAGTCCGCAGGAAAGAGGCTTGCTTCCATCAGAAGTCCAGTCTCTTCTGGAATGATCGCGATAGAGATCGTAGAAATCCAGGAATTTCCAGGTTTCTACAACCATCCTTTTCTGGTTCCAAAACCAGACGGCTCGTTCCATCCACTCATAAATCTAAGCTGGATAAACAAGCTGATCATGGCTCCAAGTTTCTATATGGAGACCATCCGATCAGTCAGTACGAGTATTTGGGTGTACGACTATGCTACATGCATAGATCTCAAGATGCGTACTTTCATGTCATGGTACATCAGGCGTTCAGAAAGTATCTTCGCTTCCTCATCATAGGAGTCATGTATCAGCCCCGAGCAATGTGTTTCGGTCTGAATCTAGCCCCCTGGGCTTTCACTTGAATAATGAACTCAGTAATGACTCATTTCCGAGCTCATTCGTCTGCAATAACGTCAGCCTACCTGGACAACATTCTTCAGAGGTACGGCAATGAGTTAACGCTTCAGAACAATGTGCAGAATCTGTTTCTATTGCTCCGACATCTCGGTTTCATAAGTAAATGAGGAGAAGTCGGATCTGGTATCGTCCAAGTCATTCACCCACCGGGGGAGGAGCTTCGAGACGCACAACATTCTCATTCATCTGCCGTTAACCAGAGCGAAATTAATCAGTTATTATGCTGGCTGTTGTCTTCACTCAGACAAGGTTTCAGTGAGAGATCTCATGAGACTGGTAGGTTTGTGCGGAGCTGCTGCGATTTTATTCCGATGGGGCGGCTACGCACTTGTCCTCTCCAATTTCTTCTGACCCAGAATTGGAGGGTGAAGATTCTTTCGCTCGATACGGACATTCTCTTGTCAAATCAAGTGAATAAGAGATTCAGACTTGGGCAAATTTTCAGTGGTTAACTCAGGGAGTTCCACTGCAATTGCTGGATCTGAGTTTTACAGTTTTGACGGATGTCACTCAAACAGGTTGGGACGCAACATTGAGCCCAACGGATTTGAAGTGCCAGGGTCTTTGGGATCCGTAGTTCCTAATCAAGCACATAAACATCAAGAATTGATGTCATTTTGGCTTGCGCTACGTCATTGGATGAACGTTATTCAGAATGCTCACGTGCAAATTCTGTCTGACAATTTGACGGTATTAGCGTATTTTTGGAACCAGGGTGGCACTCATTTCATTCTGTTATTCAAGTTAACGGAATGAATCCTTCTGTTTGTACTAGAACATCAAGTTCTCCTATCGGTCCGTCATATTCTGGGTTGTCTGAACGTATTAGCGGACTCCCTTTCACGGAGGGTCCGCTTGTTGCCGTCAGAATGGACTTTCAGCAAACAAGTATTCAATCAGATTTGCTACCAATGAGAACGGCTAATGATAGACTTATTTGCGACACATCTCAACAATCAGTTGCAGACGTATGTGCCACCATGTTCGGATCCTCGAGCGTTTGCAGTAGACGCTCTATCGATCTCAGGAGACGGAATAATTGGATATCCTCCAGTGCCGTTGATTCAGCAGATATTGCTCAAGTTAAATAATCTCAATGCAAAATTCTGTTGGTAGCATCTCTATCTCCACAAAGACCGTGGATTAATCTACTCAGGTGTCTGTTGTGGGACATGCCGTGGAAGCTTCCTCCACATTTTGGTCCATTCTATGGCTAGATGGATTCAATTAACTATCTGTACTGCTTATGATATTATCTTCAACTCAGCAGTCTGTGCTTAAGATTTCAGCTCATGAAGTAAGAGTTCTTTCTACATCATGGGCTTACACTAATAGTGTTGCTATTACAGATCTAATGAGGGATGCATATTGGTTTCAGCCTTCCACTTTCACGAATTTGTACCTTAGAAATATTGAGTCCATTTCTGGAGATCTGCATTGTTTAGGTCCGTTATCTGTTGCTCAGAATGTCGTCCACTAAACAGTTGTAACTATAGTTGTGTAGGCTTTCGGTTCCGGCAGTGACTCTGTCCTGCTGCCCTCCTCGCTGTGGAGTATTTGATCCAGGGCAAGGGGAAGGGGGGGAGGTGGAACGGGTGTTCCCTTAGGTCACCTGCTTTATAGTGAAAAGCAAGGGAATACCTTCACTGGAGTCAATAATTCCAGTCTGTACCGGGATGATTTTAAAGTGTAAAGCTAATGTTTACTCATCCATGTAATATTTTTAAAGTGTAGCTCGGTGTGAAGCATTTGTATATGTCACATGTCATACGGGGGTTTATATACAATCCTCGGACACTTTTAATGAGTATAAAGAGTCTCATTTCTCTGGACTTCCTTTATTTATTGTCTTTCCGTTAAAAATAATTAGCATAACGGGTTATACTGGAGGTTAATAAAGATCATTGATGTTATTGTGCTCAAGTACAGAATGGTCTTGTGTCTTTCTCGTTTTGATGCAAATAGAAAGATACATGTAAAGCCTATTTCTCCTTTCTCTTTGAGGGGATAATTCTGTATATGTAATTGAGTCTATTGGATTTTCTTTATGTCCTAGGCCCTCCAACCTTTTTACTATTCAGCTACGTCTGGGTCATTGGTACAGTATAAAAATGTTAAAAAATTTATAGTAATTTATATATTTTTTATACTTACCAATGACCCAGACGGGGATGGCCCTCCCATGAGTTGGGAACTCATACCTCCCCGCTGAGTACATAACGCTTACCAGACACTGGTTGTAAGAATGATAATTGCTCCAATTTCGAGACCTCCTTGACACTGCGCATGCGCAGTGGAGTAAAAGTATGGAGGACTATATAGGACATGTAATTTTCAGTTTTAGATGCAAATTTTCGGGATTGGGGGGTAAAATTTGTGTTTGGCCCTAAATATTTTAGAGTTAGCACCAGCTAAGTCTGGGTCATTGGTAAGTATAAAAAATATATAAATTACTATAAATTTTTTAACTGTCCACATTTTTTCAGTTATGGAGGGAAGTATTGTTATGATTTTTTGTATGTAGCTTCCTGGTGAGCATTTACAGATCAAGTTTCAATTCCTTTGTACTCATATAGTTTATTACAGAGCTATTTACCTTGAACTAAGAAATTTGGCAGTTATAACAGACTTTCTGCATTTTTCTTCACTAACGTTAGTGATACATGAATGATTTTTGGTATGTACCTTCCCTGTGGCAAATTACTGTTTTTGCTTTGTTATGGATGGAAATATTAAAATATTTTTTGTATGTAACTTCCCGATGGGTCTCTGCACATCAAGTTATAATTTCATTCCAATCCTTTCATTTATCAAAGAGTGATTGCCCTTGAACTAGGACATTTCACCTGAAGCTGTGGTTATAGCTCTTCATCTATCACACAGACTGCTGTTGTTGGAAATTTGACTGAAAAAGAAGACTTTTCATCATAAGTATCTCTTTTTTATTTAATAATACAGTGGAGCCCACTTAATTGGATATCTCTTAATTGTATATCCCTGTTAATTGAATATAATTTTAAAACACAAAACCATTTACCATACCTTCAGTACAAATTTGATCTGTTAATATGCATATGGGTTGTAGAGTAAACTCCTGTTAATTGTATATAAATTTTTGTAATATGTCAAAAAATTGCTGTGACACCCACCAAATTCCCCTTATTTATCAACCTTTTTGGCCTCACTGCATCCAATACAGACATTTATTCATTTATTCCATTATATCTTGTTTGACAGAGCTCTATGAGCTCTGTCAAACAAGATATAATAGAATAAATGCTCAGTTTACCTCCAGAACACAAGAAACTGACCTAATCCCTGTTAATTGTGTACTCCTGTTAATTGAATAATTTTCAGTTAAGAGGATTCTACTGTATAATGATGATACAAACACCCTGGACCCTGTAGCCCAAAACAGCTGTTCAGTACATTGTTTCACAGGTCTCTCAAGACAAGTGGTCTCTCAAGACAGGTGGTCTCTCCAGAGAGGTTTTACTGTACTGTATACTGTTCAAATTATAAACTGTTTCAATTACGGGGCCACAGTGATGGTTCATATCACTTTGCATCTAGTAATTGTGCTTGTTGTGGTATTCTTCCACAGGTAGGGCTGCACGATATTCAGATTTGAATACCGGTGACGATATCAAATAAAATATCGAGATATACCGGTATATCGTCGAAAATTTGTTAAAAGTTGAGAAGGCAGTCAGATATCACCGCTATTACGATACTATAGAAAATTGTCTTTTTGTCTATATTATTATAATAGAGGGTTATATGATTGCACAATATATATTTCTGGAAAAGGGTAGACAATGTTGTTGTTAAATTAAAATGCAAAATTTACGAAATGGCAAGTCCATTCGCAACATTCGTGGCATTCACCCGCTACCAGTCTGGGGGATTAGTGTCACTGTCGGGAGAATCTGCACCAACATACAAAGAAATCACACTGCTGGCATAATTTACCTTTAAATAAACTACCTATTGTCCTTGTTTTTCTTTGATGGCGGTTGCTCATCATTGTCTGATGTTGCTTGTTTACTTCCCCCAGTGTAAGCCATATGTAAAGATTTCAGTGTCTGCAATAATTTCTTGCTTCCCTGACTCGTACTGAGTTGACAGTTACAGACAGTGTTTTTACAACAGTTCAATGGACAAAGGAACAAACACTTGGGAGAATATTGGCCAATATGTTGAGAATATTTCATGTACCGAGTATAAAGTTTACTGATGAAACAAACAAACCCCCCCCCAAAAAAATAATCTCGCCCACAATTCTTAAAAATCATTTCGGTTTGTCGACGCACAGTTCATTCAAAGTAGTTCAAAGGTCAGAAGACGAAGTCACGTTATATCTTGCTGTTCGTCGTTTGTTCAAGAAGTGAAAAAAAGACTTCCTGTTTCTCTGATCAGCTGTTTGATTAAATAATTTTTTTTTAGGAAAATGAAGGCAACTACGTTGTATATCGTGTGCTAAAAATGAATATCGTTACAGATGATATACTGGTATTCACATAGAATGGACGATATTCAACCGGTGAAGATTTCAATAATGGTATTACCTGTATATCGAAATATCATGCAGCCCTATCCACAGGTAGTTTAAATATAATTAGTTTCTTCTCAACCTACTCACAATTGTTTACAATTGGCTGTAACCCAAGCGCAAGCCCTACTTCGGAACTAACTCAAGCTAATAAACTTTTCCAAACGAGTTGGAAAAGTGGAAGAGTGCAAAAGCACAAAAAAAAAAGATCGAAAAGGGGTCGAGCGAGACAGGCGCTCGACATTACAGGTACTCTCTCTGCACACTTCTTGCATTTACCGAGCGCATGCGCAACAACCGTGACGTCAATTCCTTTTTGGTCGGAAATTTTGTGAATTGAGAACAACTTGAATATCTCGCTATGATTATTGTTATTTGTGCATTCTAGGATTGTATCTTTTACTCAAGCTCAAAATTGATTGTGTTTTCTTTATATTTATGCTCATTTCAGCTCGAGTTCTCTTTACATATCTTGCCTTTTCCGCACACGAAAATGCAGGGAGCAAAATGACCGGGATCGCATCGCAAAATGCGATGCAATATCCACACATAGCGATACAACTTTAGGTCTATGAATCGCAAAGTGCCAATGCAAATTACGAGGCCGCATTAATTTAAATTTATTTCGAAAAATCTTTTTAACTTTGTATGTTGTTTCATTCACCAGCGGGGAACCCGGAAGAGTCTCCATGTCATTCATTTTTTAGACTCCCCTCTAAGAGACAGTTGTGCTGTACACATGCGCAGTTGCACCTGTTACCAAATATTGACCAGGATTTTCCAAAACGCATGCATGTTTTGGGAAATCTCTGTCAATATTTGGTAACAGACACAACGGCGCATGTGTACAGCTAAATCGATGGAACAACTAATCTTTTGATTCAAGGGATTATTTATCCGAAAATTGAGGTAATTTGAATGTTAAAATTTTAGAGAATAGTATCAACTTTGGAAGTTCCTAATTTGTGTCATCTCTGATGTGTTCGCAATCTGAGTAGTGCTCATTGCAAATGATTATCGAGGTGTGCATAAAATTGCTCGCCCCATTTTAAATGCAGGCACGTTTAGGGGCGCGAGCACAATGCCGTGCCTTTCCCACATAGGGCTGAATCCCTAAGAAAGTTGATTCATTCCTCTCTCATCACATAACATTTTATGCTTGCAGAATCAACCAGAATGTGTCTCCTGCAATCTGAAATTTCAAATTTCCCCAGGGGAGGCACCCCAGACTCCCCACCAACGAGGGGGGACACCCCCTCTCGTGCTCGCCCCCAGCAAACAGCTTCGCGGTTCTGACTTCACGACATCTGCTGTGACCAGCAAGAAAAAACTGCGATGCAAAATTTTCAAAACAATTTGCTCTCTGAAATGCGACCCGCATTGATCAGTTTTCCGCCAGTGGGAAGCTTGATTCTTTGGATTATATTTTGGGATTTTTCCCACATGAAGTTCTTGTCACCTTTTTGGACAATGCGGAAAACACTCCCTTGTCCTTCTTGCATACAGGTGAAACATTTCGATGATGTTCACAGTACTTGTGTCACTTGCAACAATTGTTCTCAGGCCCATCGCGGTGGAGTCTGTGGGGTTTGGTCTTGAAAGTTCTGGGCTTCCTTTAACAAGGTGGTTCTAACCAGAGCTAGAACCTCCCGTTCTCCGGGCAAAGGTAGCCGTGCCTCTTCGGATATTTCTGAGAGTGCAGGTGGTGTCTCTGTCATGCAGGATGTTGGGCAGCCTATTTCGGTAGCAAGTTCCTCCGCAACTGTTGGCGGTGCTGGTCCTGGGATGCCTGAAGTGGGGACTGCGGTCTCTCTTCCTTTGGCTCTGGCAGTCACCCTTGTTTTCGTTGAGAGTTTTTTCGAGGTCAGCTCGGTCACTCTCTCTCGATTTGCCACCTGCATCATCGGCAGTTGCTGAGGAAATTGTTCATGCTGCTCCTATCTTGCATGATAGTGCTTCTGCCATCTCTTCCGGGGATGGTGTACAGTCTCAATGGCCTGAGGCTGTATATGGTGGTGTGTCACAGGGCTTCCAGTCTTCCCTGGCTTCTCAGCGAAGATGTACGGGTTTGCTGGCTGCCCCATCTTATCTGGCTAGGTTTGCTCCTGGTCAGTTGGGACGCTCTGTCGCTTCTGCAGCGATTCTTCATTCCTCTGGCGAATCATTTGTTGTTATGCCTTCCCCTGCTGGTGAGCCGACTAGCAGGATGGGGCTTGGACATTGGCAACCAGGGCCTTCTGTTTGGCAGAGGCCAGTGACGGTTCCTATTAGCTGTCACTCTTGGGACCTTCCTCCGGTGATTTCTCACTGTGTCCCAAGTCTGGCTGTCGATCGATGCTTGTCGTCAGTCTCAGAGGATGGGCAGTTGGGGCCTTCTGTGGCGCAGAGGCCAATGGCAGGTTCCTGCCATTCTTGGGACAGTCCTCTGGTGTCTTCTCATCGTGTCCCAGGTCCAGATACTGATCGACGTACGTCATCGGTCTCTAGAGAGAATTTGCAGACAGGGCCTTCTGTTTTGCAGAAGTCAGTGAATGTCCCTTTGCGTCACTCTTGGGACTGTCCTCCAGTGTCTTCTCACTGTCTCCCTACTCTGTCTGCTGATCGACGTTTGTCATCGGTCCCTTCTGAGGATTTGAGTTTTTCTAGAAGGGTCCATTGGGAAGACACTCTGTCGGGCGCGGCTGCTCCAACGGATTCTCAGGGTGAGCTGAGGCAGGCTGTTCTGATGCTCACCTGGTTGCTTTCTAGCAACCCTCAAGTTGGCTTCCCTGTGCCTCCTGATGCACAACCTCCTTTGGTCGGTCCAGAGATTCCTTGCCTGGCCCTTTGGATGCTGTTCAGCATTCACAAGAGGTTTCCGCTGGTCAGCCCGAATTGGGCTATGTCTCTTCTGCCACAGAGGATGACAATTTGCTTGAAGGCGACAGCCCGCCCCCCCCCCCCCCCCCCCTCGTCAGTCTTGGGGCAGGCGTTAGATTTTGTCTTTGGCTTATTGCCAGACATTCAGTCTTCAGACCAGCCATCAGTGACCATCCGGCCGTGGTCCTCTGTGGAGCACCGCAACCCTGTTGAGCCTTCTAGCTCTGGGGTTTTGCGCCCTCTGCAATCGGCTCAGGTTGTTGAGTCCTTCCAGGGCCTGGATGCCAAACTGCGTTCCAAGGCCCTGAAGGGTTCTTTCTTTTCACGATCTGATGCTTTTCTGCCTCCATTGCGGTTTCGTGTCTACAAATCCGTCTGTCCACCAGTCTTCCAAGGGATGACTACTGTGGATGAGGATTCTTCTTCCCTCTTGTTGACTAAGTCTAAGTCGGCAGTTCTCCCGATATCGGTAGTCGAATCTATGGTGGGCCTGTCCCGAGAGATGCTGGGCATGTTGTCTCTCGCGGACCACGTTATCGATCTTTTTTTTTGTGCTTTTGCATTTTCCGCCAGGGGAGTTTGATGATGCTCAGGCACCTTTGCATGTTTTATTGCAGGCTCTTATGAACCTGACACATGCTCACGCCTGCAACATGGCTAATTTGGAGCTTGCATGCCGGGATGCAGTGTTGGACACTTCTCCATCCCTTCCTTCTGAACAGCGTGCTGTTCTGAGGTCTGCCTCTTTGTTTGGACCTCAGCTGTTCCATGGTTCTGTGGGAGTTGTCCGTGGTGAGGTTCTTCGTCATTCGAAGGACCAGCTTTTGTTATGGCAGCTGGACCAACCTTTTGCTGTGGGTGGAGGACATTCCAGGCCCGCCAAGCATCCAGCTGCATTTGCCACGCCTTCGGCTCTGTCTGCTCCTTCTGCTCAAAAGAAACGCCGACGTGGCAAGCTCGCTGGCAACCTCAGGGAGGAAAGTCTCAGGACTCTGTTGCTTCCCAAGGGGGTGGTTTCTCCTCTCGGGGGGCCTTGTCGAGGCCGCAAGTGAAGGTCCTCACCTAGTTTCGCCTCCAGTCGGGGGAAGGCTGTCGCTGTTTTTCGACCGTTGGACAGAGATAACGTTGGACCCTTGGGTCCTTGACATCATCCAATCCGGTCTGCGACTGTACTTCCGTCGGCACCCCTGCTTATCTCGGGTGCCCCTCCCGACTCAGGTCCCTTCCGATCCTCAGTGTCGGGACCTTCTGATGCAGGAGATCGACAATCTTCTCTCCAAAGGGGCGATCGAGGTCGTCAGGAATGCCCTTTCTCCTGGGTTCTACTCGAGACTTTCTTCGTGCTGAAGTTTCGTCCTGTCATCGATCTGAGTATCCTGGACGAGTCCATCATAGCACCTCGTTTCAGTATGGAGACTTTCAGGTCGGTTCGATGGTCTATTCATCAGGACGATTTTGCAGCCAGTATCGACCTGAAGGATGCCTACTTCCATGTACCCATTCACCTGGCGTCACGGAAATACCTTCGGTTCTCGTTTCGGGATCGTGTCTTTCAATTCAAAGCTCTCCCATTCAGTTTGAACCTGTCTCCTTGGGCCTTAACCCGACTGATGTCACATGTGCTCGCTTTTCACCGTACTCAGTGGGCTGTGACTTCGTCGGCCTACCTGGACAACATCCTCCAACTGCACCACAATGCTGGAGTCCGATGGTTGTTTGGCCTGCTGGCGTCGCTGGGTTTCAGATTCAATTGCAAGAAATCGGATCTCCTTCCTTGTGAGCAATTTCATCATTTGGGAATGGTTTTCGACACTTTTCACAATGTGAAGTCGGTTCCCAATGCTCAGGGGTGGGGGGGGGTGGTGGGGTATGGGTGATCCTTTCCGCCTTGACTCGGAACCTGCTCCGATTCTTCTCAGTCTCAACCAGGACTTTCCTTCGGATGCTGGGCCTTTGTGGTTCGGTGACAGATCTCATTCTGCTGGGTCACTTGTTTGTCTGACCTCTCCAACACTTTCTGTTGGATCATTGGCGTCTGAATGTGGATCATCCTCTGGACCTGGAACTTCCTATTCCTCGATCCTTGCTTTGTCACCTCCACCCTTGGGCCAATGTTCCCTGGTTGCTTCAGGGTGTCCCGTTGGATCTTTCTTCGGCCGATCGCATCCTTACTGCGGATTCCAGCGATCGGGGCTGGGGTGCGACATTGGATCCTCTCGGTCTGTCTACCTCACGGCAACTGGGACAGTGATCAGATGGCCCTTCATATCAACCAGAAGGAGCTCCTTGCTCTTCTGTTGAGTTTTCAGCAATGGATCTCTCACTTGGCGGACCACACAGTCCTGCTTCTTTCGGACAATTCAACAGTGGTGGCCTACATATGGAATCAAGGTGGCACACATTCGATTCCCATGTATCGGCTATCTCGGGACCTTCTGCTGTTAGCGCGAGATGTAAACGCTCGAGTGGCCATTCGGCACATTCCCGGACGTCTCAACATCCTAGCAGACTCCCTGTCCCGACGGGACAGTGTCCTCCCCACCAAATGGATGCTGCATCGGTCGGTGTTTCAGCTGATTTGCGAGCGGTGGGGTCATCCTCTTTTCGCACTCGCTGGAATCATCAGGTAGAGACCTTTGTCTTCCCTTGTCCGGATCTACTAGCCTTTGTGGTAGATGCTCTGTCTCTGGACTGGACAGGTCGGATCGGCTATGCCTTCCCTCCTGCACCGATTCTTCCTCAGGTGTTGGCAAAGATTTGCGCTTGCAGTTGCAGGGTCATTCTGATCGCACCCCTGTCTCCACAGAGGGTGTGGATCAATCACCTGCGGCCTCTGTTGGCAGATCGGCCAATTCGTCTACCTCTATGCCACGATCTTCTTTCCCAGGGCCCATCCAGGAAGTATCACAACAACCTGGCTAGCCTGTCCCTTCACGCCTGTCTTTTATCAGGTCCTGTCTCTGACGTAGAGGTTTTTCGAGACGAACAGTGGAGTGCATTTCTGCATCACGGCGACATTCCACTGGCATGACTTATGCTGCTAAGTGGAAAGTTTTCTGCTGCTGGTGTACAGCTCAACATGTGGATTACCATCATCCGTCAATCGCTCAAATTGCGAATTTTCTGGTGTACATATTTTACTCCAAGGGCCTCCAGCCTGTTACACTATAAAGGGCTATCGGTCTATGCTGTCAGAAACTTTCTCTTATGTGGGAAAGCAGTTTGTCTGCTTCGGATCTTGTTTTGAGCCAATTTAATGCTCATGAGGTCCATGCCATTTATACTTCCTGGGCATTCTTCATTTCTGTTTCGCTCAGGGACGTTATGAATGTGGCTTACTGGAGGAATGCTTCAACTTTCTCCTCCTTTTATCTCCGCCACCTACAGCAGCAATCTGAGGACCTTTTTTCTTTAGGCCCTCTCGTTGCTGCTCAGGCTGTTGTGCACTCATCGTTAAATATATATTTTCAGGTTTGTGCATCGCTCAGCCTTGTTTTTTTCAGGTGCTTCATTCTTTCTTCTTTTATGGGTGTTGCTGTCATTCTCTGCCCTCCTTGAATTTCTTTCTGCTGCGCTTGGTGGTATTGGTTATGTGATTCACCTCCTATTGTTTATTCAGCCAATTGTAAACAATTGTGGGTAGGTTGAGAAGAAATTAAAACTTTTTGGTAAATTTTGTTTCTTAACATACCTACCACAATTGTTTACCGGAGACCCACCTCCTTGGGATATATTCTGATATCGTTGCCTCCCCGCTAAATCACAAACTTCTCATTGGCGAAAATTCGGAATTGACGTCACAGTTGTTGCGCATGTGCTCGGTAAATGCAAGAGGTGTGCAGAGAGAGTACCTGTAATGTTGAGCGTCGATCTCGCTCGACTCCTTTTCAATCTTTTTTTTTTCATGCTTTTGCACTTTTCCACTTTTCCAACTCGTTTGGAAAAACTTTATTAGCTTGAGTTAGTTTCGAAGTAGGGCTTGCATTTACTTTACAGCTAATTGTAAACAATTGTGGTAGGTGTGTTAAGAAACAAAATTCACTAAAAAATTTCAATTTTTATAAATCTGACTGCAGATATGCATGTTATTCTGACTGTTCATGTGGTTCTTTCTATTTATGTTTTCCAGAGCCCAATAGCTTTAATTTCACTTTTGGAAGAGAACTCAGTGCTACTCAGCTGCAGGCAGATTTCCATGCAATGAAAAAATTGTTAAAGGCTTTCCCACAGTATAATGATTCAATAATTGTTGGACCCGATACCACCCAGTTAGCAAGGAAAAGAGCACGAATTTACTTTGAAGGGTAGGTTTCTCTTATAGTGTCTGTATGTTAACCCTTACATTTAAATACCACCAAGTTAGAAAAGAAAAGTGCTTGAGTTTACTTTGAAAGGTAAGTTTATCTGTTAACCCTTATATTTCATTATGCATCAAGTTTGAATATATAAAATATATAAATATACAGTGGAAAGGTAAGGGGGGGGGGGGACAAGACAGTTGATAGGTAGAGGGAAACAATAGACAGTTGACAGGTAGAGGGAAATAATAGACAGTAGACAGGTGGAGGAAAACAATGGGCAGTTGACAGGTAGAGGAAAACAATGGACAGTTGACAGGTAGAGGGAAACAATAGACAGTAGACAGGTAGAGGAAAACAATGGACAGTTGACAGGTGGAGGAAAACAATACACAGTTGACAGGTAGAGGGAAACAATAGACAGTAGACAGGTAGAGGAAAACAATGGACAGTTGACAGGTCGAGGAAAACAATGGACAGTTGACAGGTAAAGGAAAATAATAGACAGTAGACAGGTGGAGGAAAACAATGGGCAGTTGACAGGTAGAGGAAAACAATGGACAGTTGACAGGTAGAGGAAAACAATGGACAGTTGACAGGTAGAGGAAAATAATAGACAGTAGACAGGTGGAGGAAAACAATGGACAGTTGACAGGTAGAGGAAAATAATAGACAGTAGACAGGTGGAGGAAAACAATGGGCAGTTGACAGGTAGAGGAAAACAATGGACAGTTGACAGGTAGAGGGAAACAATAGACAGTAGACAGGTAGAAAGAAACAATAGACAGTTGACAGGTAGAAGGAAACAATAGGCAGTAGGCAGGTAGATGGAAACAGTAGATGGTAGACAGGTGGAGGGAACCAATAGACATTAGAGGGAAACAGTAGACAGGTAGAGGGAAACAATAGTAGACAGGTTGAGGGAAACAATAGACAGTTGATAGATAGGGGTAAACAACAGACAGTAGACAGGTGTAGGGAAACAGTAGACAGTAGAGATAAACAATAGACAGTAGACAGGAATAGGTAAACAATAGTAGACAGGTAGAGGGAAATAATAGACAGGTAGAGGGAAACAATAGTAGACATGGTGGGGGAACAATAGACTTTAGATAGGTAGATGGAAACCATAGCCAATAAACAGGTAGAGGGAAACTAGACAGTAAACAGGTAAAGGGAAACAATAGACAGTAGACAAGTAGAGGTAAATGATAGACTGTAGACAGGAAGAGGGAAACAATAGACAGTGGACAGGTAGAGGGAGACTATAGACAGTGGACAGGTAGAGGTAAACTAGACAGCTGACAGGTAGAGGGAAACAATAGACAGTAGACAGGAAGAGGGAAAGGATAGACAGTAGACAGGTAGAGGGAAACAATAGACAGTGGGCAGGTAGAGGAAAACAATTGGCAGTAGGCAGTTAGAGGGAACAATAGACAGTAGACGGTAGATGGAAACAATCGACAGTAGAAAGAGTAAACTATAGACAATAGACAAGTAGTGGGAAACAATAGACAGGAAGCGGGAAATGATAGACAGTAGACAGGTAGAGGAAAGAATAAGCAGTAGACAGCTAGAGAGAAACAATAGGCAGTAGACAGGTAGAGGAAACAACAGGCAGGAGACGGGTAGAAGGAAACAATAGGCAGTAGACACAAGACAGGTAGAGAGAAACAACAGGCAGTAGACAGGTAGAAGGAAACAATAGGCAGTAGACAGGTAGAAGGAAACAATAGGCAGTAGACACTAGACAGGTACAGAGAAACAATAGGCAGTAGACACTTGACAGATAGAGAGAAACAACAGGCAGTAGACAGGTAGAGGAAACAGTAGGCAGTAGACATTAGACAGGTAGAGAAAAACAACAGGCAGTAGACAGGTAGAAGGAAACAACAGGCAGTAGACAGGTAGAAGGAAACAATAGGCAGTAGACACTAGACAGGTAGAGAGAAACAATAGGTAGTAGACAGTTAGAGGAAACAACAGGCAATAGACAGGTAGAAGGAAACAATAGGCAGTAGACACTAGACAGATAGAAACAACAGGCAGTAGACAGGTAGAAGGAAACAATAGGCAGTAGACAATAGACAGGTAGAGAGAAACAACAGGCAGTAGACAGGTAGAGGAAACAACAGGCAGTAGACAGGTAGAAGGAAACAATAGGCAGTAGACACTAGACAGGTAGAGAGAAACAACAGGCAGTAGACAGGTAGAGGAAACAGTAGGCAGTAGACACTAGACAGGTAGAGAGAAACAACAGGCAGTAGACAGGTAGAGGAAACAGTAGGCAGTAGACACTAGACAGGTAGAGAGAAACAACAGGCAGTAGACAGGTAGAAGGAAACAATAGGCAGTAGACAGGTAGAAAGGAAACAATAGGCAGTAGACACTAGACAGGTAGAGAGAAACAATAGGTAGCAGACAGGTAGAGAGAAACAACAGGCAGTAGACAGGTAGAAGGAAACAATAGGCAGTAGACACTAGACAGGTAGAGGAAAGCAGTAGACAGTAGACAGGTAGAGGAATAAATGGCAACAATTTTTGCTCAGCTTGACCAAGTCAAGCTCAGCTATTGCTGTCATTCCCCGTCCATCGGCGTACATGCATATATACATCAACAATTTCCTTTGGCACACCGCACAGGTGGCATTTATGATTGGATCAGTTTGAAACTTGGTGTGCTTGTTTGGTGTGACCTCGAGATGAGAGCTGTCGATATTTTTATACTGTACCAATGACCCAGACTTAGCTGGTGCTAACTCCACAAAAACCAGGGCCAAACACAAATTTTGCCCCCCAATCCCCAAAATTTGCATCCAAAACAAAAAGAAATCATGTCCTAAAGGACCTCCATAGTACGACTCTACTGCGCATGCGCAGTGACGCAGTCGTCCCGAAATTGGCGCCAAATATCATTTCTCTGTTTGGCCCTTCATCAGTCAACATCTCACTGATCTTTGTGCTTGTAAATCTCAGTTTAAAGGATGCCAGACACGTAATTCTTGGAGAAAATGTGATTCTAAGGAGGATAGAAGGAGGAGAGGAAAAAAGAAGTGGCAAAAAATAATCAGGGCTGTACTTAAAATTTTTTGTTGAAATTATGTTAAGTTGCCTATATTTTTATACTGTACCAATGACCCAGACATAGCTGGTGCTAACTCTTAAAATATAGGGCCAAACACAAATTTTGCCCCCCAATCCCCAAAATTTGCATCTAAAACTAAAGAAAACATGTCCTGAAAGGCCCTCCACACTTCGCCCCTACTGCGCATGCGCAGTGTCAAGGACGTTCCGAAATTGGCGCCATTTATCATTCTAAGTTTGGCCCTTCATCAGTTAACATCTGACTGATCTTTGTGCTTTTAAATCTCAGTTTAAATGATGCCAGACACATAAATATTAGTGAAATAGTGATTCTAAGGAGGATAGAAAAGGAGGAGAGGAAAAGAATGTGTGACAGAATATTATCAGGGCTGTAACTTAAAAATTTTTAATGAAATTATGTTAAGTTACCTATTTTCAAAGCAGCCATTTTGTTGTCATTCTGATTATTTAGTTACACTGTTTTTTCAAGTGTTTTTCCTCTCTCCCTGTCCTTTAAGTTCCCCCTTGCTATTCTCCCATGCTTTTGGCATAATTTCTGTAATTATTATTACTAAAATTTCTTGGGAGTTTTAGCTGAATAACAGAATGAATTCTGTTTTTTTTCCCCATGTTTACGTCTTCACCTACGGGTGGTTAGGCGTTGTGTTCTGCATCTACCATCTGATGTTCTGCAGTTTCTTCCCTGGAAGTCTCTGTTTTGCATCAGATGGTGTATTTTTGGTAACTGATTTCGGGCCTGGGTGCCTGGAGTCTTATTTTAGTGTTTTTACACTCATTGTTTACATTTACAACAGCCCTCTGTGTGAGGGGGGGATTTCTAAATAATAATATCTTTATGTTATTTTAATCATAACTAGATACATTATTATTGTTCGTAAGTGTTGAATAAATTGTTTAAAATATTTTTAAAATTTTTGTCCACACTTAGGCTTGGGATCCATTGGGGCTCAACGTTACTTTTCAGAAACTTGGGCTGTTCTGAAAAAATATTTTTTCAAAATATTTTGATTTCAATTATTTTTTCTATATTAATGGAACATATTATTATTATGTATTTTGATTGCCAGGGGTTAGTGCGAGTACCAGGACTTGTTTTCTTTTCACATTGAAAGGATATTGATCAATTGTTTTAAGAGGAAGTCTTCCTCTGACCTTTTATCATTCTATATGTGGTCAGATTACTCGCATTAACTCCTGTTCTGTATCGTATGATTTCGATGACAATATGGGAAGCGTATGTCACGGTATGTTGTTGGGGATTTGGACACTCCGGTCCTTTCCCCGCAGGGTCACTCTACTTTATCAATTTCTATTTCAGACGATCAAGATTAGGGTGATGTATCTGTGATGTCTTCCAACAGTGTGCCTCCGTCGTCACAATTAATGAAGGGCTAGCGGAAAAGTGCTCATGTAATACGCCAATTGCCTAAGAGGACCCTAGTAGGTTCGACGGCCTTTGACGTCCGCTAGCTCGCCCGGTGTAGCGTCCATTCACCGAAAGGTTCGGCAGCTGGGTTCGTCCGTTGCGGTCTAGAAGGAATTTTGGGGTGATGCGAGCACTATAAAATTAACTTAATGCACACCCAGTGACGGCGGATCGGAGGGAGAACGGAGGAAGCCTTTTAGTCCGGTTCATAGCTCGTTCCGGTCCATCCGGACGGCAAGCGAGAGAGGCCCCTCTCTCGTTCAACAACATCTGGCCCCAGATGTTGTGGTACTAATGTGTCGTTAGCGGAGCATACGTCCGTCGCTCGGGACGCTCCGTTGTATAGGCAGTCCGCTGAGACTGCTAAGGCTTCCTCTTCTCGTCAGCGCACACAACCGCACCTTGGCTGCGTGACCGCCGATATATTACCAGCTTCGCCGATCAAGGATTCTTCGGCGACCAGGTCACACCATCCGGCAGCCAGGGATTCGAGACCGATGGACTCCGGACGTTCGCATAGGAAAAGTATGCGGGAGCCATCTGATGCGGAGCTGCCCTCGGCGAAACAGCGATAGACTGCGCCTCCGCAGGTCTCGACGCCGGACATTCTTGTGCACATAGCACAGCTTATCGCAGCATCCCAGCAGCCGACAGAAACGGTGTCGGATCGAGAATTATCCGACAGCGCTGGGTCGGTAGCCGGGGACTCGAGGCCTGCAGACTCCGGACGTTCGCATAGGAAGTGTGCGGGAGTCAACGTACACGGAGCTTCCAGCGGCAATGCATCGTAAGTCCGCTACTGCACAGGCCTCGGGAACGGACGTGCTTTCCTTAATAGCACAGTTTATCGCAGCATCCCAGCATCAACTGAATCTGTCGCATATATTTTATCCGACGATGCTGGGTCGGGACGCTCCGCGGAAGCGGGTACGGACGTCCGAAAGTTTCATCCGGTCCGACGGGATACCGAAAGGGATTCGGTGGATTTCAAGCTTTCCCTTTCGGAACAACATATGCTGCGATGCCGGATAAGAAACTGATAGCGTCGGTGGACTTAGAAATTTTTGGTTCGGTTCAGGGACATCGTCCCTCAGTTCCGACATAGTCCAATAATGTCACACAAACTTTCGAATTATTGAACGACGCTATATATATTATTATTTTATGCTTGCTATCCAAGCATTTCTGGTTTCTTGTTCGAAGAGTTATGGAGATGTCTTTCAAAAGTGTGCCTCTGTCGTCATAGTTAATGAAGAGTTAGCGGCAATAAGTGCTCATGGAATATGTCTATCGCTTACGGAGTGACATTCGCTAGCTCACCCGGTGTAGCGTACATTCATCGAATGGTTCGGCTGCCGGGTTCGTCCGTTGCGGTCTAGGAAGGAGATTTGGGTGATGCGAGCACTTTAATTACTTTAGTACTCACCCAGTGACGGCAGATTGAGGACAGATCGGAGGAAGCCAACAACATAGGGGACCGCATGTTGTGGTTCAGATATTTTACATTCGGAGCATATGTCCGTTGCTCGGGACGCTCCGTTATATTGACAGTCCGAGAGACTGTCTTTAATGCTTCCTCATCCTCACAGCAGGGCACACGACCGCACATTGGCTACGTGACCTCGAGTATCCGATCAGTTTCGGCATTCAGTGATTCCACAGCGAATAGGTCGCGCCATCCGGTAGCCAAGGGACACGAGGCCTATACACTCCGTTCGCTCGCATATTGGAAGTATGCACGGGGTAACGATCTCGGAGCTTCCTGCGGCAATGCATCGTAAGACCGCTGCTCCTCAGGCCTCAGTGACGGACGTGCTATCCGAGTTAGCACAGTTGTTTCGCAGCATCCCAGCAATTGACGGTTTCTCGGTCGAATCAGGAATTATCCGACGGCGCTGGGTCGGTGCGGTCCGCGGTTGCATCAAGCTACGGACGACCGAACGCTTTATAGGGTCCGACAGGATGGCGAAAGGGATTCGAAAGATTTCGAGTTTTCCCTTTAGTAGTATCGGAAGATGCCTTTCATATCTTCTGGCATTTCTTCCAGTGATTATTTTTCGGACTTCATTGCTGCGATCTTGGATAAGAGACTTATAGCGTCATTGGACTCGGATTTTTCGATCGGTACAGGGACTTTGTCCCTGACTTACCGACGCAGTCCAATATTGTCATTACAACATGTGTTTTATTTTTCGACGCTATATATTTATATATATACAAGCCTGCTACTAAGCATGATAGTTTATTTTCTTGTCCGCGTGGCTCATTTCTGCCATTTTATCTTTTTTACATATAGTTTATTTTGGCAGAGCAGGGCATACCGAGAGTTCATATGCGTCTAGACGGTGTGATTAAAGACTGCATATATTCTTTTTCGCCGTTTATGTCTTTTCCAATTTCAATGTTGGGAACGACATTATGTATAGTAGACTTAACTTAGACGCTTTATTATACGTAATCCGCCTTACTGAGGCGTTTTCATTACGTCTTCAAGAAAAGATTTATGGGATATTATTCTCAATGTAATCTCTTTTGAGGGCAGTAGTTTGTTCACGTATAACTCCGCCCTTCAGTGGCTGATTGGAGTTGGTTAGACGTGATGCAGCCCTAGCTACATCCACGCGTGGATAGTAGGTTAAGAACTCTCTCAGTCGCTTCGTTCTCGGAGGAGCTTCTCTTCGACGGCAACTTTCCGGCAATCCATGAATTGCTTGATTTATACATTCTCTTGTCTATCTAGTATTACAAGAGATTCAGACTGGGGCAAACATTCGGTGGTTGACTCAGAGAGTGCCGCCGCAGTTGCCGGACCCGAGTGTGGCTGTTATGACGGTTGCCAGTCAAACAGATTGGGATATATTCTGATCCCTACGGATTCGAAGTGCCAGGGTCTTTGGGTTCCGCAGTCTTTTAGCTATCAGTTTAACTTCCGCGGAATAATGTTTTTTAGGCTTGCTTTATGTCATTGCATGAACATTATTCAGAAACGCATGCCCAAATTCCTGTCCTTTAATTCGACAGTAGTGGCGTATCTCCGGAACCAGGGAGGCACTCTTTCGTTTCCGTTATTCAATTTAATGGAAAGAATCCGTCTGTTGGTTATAGTACACCAAGTTCAGTATTGGTCCGTCATTTTCTGGGTCGTCTGATTGTTTTATCGCACTCCCGTTCTTTTACGGGTCGCTTGTTGCTGTCAGAATGGACTCTCAACAAACAAGTATTCAATCAGATTTGCTATCTATGGGAGCGCCCAATGATGTTTTATTTATGACACAGCTTGCTAATCAATTGCAGACGTATGTGTTGGCTTGTCCAGATCTCTGAGCTAATAGTGTTAACGCTCTATTGATCTATAGGACGGAATGATAGGATACGCGTATCCTCCGGCGCTGTTGTTTTAGCAGGTATTGCTAAGATAAACAACCACAATACATTTCTGTTGATAGCATCTCTATCTTCACAGAGATCATGAGTAATTTACTCTCTTGTCTACTGTGGATCTTAACGTGAAATCTTCCTCTATGTGAGGATCTTTTTTCACTGGGTAAATCGTGTCATCTTTATCACAACCAGCAAGGTCGCAACCTTCATGTATTCCGTTGTGTGGTCCGTATTGCATTGTAAGCACTGTACTGGACGAGCTTTGGACGCGATTTCTTACTATAGGAGATCCTCTTCTTCGCTATTCTATGCGACTAAAGTGGAGGCTCTTCCGTCGTGGTGTAGGGATCATTATGTTCATATGGTTGATCCCTCCATACTACTCATTGCTATTTTTTAGTATACTTGTTTCACAAGATCTACTGCAGCCTGTTGTTATTTAGGTTATAGGTTTATGTTACCTCATACCTATGCACTCTACGATAGTTTACAATTGAGTCTTTTGTCTCTTTATCTAAGTCAGTTAGTAACTTTTTGATAAATAGACTTAGAATCTTTAGATTAAATTCCTATACAGATTTTAACTTCAGGTTCTTATTTAGCTAAGTAATCATTTGAGCCTCTGGAAACAGTAGTTTTCAAATTCTGACCTTTTAGACAGTAATTCTGTCGGTTTCTCTTTTACTGTAGAGTCAGTGAGTTTCATGCACTATCGATGGATGATTTTCACTTTCATAGTTTCGGAATCAATACTTCCGTTACTATTTAGGTTGGATTGTTGCATAAGAGTTAGGCTCCTTTTATCCGGAACCTATTATTTTAAGGTCCTTCCGTCTTCGTATGGGCATAGGCCTTTACTCTTTCCGGGTACAGTTTATGTATTTATAAACAGATATCTGTTTATTACAAGGGCGTAAGCTTCTTCTGTCTTTGATGTCTAGTAGAAGGACGTTACGCTCCATTTTATTGTTAATGGATTCTATTAACTAGCGTACTGCTTATGGTATATCATTGGCTTAGCAGTTGTGCTTAAGATTTCGGCTCATGAAGTAAGAGTTCTTCTACTTCTTGGGCTTACATTAATAGTGTTGCTATTATAGATTTTTGAAGGCTGCTCATTGCGCTCAGCCATCCATTCATGAATTTTATCTCAGAAATATCGAGTCCATTTCTGGAGGCCTCTATTGTTAGGTCTATTATCTACTGCTCAGAATGTCATTCACTTAACAGTTGCTACTATAGCTAGGTAGGCTGTCTGTTTCAGCAGTGTCTCCGTTCGGCTGCCCTCTTCGCTCTGGGCTATTTGACCCAGGGCAAGAAAAAGGGGGGGGGGGAGGGTGTTCCCTTGGGTCACCTGTTTTTACTATGAAAACAAGGGGATACCTCCTCCGGAGTTAGTAATTCTGAGCTGTTATTGGGATGGTTGTTTAGTGAGAAGTTTAAGTTTATAAAATTCATTCAAGTCTTAGTTTTTAAAGTATAGCTTTTGAATATTGCATATGTCAACGGACATGATTATGCAATTCTCACACACTTTTAGGAGTATAAGAGTCTCTATTCTCTAGACTCACTTTATTATTGGCTTACTTTAAAAATTATTAGTATAAGGATTATTGGATATTAATAGAGTACATGGATGTATGAAGCTCAATTTTTGGAAGGTGTTGTATCTTTCTAATTTATCATAAAGAAGAAAGATACATGTAAGGCCTATTACTTCTTTTCCCTACAGGGGATGACTCTATTTTATTTTATTGAGCGTATTCCATTTTGCTCTATGTCCTTGGCCCTCCAGCCTTTTTACTATTCAGCTATGTCTGGGTCATTGGTACAGTATAAAAATGTTAAAAAATTTATAGTAATTTATATATTTTTTATACTTACCAATGACCCAGACGGGGATGGCCCTCCCAGGAGTTGGGAACTCTTGCCTCCCCGCTGAGTACATAGCGCTTACCAGGCACTGGTTATTAGAATGATAAATGGCGCCAATTTCGGAACGTCCTTGACACTGCGCATGCGCAGTAGGGGCGAAGTGTGGAGGGCCTTTCAGGACATGTTTTCTTTAGTTTTAGATGCAAATTTTGGGGATTGGGGGGCAAAATTTGTGTTTGGCCCTTTATTTTAAGAGTTAGCACCAGCTATGTCTGGGTCATTGGTAAGTATAAAAAATATATAAATTACTATAAATTTTTTAACTTTCGAGGCAAACGCCTCTTGTTGTCATTCTTGCTAATTGTTGCACTGCTTATTCAGTGTTTCCTCTCCCCTAACCTTCTAAAGTCCCCCCTTGCAATTCTCCCATGCTTTTGGCATATTTTTGAGAAGTTTCATTTCTAAAAATTCCCTGGGAGAGTTGCTTGGTTACAGAATGTTTTCTGTTATTTTCCCCATAGTTACGTTTTCACCCATGGGTGTATAACGTTTGTGTTCTGCATCTTCCATCTGATGTTCTGCAGATTCTCCCCTGGGAGTCTCTGTTTTGCATCAGATAGAGTGTAATTGATGACTGATTCCGGGCCAGTTTTTTCAGTGCCTGGAGTCATGTTTTCTACTGTGTTTACACTGTTTGTTTTCATTGGCAACAGCCTTTTTTGAGGGGGGCTGTTTGCCTTTGTGGTAGTTTATCTCATTATAAGATACATTTATATTATCCGAAAGTGTCTCATTAATTATTTTATATAATTTTAAAATTTTTGACCACACTTTGCCATCGGATCCATCGGGGCTCAACGTTACTTTTCAGCAACTTGGGCTTCTCTGAAAAAATATTTTTTCAAAATTATTTTGTTTTGCAATTGTTTTTTCATTTATTAATGGATCATGTTATTATGTATCTTTGTGTCAGGGGTTTTTGCGAGTAACTAGGACTTATTGTTGTTCTTTCACAATGAAGGGACTTTGTTCAAATTGTAATAGGAAGAAATCTTCCTCTGACTTTCATGATTATTGCATTAATTGTAGTCAGTGTTCTCGCATTAATCCCTGTCCTGTATGTGAACATTGGGATGAGAAACATTGGAAACGTGTGTCATGATATGTTGTTTCTGGAGAAAGAGCGATGCCGGCTCTTTCTCCACAAGGTCACTCTACTCTCTCAGTTTCTATTTCAGAGGAACCAGAACAGGGTGATGTTTCCATGTTATCTTCTTCAAGTGTGCGTCCGTCATCACAAATAAATACAGAGCTAGCGGCAAAAGTGCTCATGGAGATTAGACAAATGTCGTCCGCTAGCTCGCCCGGTGTAGCGTCCATTCACCGAATGGTTCGGCAGCCGGGTTCGTCCGATGCGGTCCAAGAGGAAATTTTGGGTGATGCGAGCACTATAAAAATAATAGATGCACACCCAGTGACGGCGGATAGTGAACGAGAACGGTGGAAGCCTTTTAGTCCGGTTCCTAGCTCGTTCAGGTCCAGCCGGGCCGCGAGCGAGAGAGGCCCCTCTCTCGTACAACAACATCTGAGACCAGATGTTGTGGTACAAAATGTGTCTTTAGCGGAGCATACGTCCGTCGCTCGGGACGCTCCGTTGTATAAGCAGTCCGCAGAGACTGTTAAGGCTTCCTCTTCTCGTCGGCGCACACGACCGCACCTTGGCTGCGTGACCTCCGATATTTTGCCAGCTTCGCCGATGAAGGATTCTTCGGCGACCAGGTCACACCATCCGGCAGCCAGGGATTCGAGACCGATGGACTCCGGACGTTCGCATAGGAAAAGTATGCGGGAGCCATCTGATGCGGAGCTGCCCTCGGCGAAGCAGCGAAAGACCGCTCCTCCGCAGGTCTCGACGTCGGACATTCTAGTGCAGATAGCACAGCTTATCGCAGCATCCCAGCAGCCGACAGAAACGGTGTCGGATCGAGAATTATCCGACGGCGCTGGGTCGGTACGCTCCGCCGAAGCATCGGGGGCGGACGACCGGGAACATCGGGAGGTCCGACCGGATGGTGAAAGGGATACGGATGAATTGGAGCTATCCCTTTCGGAACAACACAAAGCTGCCGTGGACTTCATCCGGCACTTTCTTCCTCAAGTTGTTCCGTCGGGCCAGACTGCTGCGCTTCCGGACAGGAGAATTATAGCGTCATTGGACTCTGATTTTTTCGAGCGGTTCAGGGACATCGCTCCCGAGTTTCCGTCGCAGTCCAATAATGTTGCAAGAACATTTGAATTATTGAACGACGCTATTTTTAAACTTGCTTCCAGGACGGGGAAAGCAGGCTTCTTGTCCGCAAATACTCTCAACCTGCCTTTCATTAATGCAAGGAATAAATTCGACACGGCAGGTCAGGGTATACCGAGAGTTCCTCTGCGTATGGACGACGAGGCGGAAGACTTAGAGCTATCATTACCGTCGTCAGCTTCTATTCCAACCGCAGTGTTGGAAACAGCTATTGCGTCTAACAGAGCCAATTTAGATGCCTTATCTTACGCAGATCACCTTACTAAGGCGTTATCACTGCGTCTTCAAGGGGAAGAGTTTCAGGATATACAATCCTCCTTAAGACTTCTTTCAAGGGCAGTAGCTTATTCCACGTGTAACTCCGCCCTTTCAGTGGCAAATCTGGAGTTGGTTAGACGTGACGCAGCCCTGTCTACATCCACACTAGTGGATTCTAAGGTGAAGAACTCTCTTAGAGTCGCTTCGGTCTCAGGAGATCTTCTCTTTGACGGCAAGCTTTCCGCTATTTATGATAATATTAAAAAGAAAGCTAGTGATTCTCTGTTGTTTAGATCCGCTCCTAAAAGGTCGGATACAACAGACACGAATAAGGCGGGCACTTCTGGGTCTTATCCGCCCAAGAGAGGTTCCTATAGAGGTTCCGGTGCGTCCTCTAGCTCTTATTCGAGAGACCGTCAGGATAGTGACTCTCGTTCGGGACGTCCTTCAGGCCGGGACAATCGGTCGGACGCCCCGAGGTCGACGAGGCGAGGTGCGGGTCGTGGAAGACGTGGTTTCTCCTACCGCAGGCCTCGCAGATCCAGGAGGTGATGGCTTAAACCTCTATCGCGTTCTGGTTGGCGGAAGGTTGTCGAGTTTTTCTCAAGAGTGGGCGTCGATTACGGACGACCCGTGGGTGAGAGGAGTGACTTCGGAAGGTCTAAAGATATCCTTCAAACGAAAGCCTCCATTAACTCGAAGTCCAAAATGGACTCATCTTCCGTCAAACCCTCAGAAAAGAGACGCTCTGCTATCAGAGGTGCAGTCTCTTTTAATGAAGAACGCGGTAGAGGTCGTAGAAAACCAGGAATCGCTGGGATTCTACAGCCATCTGTTTCTGGTTCCGAAACCAGACGGCTCGTTCCGTCCAGTCATAGATTTGAGCTGGATAAACAAGCTGATCGTCGCTCCGAAGTTTTATATGGAGACGATTCGATCGGTCAGAGCGAGTATTCGGGTGAACGATTATGCAACGAGCATAGATCTCAAAGATGCATACTTTCACGTCATGGTACATCCGACATTCCGAAAGTATCTACGCTTCGCAGTACTAGGAGTGGTGTATCAGTTCCGGGCCATGTGCTTCGGATTGAATCTAGCACCCTGGGCTTTCACTCGGGTAATGAACTCGGTAATGATCTACTTCCGAGCTCATTCGTCTGCGGTAACGTCGGCCTACCTGGACGACATTCTTCAGAGGTACGGCAACGAGTTAACGCTTCAGAACGATGTTCAGAATCTTCTTCTATTGCTCCGACGTCTCGGTTTCATAGTAAACGAGGAGAAGTCGGATCTGGTGCCGTCCAAGTCATTCACTCATCTGGGAATGAGCTTCGAGACGCACAACAATCTCGTTCGTCTGCCGTTAACCAGAGCGAAATTAGTCAGTTGTTACGCTCGCTATTGTCTGAATACAGACAAAGTCACGGCGAGAGAATTTATGAGACTGATAGGTCTGTGCGGAGCCGCCGCGGATCTCATTCCGATGGGACGGCTACGCACACGGCCTCTTCAAATTTTCCTGACTCAGAATTGGAGTGTGAAAATTCATTCGCTCGATGTAGACGTTCTCTTGTCAGATCAAGTGAAACAAGAGATTCAGACTTGGGCAAACATTCAGTGGTTAACTCAAGGAGTTCCGCTGCAGTTGCCGGATCCGAGTTTTACCATTATGACGGATGCCAGTCAAACAGGTTGGGGTGCATCATTAATCCCAACGGATTCGAGATGCCAGGGTCTTTGGGATCCGCAATTCCTGTGCAAGCACATAAACATCAAGGAAATGATGTCAATTTGGCTTGCGTTACGTCACTGGATGGACATTATTCACGATGCTCATGTCCAAATCCTATCCGACAATACGACAGTAGTGGCGTATATACGGAATCAGGGAGGCACTCATTCAGTTCCGTTGTTCAATCTAACGGTAAGAATCCTTCTGTTTGCGTTGGAACATCACGTTCTTCTTTCGGTCCGTCACATACCGGGTCGTCTGAATGTGCTAGCACACTCCCTTTCACGAAAGGGTCGCTTGTTGCCGTCGGAGTGGACTCTCAACAAACAAGTATTCAATCAGATTTGCTACCAATGGGTACGGCCAATGATAGACTTATTTGCGACACATCTCAACAATCAGTTGCAAACGTATGTGTCCCCATGTCCGGATCCAAGAGCATTTGCAGTAGACGCTCTGTCGATCCCTTGGGACGGAATGATAGGATATGCGTATCCTCCAGCGCCGTTAATTCAACAAGTATTGCTAAAGATAAAACAATCTCAATGCAAGATTCTGTTGGTAGCATCTCTGTCGCCACAGAGACCGTGGATAAATCTACTCAGGTGTCTGTTGTGGGACCTACCGCGGAAGCTCCCTCCACGAGAGGATCTTCTTTGGCAGGGGAAATCGCGCCAACTCCATCACAACCCGCAAGGTCTCAACCTTCACGTTTTTCCGTTGTGCGGTCCTTCTTGCATGGCAAGCACTTTACAGGACGAGCAGTGGACGCGATTTCTAACTGTAGGAGGACCTCCTCTTCGCTAAACTATGCGGCTAAGTGGAAGGTTTTCCGTCGTTGGTGTAGGGATCATTCTGTTGATATATTTGATCCCTCTATACCAGACATTGCTAACTTTCTAGTATACTTGTTTGACGTAATCAAACTGCAACCTGTTACTATAAAGGGTTATAGATCTATGTTATCTGATACCTATGCACATCATGATAGTTTACAAATTGGATCTAATGTCTCTTTATCGAAATTGGTTAGAAACTTTTCGATAAATAGACCCAGAACTCTTAGATTAATTCCTAAGTGGAATTTAGCTTGGGTTCTCCTTAAATTGAAGGAAAAGCCATTTGAACCTCTTGGGACAGTAGATTTCAAATTCTTATCTTATAAGACAGCTTTTCTCTTAGCTTTCTCTTCTGCCAGAAGAGTCAGTGAGCTTCATGCACTATCGGTGGATGATTCTCATTATCGTAGTGTTGGGAACACTATCACCTTCACTACTAATGTCGGTTTTTTAGCTAAGAATCAGGCTCCTAATAAATATCCGGAACCTATTGTTATTAAGGCTCTTCCGTCTTCAGACGGGCGTAGGCCTTTACTCTGTCCTGTTAGAGCACTACGTATCTATAAACAGAGATCTCAGTTCATCAGAAAGGGACGGAAACGTTTCTTTCTGTCTTTGATGCCTAATAGAAAGGACATTTCAGTCCATTCTATTGCTAGATGGATTCAGTTAACTATCCGTACTGCGTATGAAGATTTATCTTCTTCTCAGCAGTCTGTGCTTAAGATTTCTGCTCATGAAGTAAGAGCTCTTTCTACTTCCTGGGCTTATGCTAATAGTGTTGCTATTACAGATTTAATGAAGGCTGCTTATTGGTCTCAGCCATCCACATTTACTAATTTTTATCTCAGAAATATTGAGTCCATTTCTGGAGACCTGCATTGTTTAGGTCCGTTATCTGTTGCTCAGAATGTCGTCCACTAAACAGTTGCAACTATAGTTATGCAGGCTTTCTGTTCCGGCAGTGACTCCGTCCGACTGCCCTCTTCACTCTGGGCTATTTGACCCAGGGCAAGGGGAAGGGGGGGGGGGGGGGCGGGTGTTCCCTTAGGTCACCTGCTTTATAGTGAAAAGCAAGGGAATGCCTCCTCCAAGACAGTATTTCTGAGTCGCTTCCGGGATGGTTTTAAAGTGTAATATTAATGTTTAATTTCATTCATGTCTTATTTTTAAAGTGTAGCTCGGTGTGAAGCATTTGTATATGTCAAGTGTCAAACGGGCTTTAATATACAATACTCGGACACTTTTAAATGATTATAAAGAGTCTCAATTCTCTGGACTACTTTATTTATTGGCTTGCTTTAAAAATAATTAGTATAAGGGTTATACTGGATGTTAATAGAGAACATGAATGTTATTGTGCTCAATTATTAAGGGTAGTGTATCTTTCTAATTTAAATATTAAATAAGAAAGATACATGTAAAGCCTAATACTCCTTTTCTCCTTAAGGGGTTACCTCTTTATTTTATAATTGAGCTTATTGGATTTTCCTCTATGTCCTAGGCCCTCCAGCCTGTTTACTATTCAGCTAAGTCTGGGTCATTGGTACAGTATAAAAATGTTAAAAAATTTATAGTAATTTATATATTTTTTATACTTACCAATGACCCAGACGGGGATGGCCCTCCCTGAGTTGGGAACTCTTGCCTCCCCGCTGAGTACATAGCGCTGACCAGGCACTGCCAGTAAGAATGATATTTGGCGCCAATTTCGGGACGACTGCGTCACTGCGTATGCGCAGTAGAGTCGTACTATGGAGGTCCTTTAGGACATGATTTCTTTTTGTTTTGGATGCAAATTTTGGGGATTGGGGGGCAAAATTTGTGTTTGGCCCTGGTTTTTGTGGAGTTAGCACCAGCTAAGTCTGGGTCATTGGTAAGTATAAAAAATATATAAATTACTATAAATTTTTTAACTTTCTTCCATTTTTGACAAAAAACGCTCCTGTTGCCAGTGACCTTTGAACTTAGTTTAATGAGGCATCAATAAGTATATTCCTTTGGCACGCTCAACAGGGCACATTTATGATTGGGTCTCTTTGAAACTTGATCCACTTTCTTGGGGTGACCTCTGGATGGGAGCTATCGATTTTCTTCCATTTCCATCAAAGGTGCATCAGTATTTCCCTTTGTCACACCATGCAGGTACATTTATGATTGGATCGCTTTGAAACGTGGTACGCTTGTTTGGGTCGACCTCTAGATGGGAGCTATTGATTTTATTCTATTTCCATAAAAAAAACTTGCCGTTGGCAATGACCTTTGAGCTTAGTTTAGTTAGGCATCAATCTTTCCCTTTAGCACAACCCCACAGGGCACATTTATGATCAGATTGCTTTAATACCTAGTATGCTTATTTGGGCTGACCTCCAGGTGGGAGCTATCAATTTTCTTCCATTTCTGTCCAAAAATGTCATAAGCAACATCCTTTGAACTTAGTTCAGTCAGGCATCAATACATTCCTTTGGCACACCCTACAGGGCACATTTATGATCGGATCGCTTGGAAACTTGATATGCATTTTTGGGGTGACCTCTAGATGGGAGCTATTAATTTTATTCCATTTCCGTCGAAAAACCTTGCTCTTGGCAATCACCTTTGATGAACTTAGTGCAGATATGCATTATGGCACACTCTGCAGGGCACATATCTGATTGGATCATTTGAAACTTGGTATGTTTGGAGTGACCTCTAGATGAGAGCTAGGGCTGAAACGGTTGGCTCATTTTCACAACCGACTAACCGCGAGCTATAATCGGATAATATCCGGTTATCTGTAGCCATTATTTCACCGAATCTGGGATCAAAACTATAGGAATTGGAAAGCAGTATTCTCAAACTATTCCGTAGTGTGTATACAAACGAACGTTGTCGAGTACTCGACAACGTTCGTTTGTATACACACTACGGAATAGTTTCTGCGATTACTCACGGAAACTCCCGATCATTAACGAAGTCTTGAACGCCAAAGTCGATTTTGTCTCAAAATATTCAACGCGGCTTCGATGTGTAATCTGTCACAAAGGAGAAGCGGCAGATTTACTACGTTTAAAACGTGGAATGACGATCACTATCGATATTTTGGTTAACCGGTTGATGGTTTTTCAAATCGGCTAGGTAGGTAACCGGTTTCAAACCGGATTTCCAGTTAACCATTTCAGCACTAATGAGAGCTATCGATTTTCTTCCATTTTCATCAAAAAAAGTTGCCATTGGCAATGCCCTTTGAACTTAGTTTAATTAAGTATCAATATTTCCCTTTGGCACACCCCACAGGCCACTTTTATGATCGGATTGCATTGATACCTAGTATTCTTGTTTAGGGTGACCTCTAGATGGGAACTATTGATTTTCTTCCATTTCCACCGAAAAATGTTGCCATTGGCAATGACCTTTGAATTAGTTTAGTCAAGCATCAATATAATAGCGGATTGCTTTGAAACTTGGTATGCCTCTTTGGGGTGACTTCTGGATGGGAGCTATTGATTTTATTCCATTTTCCTCAAAAATGGTTTCCATTGGCAATTACCTTTGATGATCTTAGTGCAGTTATGCATCAATATTTCTCTTTGCACACCCAATACATGGATTGCTCTGATGTTGTGCACACACAGTGCTGTTATATTCAAGTTTAACCAAATAACATTGGAACCAAGGACCTTCAATTTTGTCATTTCACTTATAACTTACCAAGTTCTAGTTTGTGAAGTTGAGATTCAGTGTCATTGACACTTCCATTCTTATATTTTAGAGATATGTTTTCTGTTACCACTTATTGATTGGTGTGTGCATTGAAACAGAACTCCAATATTTGGTACATTGTTCAGACACAGCAAGAGGGAGACGTGTGTGAAATTTGGGGGCTTCAGCCACAACAGTCCAATACTTTTTGATTACCAGCAGTATGAATTGCTTTCAGAAATAGTTCAAGTTTTTTAAAATATTGTTTTTCAGTTTTTTGGAAGCTGGTGGTGATGAAGTTGTTGATAAAGCAAGTTTTCACCAGTAAGTAACAGTTTTAATACCTAGCAATCAAGTAGTACAGTGCAGACCACTTAATTGGATATCTCTTAACTGAATAACCCTGTTAATTGAATATAATTTCCCAACAAAAAAAACATTTACCTCCAGTACAAATTTGACCTGTTAATTGAATATAGGTTAATGAGAACACACCTGCTAATTGAATAAAAAATCTTCTAACCTGTCGAGAAATTACCCTGACTTTCCCCAGTTTTTCTTTGTTTGTAGACCTGTTTGTCCTCACTACATCCAATATGGGCATTTAATCTGTTATATCTTGTTTGACAAATGGAGCTCTGTCAAACAGGATATAATAGCATAAACGCTAAGTTTATCTACAGAATACAGGAAAGTGACACATCCCTGTTAATAGAATACTCTGGTTAATTGAATAATTTTCATTGGCAAAGTGGCTATTCAATTAACAGGGTTCCACGGTATTTAAAAATTTTAAGCCTTGACTCCATATGTATAAAAAATTTAACAAATTTTATCATGTTTGACAGGGCTCAATAAGCTCTGTCAAACAAGATATAATAGATTAAATGCCCATATTGGATGTAGCGAGGCCAAACAGGTCTACAAACAAAGAAAAACTGGGGAGAGTCAGGGTAATTTCTCGACAGGTTATAATAGATGAAATGCACACACTTTCCTATTTCACCGTGTCATTAAGAAAGTATGTAATCTTGTTAATTTCACTGTAGATCCAAATGTAACGTTAGCATTTACATATGACAATTGTTTGTGTTTACTCTATAATCTGCATGTCGATTGACATCATTCAGACGAATCTCAGACATCTTTTCATTTCATTTGTCCGCGAAAGTAAGAAATGAGTCTTAACTTTTGAGGAACCCCAAATATTTTCGGTGAAGGCCTGGGAAGTGCCATTTCCGGCAATCTGGGAGGCATTTTTTGCAAAAATATTTGGGGCACGCTACGCGCCAACCGATGGCGCTCCGCTTGGTGTTACCGATCTGGGCCCCCCAGATTTTTCCCTAGCATGACCCTCCTGCTGAGAAGAGACCTATCTCCGGATCTTTGTCCCAGGAGCAGCAAGCGCCGAAAAAACAGAAGACCCCTGCTCCTCAAGCCTCGGGAACGGACTTGCTGTCACAGTTTGCACAGCTATTAGCAGCATTCAGCAAATGCAAGAGCAGCCTCCAGTGGTGAGCTGTTGGATGGTGCTGGGTCGGTCCGGTCAATTATGCATGTAGAAGAAGCCAGAAGTTTCTCTACGGGACACTCTGCTAGATCTGGGGTCAGATCTCTGTTTGGAGAACCCTCTCCATCCCGTTAACAGACTGTGTCCGTTGTGAGAAACCACATTGAGTCGGATCACGCAACGAAACATTCCTTCCACACTGCAGCTGGCGCCGTCGGCAGTTATGGCTTCTTCTACTTACATGGAAGTGCACGAAAGGGGATTAAGCCTATAAGTTTCTAAAGAGAAACTCTGCGAGACCTGGGGACAGATCGCGAGTGCAGAGCATTTTTCTTCCCATTAACAGTTGGGCACGACTGTTTTGTGTTGTAAGAAACTTCAATAAGGAGGAGCATCCGTCCTATGTGACGAGTTGGGATGCTCCTTCCGCACTTCAGCCAGGTTCGACTGTGGTTGCGGCTTCCTCTTCTTCCACGGGCGTGCATGATAAGGGGTAGATGCCTACAAGTTTCTAGAGCAGACCGCGAGCTGGAGATTCTTCTCCTTTCCATCAGCAGTCGGGGTCAACTGTTTTTGGTTTGAGAAACTTTAGTGAGTTGGGACGTCCGTTCACGCTTGCGGTTAGGGACGCTCCTTCCACACTGCAACCGGATTCGGTGGCAGCTATGGCATCTTCCCTTGCTTCATTAATGAAGTACATTGACCGCAGACTGGCTATCTGACTTCACAGGTTCGGATCGATAGCTAGTCGTTTGAGGCTTTTATATACGGGACATGTGTCGAGGATCTGTGGCCAGATCTGAGTCCCGTGAGCAGCTTATTATACCCCCTGCAAACAAAGTTTGGGGGGGGGGGGGTATATAGGAATCACCCTGTCCGTCCGCCTGTCCGTCCATCTGTCCGTCTGTCCATCCTTATAAGCGCAACTCCTCCTAAACCGTTTGAAGAATTTTCATGAAACTTTACACAGTGGAAGAACTCCATATGAAGATGTGCATCAAGCAATATAATTCCGTTCTGATATTTCCAAGGGGAGATAATCTAACTTATACCGTCTGTCCAGCCTTGTAAGCACAACTCCTCCTAAACCATTTGAAGAATTTTCATGAAACTTTACACAGTGGAAGAACTCAATATGAAGATGTGCATGAAGCAATATAATTCTGTTCTGACATTTCCAAGGGGAGATAATCTAACTTATACCGTCTGTCCATCCTTGTAAGTGCAACTCCTCCTAAACCGTTCGAAGAATTTTCATGAAACTTTACGCGATGGAAGAACTCCATATGAAGATGTGCATGAAGCATTATAATTCCGTCCTGACATTTCCAAGGGGAGATACTCTAACTTGTACATTTCAGGCGTGGGTGTGGGGGGGTATCACTTTGTGAGTTTGCTCACAGTACCTCTCGTGGTAACAGGTGGATTATCATTGCTCTGCTATCCTCGGACCGGCTGCTGCAGATTGTTCTGTGTATCTCACCATTCCAGTAGCAACTGGTACTACCGTTAAACAGACTCCGATGGTGAGCTGTCGGACGGTGCTGCATTGGTCCAGTCATCCTTTCAGTCAGATGGAGTTGACCATATTTGCTGATGGAACATTTGGATGGTGAGAGGGCTACGGAGTGTGAGTCTACGTCCCTCACAGAAGGGCACTTTAAGACTATGAAATTTCAGTCTTAAGCTCTTAGAATATTGTTCCATCTGAATACAAGTCTGCGTTTAGATAAGCAGGCCGGGGATGAAGATATGTCCCTACCTGCATCATTTTATATATGTTCGGAAATAATGAAATGTGCTATTTCATTCAAAAGAGCTAATCTGGATGCAATGTCCTAAGCAGATCACCTTACCAGAGCTATATGGCGCAACGTCTCAATGGGAAGGAGTATGAGGACATGGTTCCTGGCTAAGAGTTCTTTCCAGGGAAGTCATGTATACCATGAACAACTCCGCACGGACAGTGGAATTTGGAGTTGGTAAGACGTGATGCTGCCCTTGCATCATCATCACTTATAGATGACAAGGTAAAAAGCTCTCTCTGAGTCACACCGGTTACGGGAAATATACTATTTGATGACAAGCTTACGTTGCTATATGAGCACGCTACAAGAAAGCTTCTTGTGCTCTGCTATTGAAGTCGGTGTCTCATCAACACACTTCAGCAGACCGGGGTAAGCGAGGCCGTTCTGCTTCTAAGAAAGCATCAAAAGAATGTCTCGCGAGGGTACAATAACCCTCTTATATTTACTTCGGAAGTCATCATATAGCGACTCGGAGAAGGGGAATAGGTCTGATCAAGGCTATGGATCTGATGCCCCTAGGTCGATGATTAATGAAAGGTTATCTTCACGAGAAACTGGATGTTAATCACATAAGTTTCTTTCAAAGACAGTCGCTCCTGGTGGAGGTAAAGGCTCTCTTATTGAAGGGAACAATTGAGATCGACGAGACGAGATTCTTCGCGGGGAGGACTTATTTTCTCTTCCTGTAAGTATCATAAGTTGTACAGGTGATGGACATGACCTCTATTGCTTGCCAGTTGACGGAAGGGTATCAACATCACAATAATCTGGATGTTTATCACGGAAGTTTTTATCACGGAAGTTTTTTTCAAAGAGAGTCGCTCCCACTGGAGGTAAGGCTCTCTTATTGAAGGGAACAATTGAGGTCATCGAGAATAGATTTTGGTTTCTTTCCACTTGGCGATAGGTTCTCAGCCTTGCAATTAAGTGGATAAATTGTGGAAGATCAGTGGATGAGAATGTAGTCTCGGCAGGCCTGTGGCTATCAGCCTGAGCAAGCTCCACTTACAAGTATACTTGTTGGACAAATCTTCCAAGAGAGGCTTTCCTTCTGGAGGTACAAGCTCTTGTATTGAAGAAAAGTATTAGACATTGTCGAAATTATTCTCCAGTTTTTTATTGTCACCTGTTTCTCGTCCTGAATCCAAATGGATAGTGCATAGACAGGCTGAGATATTCCTTGGCATTAAGACAATTTATGTCATTGTGGACGCCATAGTAGCCTTCTGTACGGTTACAGCGGTCTTTTGTGTTAGGCTCTGATCGCTGTCTTTTGGGAATAAAACCGAAAAAGATACTGTTCTTTTCGGTTTGTTTTTCCTAGGTGTCATAGACTTGAGTCTTATTGTTACACCATAGTAGCCTAGCTAGAATCATGAGCGAGATTTTTTCAGTTCGATGCAGTGGCATAACTGTATTTATTATCTGTTGGGACTGCGGACTCTTTGGGAATTCAGGGCTGTTTATATAGCGGCTCTTCATTCCCTACCTTGCACGATGATAATTGTAAGTCTACGTTAAGTGAGCCTTCAGGGTCACAACTTACACCGATATATCTGTCTTCACCAAGATGAAGACTTATAAGCTAGGGCTAGCGTTGTAAGTCTCTTTAGTGAGCTTCTAGGGCCTCAGTTATCAGCTTTTAATAGTCTCCACGTACAGGAAGACCTTTAGCTGCGTCAGCTAGGCTGAGTTCGTTGTCCTATCGGACATGTTACCGTTTGTTAGAGGAGGTTATTCTCTTCAAACCGGTATGGTTTGGTGTGAGTTATTATGTAAATATGGTGTATTTGTATTGTGTTTATTCCTTCTCCGCCTCTAGTGACATTATGGAGTCGGTCAGACGTGAGGGAGCCTTGTGGTTCCTATATTATTTGATGACTAACATAAGAACGATTCATGTAATGCAGGTGACATGAATTTGAATCCCCCCCCCCCCCCCTCACGCCAATGTGTTAAGAGGCGATTACCGGGCAAGACGTTTTCTTCCTGTAAGCCTAGCATGCATTTAAGTATATACATGCCTTTCATGACTGCTCGATTGGCGACTGGGTCGTGTTCTATGGTGACCTCATGGGCACATCCACTTTTTTGTTGGTTGTTTCCTGTGGTTGTTCTTTTTTATCATATGACTCGTCCGTTTTGTTCACTTTAAAACATTTCATATTTTGCTTTCATATTAATCAGTGATAAATAAAGCCATCCGTCGATTTCACTGGTCAATTTCAAAACTAGACAATTTGATTGGCTGAACAAAATACAACTGGGCCATATTTTCATAATTTGCATAATTGGGGCTGAAAGATTTCATTGGTCAATTTCAAATATGGACAGTTTGATTGGCTAAACAAAATACATCTGGGTCACATTTGCATAATTTCAGTAGGGAGAATTTACGTTATCTGTCCTATGTAGGGTGGGTTATATTGTATTAATCTTTTACCTACAAGAAAAACGCCATTCATTTTTTTTTTATATTTTCACTTTTTGCTTCCAAAACATAGGTTATGACCCCTCATTGGAACGAGCTCGATGAGCTCGTTCCAATGAGGAGTCATAACCTATGTTTTGGAAGCAAAAAATGAGAATTTTTAGTCATACTAATTTTTAGTCTGCAACTCAAGTTAGGCGATGGGTTAAAAAGTCATACTAAGTGGCTAATTTGTGACCTATCTACGTATGCTGACTCCGGTATACGTTACAAGCGTGCTCTATTACCGGGATCACCGCGATAGCCTTAGCTTCTGAAGTGGTGTTAAGCACCAATTTATTAATAATAATTAATATCTGGGTGCCTGTTTTGCGAATATATATTATTTGGTACCGCTTTTACTGATTCCAGAGTGCTCCCCGCTTTGTTTTTGAGGGAGATTCCTTCAAAAAAGGTGGGGTGATTTTTAGCTCACCGAAGGGAGCTTAACTTATCACTTGCCGTCCGTCGTCGTCGTTGTCCGTCATGAACTTTACATTATCGACTACTCCTCCCAAACTACTGGATCAAATTGAACCAAATTTGGTGTGCATATTCCCCATCATATGTCAATTCAAACTGGTTCAAATAAACTTGCCGCCCCCACAGGGGGCACCACATGGGGCATAACTTTGATAGCATCCATGAATTTCTTTCCAAAATTCAAAAAAATCTTCTTCTTCAGATCCACCAGGCAGAATTCTTTCCTATTTGGTATACATCATCTCTAGGGAGGGCAGATTCAAGTTTGTTCAAATCGGCTCCCTGGATTCATATTTGGGCTCACTATAGAAGCCCGAATTTGAACTTAGTGCATTTCAGGCAAATTTCTTAAAAAATCTTCTTCTCCAGGTCCAGCAGGCAGAATCTTTTGATATTTGGTATGCAACATTGTGGAGTGGATCTAATTCAAGTTTGTACAAATTGGCCCCCTGGGTTCATATTTGGGCTCAGTATAGAAGCCTTAATCTGAACTTAGTGCGTTTCGGGCAAATTTCTTAAAAAATCTTCTTCTCCAGATCCAGCAAGCAGAATCTTTTGATATTTGGTATGCAACATTGTGGGGTGGATCTGATTCAAGTTTGTAGAAATCGGCCTTCTGGGTTCATATTTGGGCTCAGTATAGGAGCCTGAATTCAAACTTAGTGCATTTCAGGCAAATTTCTTAAAAAATCTTCTTCTCAAGATCCAGCAGTCAGAATCTTTTAATATTTGGTATGCAACATTGTGGGGTGGATCTGATTCAAGTTTGTTCAAATCGGCCCCCTTCATTCATGTTTGGGCTCACTATAGAAGCTCTAATTCGAACTTAGTGCATTGCAGGCAAATGTCTTAAAAAATCTTCTTCTCAAGAACCAGCAGGCAGAATCTTTTGATATTTGGTATGCAACATTGTGCGGTATATCGGATTCAAGTTGTTCAAATTGGCCCCCTGGGTTTATATTTGGGCTCAGTATAGGAGCCCATATTTGAACTTAGTGCATTTCAGGCAATCTTCTTTAAAAATCTTCTTCTCAAGATCCAGCAGGCAGAATCTGTTGATATTGGGTCTGCAGCATGCTTGGGGGTGGGGGGGGGGGGGTGGGGGGGGGTGGGGGAGGGGGGGAGATTCAAGTTTGTTCAAGCCAAGTCTCTGGGTTCATATTTGGGCTCACTATGAGAGCCCGAATGATAACTTAGTTCAAAATGAGGAATTTTCTTTAAAAATCTTCTTCTTCAGATCCAGCAGTTGGAATGTTTTGATATTTGGTATGCAGCATCCTTAGGGGGGTGAGATTAAAGTTTGTTCAAGCCATGTCCCTAGGTCCATATTTGGGCTCACTGTGGGAGCCCGAATGATAACTTAGTTCAAAATGAGGAATTTTCTTTAAAAATCTTCTTCTTCAGATCTAGCAGTCAGAATGTTTTAATATTTGGTATGCAGCATCCTTAGGGGGGTGAGATTCAAGTTTGTTCAAGCCATGTTCCTAGGTCCATATTTGGGCTCACTGTGGGAGCTTGAATTGTAACTTAGTTTGAAATGAGGAATTTTCTTAAAACTTCTTCAGATCCAGCAGTTGGAATGTTTTGATATGTGGTGTGTAGCATCCTTAGGGGGTGAGATTCAAGTTTGTTAAAGCCAAGTCCCTGTGTCCATATTTGGGCTCCCTGTGGGAACTCGAATTATAACGTAGTCAATATGAGGAATTTTTCTTTAAAAATCTTCTTCAGATTTAGCAGTCGAAATGTTTTGATATTTAGCATGCAGTATCCTTAGGGGGTGAGATTCAAGTTGGTTCAAGCCAAGTCCCTGGGTTCATATTTGGGCTCCCTGTGGGAGCCCGAATTATAACTTAGACAATATGAGGAATTTTTCTTTAAAAATCTTCTTCAGATTTAGCAGTCGAAATGTTTTGATATTTGGCATGCCAGCATCCTTAGGGGGTAAGATTCAAGTTTGTTCAAGCCAAGTCCCTGGGTTCATATTTGGGCTCACTGTGGGAGCCCGAATGATAACTTAGTTCAAAATGAGGAATTTTCTTTAAAAATCTTCTACTTCAGATCCAGCAGATGAATGCTTTTGATATTTGGTATGCAGCATCCTTAGGGGGGTAAGATTGAAGTTTGTTCAAGCCATGTCCCTAGTTCCATAAAATTTGTCTCTCATGACTTCATTCCTTTGTAGTGTTGATGAACCATGTCTAACTGAAGGTGAGCCCAAATACTTCTTTGAACCACTTTGGCCGGTGAGCGATTAAGGCTCCGTGGGGACTCTTGTTTTAAAATCTCCTCCGGCTTGATAAGTGTGTAACTATGAGTGAAGCTGTTTTGTATGTTGATTATATCTGATCCTGGATACAGCTTATTTATTATTGTATATGGTGTATATTTGTGGGGGTTAACTTCTCACTCTCGAATACACCATCCTAATTTTTAGGGCTTAGTGCGGACTAACCTTAAAATTGGGAACTCGTTACATCCAATTAGCATAGTCATTGGTGCTGAGAATATGGAATTACTTGAATTTGGCTCCTCATTTATGATACATCTTCTTTATTATTGTATAGAGAGACATACATGTAATTCCTTTTAAATTTCATTTCCTTTCGCCTTGGTTTGCAGGCTTGGGAACTGTGTTGGTCTGCTAATTCTGAAGTCCTAGGCCCTCCGCCTTTTTACGATTCAACTAGTCCGGGCCATTGGATTATAGCATAAAAATATGATAAATTTAAAGTAATTTGTATATTTTTTATACTTACCAATGGCCCAGATGGGTATGGCCCTCCCATGAGTGGGCACTCGTACCTCCCCGCTGAGTTATTATGTAGTATGCTCTTCTACAAAGAATGATGTTGGCGCCAATTCCGGTCACTTCCTGATGGCTGCATATGCGCAGAGAGTAAAAGTATGGATAACCAGATAGGACTTTTAATTTTCGGTTTTGCAAGCAAATTTTGGGGATTGGGGGGGTTCAAAATTTGTGTTTGGCCCTCGATAACTTTGAGTTTGCACCAGCTAGCTAGTCTGGGCCATTGGTAAGTATAAAAAATATACAAATTACTTTAAATTTATCATTTTTCAAGAAATTTCACCAAAAGCATATCATGGTTTCAAGTTCGGTATTGGTGTCGGTATTTTTAGAATGCTTTACTGTGGTATCGGTATGGTATTCAGTATCAACAGCATATTCACACCAATACCAATATCGAATGTTATTTTTGATATACTTCCCAGCTGCAAATCACTATTTTACAGCAGTGAAAGTGACCGAATTGTCAAAATGTTGGAAATGAGAAAAACAATCGACACCGGTGATTCGATGTAACAAAAAAGCTGAGAGAAAATACCCCTGGGTATTACATTAAATAACTGGTGGTGACAGCCGCTAGAAAACCGTGGGCCTTTTTTATCAATCATTTGTGTAATGTTCTGTTGTATGTCCTTTTATTTTTAGCTTAACTTGACAAAGTCAAGATAAGCTATTGCCATCACACGTGCGAAGTCTGTTAGTCTGTGAGTCTGTTCACATTTTCCTTTAGCACAGGCTACACCCTGTAGTTCTCCGATCATCACAAAATTTCATATGCAGGTTTGAGGTTAAGTCTAGATGAGAATGTCCCCCTTTGGTCGTGATCACTCAACCATGCTGGCTGCTCGAGCCCAAAACCCAAAAACCTTTAGCACAGTCTACAGGTCTTATTTATGAAGGGATTTCATGGTAACTTGGTAGAATGACTCTGTGTAATATCTAGATGAGAACATCCCCTTTTGGTCATGATCTGTCAACCGTGATGGCTGGCCAAGCCCAAAATCCAAAACCTTTTAACACAGTCTACAGGTCATATTTAATATGGAGGGATTTCATTATAACTTGGTAGGATGACTCTGTATGAGGTCTAGATGAGAACTTCCCCATTTGGTCATGATCTGTCACCCATGACAACTGCCCGAGCTCAAAACCTGAAATCCTTTAGCACAGTCTACAGGTCATATTTATTGAGGAAGTCTCATTGACACTTTCATTTAACGAATGTCTGGAATATTTTCAATACCGAAATTTCGATAGTTTGAGATTCCCTCGGTATGGTAAATTGGTTTTGACCCGATACCGATATGGAATGGTAATTACGGTATACCGCCCATCTCTTCCACTTTTAGAACGAGCTTGAGGGGTCACATGATATGGGTTTGTGGAAATTTTTTTTAAAATTATAAAAACAATAGTTAAAATAATAAATTTTGATATCCTGTGCATTAATTTCAAGGGAAACTGTCAAGTCCGGGCTTATATTTCAACGAGAATCTGAGAATTGATTCGCACAAAGATTCGCGCAATAAAACCAACGAGAATCCATGTAGATTCTCGCTGCACCTCTGCTAGGATTCGCGTGAAAAGAATTGAGTCAATTTAACCCTTTATCTAACACAGCGGCAACAAATTAACCAATAGAAGGCTAACATGACCTGAAATATCCTGACACTTTGCCAATAAAATTACACAAATATGGCTGTCATTGGAACCGGCTCATTGAGCCGGTTCCAACGGCAGCCATATTTGTAAGATTTTACTGGTAAATATTGTTCATTTAATTTTATCATTTATTTATTATTTATTGTTTAAAATTTATCAAATTTAGTTTTAAAAATTAAAAAGGTGTGTTGGGTAAAAGGTTAACATGTGTTATCAGTATACAACAGTGGTTGAACCATGGTGGCATCATGGGATCCTGGGACACTCATAGTAGGTATGGATTCTCGCAAACATTTTCACGAGAATCCAAATGGATTCTCACAAATTTAGACGAAATATAAGCCCTGCAAGTTAGTTCATTAGTCGATCATAAGTAAGTGCCCTGCATAAGTAAGTGCCCTGCTTTGTTGATACGATTCAAATTTAACATTGATGGACTGATTTGGGATCAAAATTGATTAATATATTTTAGAATTGTGTAAATCATGTTTTTTCGTGAAGAGCCAGTGGCAAATTAATGTTTTAACCCCCTGCACACTGAAGTCGAAAAATCTAAAGTTATGGATGCAAATATTTCCCATAATGCAACTAGAAATTTAACCAACTCAGTCTGGTCTGACAGAGCTCATTGAGCTCTGTCAGACCAGATTGCATTTGTTAAATTCCCAGTCGCATTATGGGAAAAAAATGGCTACTTAAAATTTGGATATTTTGACATCAGAGTGAAGAGAGTTAATTAGTGGAATCATGCTGCAGAAATGAAAGAATAATTACTTGTTGCATTATCGGCTCAATTAAATTGCTTGTCTGCCTTACAAGTTACATTGGCATAACTTGAACAATACTTAAGGAATTCCAATTCTTTTTATGTGTACCCATACTATGTATGGTACACATAATGCCAGCATCCGGGGTGACCATCCGTCGTTCGTCCATCCTTTGTCCGTCCGTCTGTCCATCTGTCCACCCAGCGTCCGTATCCATTTATTTGTCATTCGATAACTTGAAAATATTGCTTGGATTGTCAAGTTACTTTATATTTGTGTTCAGGTAACTGATGTGCCAAGCTGTATAGTTTTTGGTGTAAATCGGATAATTTGATCCTGAGATATTAACCCTTGATCCTTCAAATTGAAAATTCCTCCAATCCCTTTGGCATTCGATAACTTGAAAAATATTGCTTGGATTGTCTAGTTACTTTATATTTGTATTCAGGTTACTGATTTGCCGAGCTGAATAGTTTTTGGTGTAAATCTGATGATTTGATCCCGAGATATTAACCCTTTATCCTTCAAATTGAAAATTCCTCCAATCCCTTTGGCATTCGATAACTTGAAAAATATTGCTTGGATTGTCTAGTTACTTTATATTTGTGTTCAGGTTACTGATGTGCCAAGCTGTCTAGTTTTTGGTGTAAATCTGTTATTTTGATCCTGAGATATTAACCCTTTATCCTTCAAATTGAAAATTCCTCCAATCCCTTTGGCATTCAATAACTTGAAAAATATTGCTTTGATTGTCAAGTTACTTTATATTTGTGTTCAGGTTACTGATGTGCCGAGCTGTATAGTTTTTGGTGTAAATCTAATAATTTAATCCTGAGATATTAACCCTTTATCCTTCAAATTGAAAATTCCTCCAATCCCTTTCGCATTCGATAACTTGAAAAATATTGCTTGGATTGTCAAGTTACTTTATAATCGTGTTCAGGTTACTGAAGTGCTGAGCTGTATAGTTTTTGGTGTAAATCTGATAATTTGATCCGGAGATATTAACCCCCTTTATCCTTCAAATTGAAAATTCCTCCAATCCCTTTGGCATGAGATAACTCAAAAAATATCAATCCGATTGTCATGTTACTTTATATATTTATTCAGGTTACAGATGTGCTGTGCTGTATAGTTTTTTATGTAAATCTGATAATTTGAACCGGAGATATTAACCCTTTATCCATCAAATTAGACACTCCTCTAATCCATTTCTATATGTAACCATACCTTGTATGGTGTACATTATGTCAGCATCCGTGATGGCCCTCCGTCATACAGCTTTCTACTAATTGCACGTATGGATACACATCTGACGATTTCATCGGCCTATTTTTGATATATATCTTTAGAGCAATAATGTCTACGTTAGGGCTGTCACGATGTTTTAATTTAGGAATCGATTAATCGTCGCAAATAATCGATCATAATCGATTAATCGTACCTAGATGACCCCCTCTCCCTCTCTCTGACGTCGATAAAAAATAAAGTTCAAGTCAGTTGACCTACCTCCGGTAAACAACAAAGACGATCCTCTTTTAGGAACATTCAAAGCTTTGATGTTCTGAACTTTTGAACCTCCAGTATAATAATCAAGACTGGTCGGCAGTTGCGAACTTCGCAACTGCCGACCAGTCTTGATTATTACACTGACGGTTCAAAAGTTCAGAACATCAAAGCTTTGATGAATGTACCTGACAGACAAATGCTTCCAACGGCTTCTTGGGGTTTAACATCGATGTTCTTAACTCTTTACCTTTAGAAACAATAGTTTTTTCATAAAATTTTCTTTTAATTATTAAACGTCTAAAGCGGATAAACTTTACTGATTATTTGACAACGAAAAATACTAATCGATTTCGCTGTGACCAATCAACAATCGACTAATCGAGACAGTCCTAGTCTACGTCAAGTTCGATGACCAGCCATATCCAATGAAAATTATGTGAGTTATTGCCTTTTGTTAATAAATATCATCTAATGCTTGTTTACGGAATAACTTAACCCTTTACCCAACATAACGGCCAAAACCGGCCAGCGCAATTCTAAAAATTCGCCAATTAATTTTCAGTATTTTTTCATTTTTTGTCTCAAAAAATAGGTTATGACTACTCGTTGGAACGAGCTCAGCGAGCTCGTTCCAACGAGGGGTCATAACCTATGTTTTTGAGTCAAAAAATGAAAAAATTTCGTTATTGAAGAATTTTTTGGCAAGTGTCGTCTGCTTTTCATGTTAGGTAAAGGGTTAAACATTAGTAACAGATTGTCAATTCTTTTTGAATATATATCTCTTTGGGAACAATGTCTACCTCAAGTTTGATGACCACCATTATCTGATGAAAATTGTCAGAGGTATTGCCCTGCACACCCTCCCCCCTCCCCCCATGTCATTTAGTCAATTTTTCCCAAAATGCATTTTGAAGGATTGGTTATTACATGCAGAAAAAAAAAATTGACTCCTAATTACTCAACTGCACTTTCCCTTCCTCACCCCCCTCATTTCGGCAATTCTCTTTCCTTGCCCCAAAATGCATTTTGAAGGATTTGGTGTGATTATTAGCAGAAAGTAAAATTTGACTTTATAATCCACACCTCTCACCCCCCCCTCCCCTTCCCCGGATCATTTAGGCATTTTGAGTGATTCCATGCAGTAAATTTTACCACTCCTATAATGACCCCAACCCCTGTCAGCTGGGCATTTTTTTTTAGCTCACTTTGACAAAGTTGCAGTCTGTCTATCCATTCGTCCGTCCATCTGTCAACACCATGTTTTGGTATTCTCTAAAACCTCCTGGCCAATTCAAGTAAAAGTTTGTGTGAGTGATGGTCCCAAAGGGGCATTGTAGTTTTGTTCAACTCAACATGCCCAGCCCCATAGGGAGGCGTAGGGGAAAATGCTCCAAATTTTTTTCAAAATCTTCTTCTCATGAACCGATGGGTACAATAACTTGATATTTGGTATGAAGCTTCCTTTTGTGTGTAGAATCAAATTTGTTCAAATGGAGTTCGTGAAACAATATATGCCTTTGTAATGGGAGAAGCAAGATTTTTGGCCCTCCCAAAATTTCTGTTTTCTGAACCGATGGTCCGATTTGAACCAAATTTGGTATGTCAGAGTAGGATTTGTTCGGTTTCGCATCGCAGTTTGCGATGCAATTTTCCACTAATGCGAATCAGTTCCATAAAATTTGATCGCAAAGTGCAATGCATATGTATTTCAGTAAACAGAATAAGATTATTCCTCTTTGTTCTCCTGGTATTTAATGCCCTCACATAGTATAGTATATAGGCACATCATAAATACGAAGGATGCTTTTTTAGGCACGTCATAACTACGAGAGATGTTGTTCAAAACAGTCACTCACAAATGTGAATGGCAAACAGAAACACGTGATTGCTAACCAACCAATCAACTGTACTTTGCTTGGAAGTCATCGAGCTGTTCCAGGCAAGAAGTCCATCTCGAGTGTTCCTGTTTTACGGTGTAAAAATAAAGCTCTTTAATAATGTGTAACCGCAACATGCAACCATCTCACCCAAGTGTTCAGGTTTTGATTATCTATATTGTGCCCAGTGGTTATAACCTTAATATGGAGAAATACTCACTTTGTGTGAAACAAAACTAAAAATATTTTAAAAAGTGGTTTATACGGCATTTTTGTCTTTTAATAGGTCTGTTCGCCCTAAATACATGTTTGCTCTGGGTTCGTTTGCTCTGAGGTGTTTGCCCTAAAAGTAGGTCAGTTCGCACTAGGTATCGGGTTCGTTTGCCATATGGTCCGTTCGTCCTAGTATTTTTAGGAGAGGGTTTAATACATAAAAAATTATTCTTATAATGGGGTCTGGAGGTTTTGTACCACTACAAATTTCTCCCAGTGCACTTTTGTACCACCACTACTGGTTCGTCCCAGGAGGTTTTGTACCATTACATCTTGAGGTTTACTGACCCCCCCAACCCCCACCCACCCCCACACCCCCACACACACTGTTTAGTATGTGAAACAAATTTGTAAGAGACTGAAACGAAAGCCTTAACTCATCAATGAACATGAACTGATTTTGGAGCATTTCAGGATTGTGGCATTGCATGCCCTTATGTGGTTGCCACCATATTTCATACACCGCTGTTCCCTATTTCCCCGTTACACTTGTTTGACAAGCGCCCGAATATCTGACACTTGTGACACTGAACTGGTTGTGGGAGAACACGATATTCCTCGGTTTCGTATTTTTTGCTTTTCATATTTATTCCTTTGCTTATTAGGTTCAATTTCATTGTTCTATCAGGACATGGCATTTTAATCTTTCAAGTAGGGTTGTCAATGGCTTAAAATTTTAATCTTTCTCATGAACATCCTAACAAGGCCCTGTCGATCGCGTCTTTTTCGGTTTGGGGGGTGAACGTGTATTGCTACGACGCAGACAGTCTTGTGATTTGTTATTTTTATTGATTTCTCTGACGACCTTACTGGTAAAATAGGACCTGGAACCAACAGGTGAAAGTCCTCTAAAGTTGGTAGCTAGATATCAGCAATTGGCTAACTTTTACTTCATACCTTTGATGTAGTTATGATGTAGCTAGTGATACTGAAAATGATCTCAAACACCAATAAATAAATAAATAGTCCAGTCAGGCCCGTTAATTAAAAATGGCATATAAACTTACCATTAATTCTGTTATATCTTGTTTGCATGAGCTTTGTTAAAATCAGATATAATAGATTAAATACCGGTTTTGGATGTATTGAGGCCAAATAGGTCTATAAACAAAGGACAACTGGGGAGTCAGAATAATTTCTTGACAGGTTACAAGAATTTTTATTCAATTAACTGGTAGAGTTCTGGAAGCCCATATTTGGGCTTTATTCTGATGTGCAGGTACAACAATTCAAAGGCTTCATATTCTGTGGTTGTGCCTCATATTATCTTTGAAGTGAAATTATTTCAACTGTATAGATTTGCCTTGTTGCATTTTATGGGAGAGTGCCTTTTGGCACTCTCCCATAAAATGCCACATGGCAAAGACCTGTGAATAAACTTTGATGACCAGAAATAATTTAGCACTCTACCAGTTAACAGGAGTTTACTCTATACCTATATTCCATTAACTGATCAAATTTGTACTATAGGTATGGTAAATGGTTTTGTGTTGAGAGATTATTTTCAATTAATAGGGTTATTCAGTTAAGAGATATCCAGTTAAGTGGGCTCTAGGTTGTATTAATATCTTGGAATATCTATTACTGGTAACCCTATGGGACTTTATTCCAATTCTGATACTTTCTACTTCAGTAGAACAGTTTCCCCAACATTTACTTCAATAGAACAGGTTCCCCAACATGTACTTCAATAGAACAGGTTCCCCAACATATACTTCAATAGAACAGGCTCCCCAACATGTACTTCAATAGAACAGGGGCCTCAACATGTACTTCAATAGAGCAGGTTCCCCAACATATACTTCAAAAGAACAGGGGCCTCAACATGTACTTCAATAGAACAGGGTCCTCAACATGTACTTCAATAGAACAGGGGCCTCAACCTGTACTTCAGTAGATCAGGGGTCTCAACATCTACTTCAGTAGAACAGGTTCACAACATGTACTTCAATAGAACAGGCTCCCCAACATGTACTTCAATAGAACAGGTTCCTCAACATGTACTTCAATAGAATGGGTTCCCGAACATGTACTTCAATAGAACAGGGGCCTCAACATGTACTTCAGTAGAACAGGTTCCCCAACATGTACTTCAATAGAACAGGTTCCCCAACATGTACTTCAATAGAACAGGCTCCTCAACATGTACTTCAATAGAGCAGGTTCCCCAACATGTACTTCAGTAGAACAGGTTCCCTGACATGTACTTCAATAGAACAGGTTCCCCAACATGTACTTCAATAGAACCAGTTCCCCAACATGTACTTCAATAGAACAGGTTCCCCAACATGTATTTGGGGAAAATGTTCTATTGAAGTAGAAAGTATCAGAATTGGAATAAACTCCCAGAGGGTTTACCAGTAATAGATATTCCAAGATATTAATACAACCTAGAGTCCACTTAATTGGATATCTCTTAACTGAATAACCCTATTAATTGAATATAATCTCTCAACACAAAACCATTTACCATAGCTACAGTACAAAATGGAATACAGGTATAGAGTAAACTCCTGTTAACTGGTAGAGTGCTAAATTAACTCCTGTTAACTGGTAGAGTGCCTTTAAATAGTGGTACCGGCACTTCAGAATAAAGCCCAAATATGGGCTTCCAGCACTTTACCAGTTAAACAAAAATGGACAAAACAGCTTATAAAATTATAAAATAAACATGACTTCTCCATTTTCTCGACTTATTACTGTTTCATATTTTCAATAAATATTAATTAGTTCTTCATAACACTGTCAGTTTACTTGATTGGTCAATTTCAAAAGAGGGGGGCACAGTGGCTCAGTTGGTTGAGGTGCAGGCTGCAAGCCGAGAGGTCCTCGGTTCGAATCCCACCTGAGGCAACTGCGTTGTGTCCTTGGGCAAGACACTTCACCCCCATTGCCCACGTGGGGGCACGGTGACGTTGTGTACTAAGGCGTACTGCACGTCGATGGTGCACGTGTCTTCAACCAATGCTAACCCTGCTTGTGTGGAGTTGGTATGTTGGGAAGCTGACAGTTGCTCGCCATTGCTCGGTGGTTCTCTCCGGGTTCTCCGGCTTCCTCCACGTGTAAAACTGTCACGGTCATGGTTAGCCATTGTGCAGAAATATGTGACCTTAACCCTTTACCCAACGCAGACGTTATCAAAATTTATTATTTTAAATATCATTTTTTTAAATTTTTCAAAAAAATTCAACAAAACCATATGTGACCCCTCGTTGGAACGAGCTCGACGTGCTCGTTCCAATGAGGGGTCACATGATATGGTTTTGTTGAAATTTTTTGTAATATAATATTTTTTCAACTGCTGAATTTGAATATTACGTGGGCGGATGCGGCCGATTCGTTGGGTAAAGGGTTATACACCAATAAATAAATAATAATAATTTCAAAAGAACGCTTTCTTATTGGTTATCACCAAAAAGATCTGTGTCAAATTAATGCGGTTATGACGTATGACTATGTGCTAATGTGACGTGTCACAGTCAAAAGTATGACAAAATGGTAAATTCCATTCTTTAACCCTTCTTTTCTATCTAAAAGATGTGTTTTTGGCAACTGTGGTGTCATATGATAAACAGAATATGAAATTCGTGTTTTGCTCATACAATATTTATGAAATCATCTGTGAATTCCTGGTTTGCCTCACCAGAGGCTCAGCAAAACAAAATTCCATGGCTCGTTTCATAAATATTGTGCGACCAAAATACTCATTCCATATCCTATATGTTTGTGTTAGGCTCTCTAATTTGGGCACATTCTTGTAATTTGAGGGCAGTAGTTACCGGTGTGAGTTTGGTAAATTTAAAGGCTGTCAACTCTTGTAACACAATAGACTTTTCAAAAATACCGTATCAAAATGCCTGGGATGTACTTCTGTTTCACAAAGGACTTCATTTGATGAATTTTATTTTTATAAAAATGATACAGTAAAACCTGTCTTGAGAGACCACTGTCTTGAGAGACCGCCTGTCTTGAGAGACCACATCTGCCAGGCACCGATTGGTTTTACTCTATAATGGACCTGCTATGGGAGACTACCTGTCTTGAGAGACCACCTGTCTTGAGAGACCACTGTAACCTGGTACCAACTTGTATTTTTATGCCATAATTGACCTGTCTTGAGAGACCGCCCCTTTGAAGACTGAAACCATGACAAAAACTTCTTACCTTTTCTGGAATTGGAAAATCCATTGTGTTATACTAACATAATTAAAAGTATTAAAACCTCTTAATTGGATTTCAATTGCTAACTCATTAAAGATTGAGATGTTTTTATAAGACCCCTGTGAAAAGATTATGATTATTGCTGAATAAACAATTTCATACATACCTGAAATGTGACAGATAGGAATAAAAATAAATTTGTGTTGAAAATCTTTTTGTAACAAATTGAAATGGACTGTTATAAAAATTATAAAAATAAATTAGTGTTGAAAATCTTCAATGAAGATTTTCAACACTAATTTATTTTTATAATTTTTATAACAGTCCATTTCAATTTGTTACAAAAACTTCATAAAAAAGAACAACTACAAAGTAATTACAAAAATCCATTCTTCTCTATTTCTGAATTTTGTGGTTGGTTATTCACTGACTTGAGAAAACCTGAAACCTGTCATGAGAGACCACCTGTCTTGAGAGACCACTTTTGTGTGGCCCAAAGGGCGGTCTCTTAAGACAGGTTCTACTGTAGTGCTATTTCTTGTTGTTTTTTTTTAGTTATTACTTTGATCACCGCACAGCAACTCTTGATGAATTCCTTGATCCTTCAATTCTTGACTCTTTAAGAGGACAGTTACTAACGGGAAAAAACATAACACAGTCTTTAAATCCCAAACGGGATCTTTGGTTAGGAGAGACTGGATCAGCATGGGGAGGCGGAGCACGTGGTATATCGGACAGATATGTTGCTGGATTTATGTAAGTACTGCATATAAATTAAGGTGATGGTTACATGACCAAAAATGGCTGAAATAATTTTGTTTTTGTTAAAAATAGTGTCCAACTGATTACCAAAAATGGCCGCTGACCGATTACTGGTTATTTGAGCTCACAATCGGCCGATTGCAATACCGTGCACTACTACACAAGTCGAGACTCACAAAGAACTACTTTAAATTGAACATACTTCACAGTGTTAACCCTTTACCCAACGAATCACCCGCAGCCCCCGCATAATATGCAAATTCAGCAGTTGAAAAAATATTATTTTTTCAAAAATTTCAACAAAACCATATCATGTGACCCCTTGAGCTCGTTCCAACGAGGAGTCACATGATATGGTCTTGTTGAAATTTTTGGAAATATTTCAAAAAATGATATTTAAAATAATAAATTTTGATATCGTCTGCGTTGGGTAAAGGGTTAAACTCTGTTGACTCAAGTTCAGAAAATTACCAGTCGCGCACACTTGGGTGGTAAACGTGGCTCTCACCTAAGTGCACGCAACTGGTAATTTTTACTGCGACCTGAGTCCATGGAGTGCAACCTTCTCTTTTCCGGTATGAACTGGCAATTGCTGCAAGTACTCTCAATTGTAAGTTTTACATATCTTTTAGTTTGTATATGCAGTAAGGGGCCATCTAGAGAAATTAAGATTACACATTGTTGTGGTTTTTCAACCTTATTGAATGGATTTCATTGACATAATTTTCCATTAACAATTGAACAATTGCAATAGATTATAAAATGCGACTTATGAATCATCACAAAAGGCTTGGCAACAATAAGTTGAACTGATGTTCCAGAAGCCATTGCCCATGATCTGGCGATTGTGGTGGCCGGTTCCGATCATCGGTTGAACACTATAGAAGTACCTCATCATGGATAGTGTATAAGTGTAAGAACATACAAAGTGCCGTCGCCATACCTACTAACAGACGTGGCAGATTTGCAAGCCAGAAAAAAAGCAATCTGTCATTTGCAGAATGAGGTTCCCAGAGGGCAAATTTGCTGATGCTATCCCATACAGTGGGACAATTTATCCTCTGGGTGCCTCTTTCTGTGTAGGTTTGAGACCCTGATTCAGATTAAGGTTCACAGAGGGTAAATTTAGTGATCCTACCCTGCTGTAGCATTACCAAATTCCCCCTCTGGTGGCCTCATTTTGCAGATGACAGTCTGCTTATTTTCTGGCTTGTAAGTGTGAACAATTTACTAGAATTGGCATGCATCAGTGGGTGCTGCAATCAAGAAAGTTCTGCAATTTGGCTGTCTGAAATTCTTTCACTACACAAACTTTATAAAGTTCTGGAAACCTGGTTAAAATGTTTGGAGAACCATTGCATACCAGTCTCAGATACTGTCAGATTTTCTCAGATGATCATGTACTTATGTTTCCAATTCTTGGTTTAACCCTTTACCCAAGGCAGACGATATCAAATTTATTATTTTAAATATCATTATTTTTATACTGTACCAATGACCCAGACATAGCTGGTGCTAACTCTTAAAATTCTAGGGCCAAACACAAATTTTGCCCCCCAATCCCCAAAATTTGCATCTAAAACCAAAAGAAATCATGTCCTGAAGGTCCTCCATACTTTGCCCTCACTGCGCATGCGCAGTGTCAAGGACGTCCCGAAATTGGCGCCAATTATCATTCTTTGTTTGGCCCTTCATCAGTTCACATCTGACTGATATTTGTGCTTGTAAATCTCAGTTTAAATGATGCCAGACACATAAATATTAGAGAAATGGTGGATCTAAAGAGGATATAGAAGGAGGAGAGGAAAAAGGAGTGACAGAAAATATTCAGGGCTGTAACTTAAAATTTTGTAATGAAATTATGTTAAGTTGCCTATTTTCGAGGCATGGGCCTGTTGTTGTCATTCTTGCTATGAAGTTGCACTGCTTATTCAGTGTTTCCTCTCCCCTTGTCCTTTAAGTCCCCCCTTGCTATTCTCCCATGCTTTTGGCATATTTTTGAGTAAAATTACTACTAAAATTTCTTGGGAGATTTAGCTTGGTAACAGAATGAATTCTGTTATTTTCCCCATGTTTACGTTCTCACCCATGGGTGTTTAGATGTAGTGTTCTGCATCTACCATCTGATGTTCTGCAGATTCTTCCCTGGAAGTCTCTGTTTTGCATTAGATAGTGTATATTTTGGTAACTGATTTCGGGCCAGGATTGTCAGTGCCTGGAGTCATGTTTTCTGGTGTTTATACACTTCTTTTTTACATTGGCAACAGTCTCTTTTGAGGGGGGCTTTTTGCCTTTTTTCTAGTTTTTTTTATTACAAAATACATTATTATTATTCATAAGTGTTGCATTAATTATTTAAAATAATTTTAAAATTTTTGTCCACACTTAGGCTTGGGATCCATTGGGGCTCAACGTTGCTTTTCAGAAACTTGGGCTTTGCTGAAAAAATATTTTTTCAAAATTTATTTTTGATTTCAATTGTTTTTTTCTATGTTAATGGATCATGTTATTATGTATCTTTGTTTTCAGGGGTTCGTGCGAGTACTAGGACTTATTGTTGACTTTTCACAATGAAAGGATATTGTTCAAATTGTAATGAGAGGAAATCTTCCTCTGACTTTCATGATCATTGTATTAATTGTAGTCAGTGTTCTCGCACTAACTCCTGTTCAGTATGTGAATATTGGGATGACAAACAGTGGAAACATGTGTCACAGTATGTTGTTAGCGGGGAAAGGGCTATGCCGGTCCTTTCTCCGCAGGGTCACTATAGTTTATCAGTTTCTATTTCAGAGGAACAAGAACAGGGTGATGTTTCCATGTTATCTTCCAAAGGTGTGCTTCCGTCGTCACAATCAAATGAAGAGCTAGCAGCAAAAGTGCTCATGGAGATAAGCCAGTTGCCTAAGAGGTCCCTAGTCCATTCACCGAATGGTTCGGCAGCCGGGTTCGTCCGTTGCGGTCCAGGAAGGAGTTTTGGGTGATGCGAGCACTATAAACATACAAGGTGCACACCCAATGACCGCGGATAAGAGGAGAGATCGGAGGAAGCCTTGTAGTCCGGTTCCTAGCTCGTCCAGGTCCAGCCGGGCCGCGAGCGAGAGAGGCCCCTCTCTCGTACAACAACATCTGGGACCAGATGTTGTGGTACAAAATGTTTCGCAAGCGGAGCATACGTCCGCTGCTCGGGCTTCCTCATCCTCTCAGCAGCGCACACGACCGCACCTTGGCTACGTGACCGCAGATATTCAGCCAGCTTCGCCGATTAGGGATTCAACGGCGACCAGGTCACGCCATCCGGTAGCCAGGGACAAGAGGCCGGTAGACTCCGGACGTTCGCATAAGAGAAGTATGCAGGAGTCAGTTGATGCGGAGCTTCCAGCGGCTAAGCAGCGAAAGACCGCTACTCCGCAGGCCTTGATGACGGACGTGCTAGCTCAGATAGCACAAATTATCGCAGCATCCCAGCAAACGACAGAATCGTTGTCGGATCAGGAATTATCCGACGTGGCTGGGTCGGTACGCTCCGCCGAAGCACCGGGTGGGGACGACCGGGAGCATCATGAGGTTCGACCGGATGGCGAAAGGGATACTGAGGACTTGGAGCTATCCCTTTCGGAACAACATAAAGCTGCATGCTGTAGATTTCATCCGGCACTACCTTCCTCAAGTTGTTCTGTCGGGCCAGACTGCTGCGATGCCGGATAAGAGACTGATAGCGTCATTGGACACTGAATTTTTTGAGCGGTTCAGAGACATCGTCCCTGAGTTTCCGTCACAGTCCAATAATGTCACAAGAACATTCGAATTATTGAACGACGCTATCTTTAAGCTTGCTTCCAAAACAGGCAAAACTGGTTTCTTGTCCGCCAATGCTCTTATCCTGCCTTTCATCAATTCAAGGAATAAATTCGATACGGCAGGACAGGGCATACCGAGAGTTCCTCTGCGTCTAGACGACGAGGCGGAAGACTTGGAATTGTCATTACCGTCATCTATGTCCATTCCAACCGCGGCGTTGGAAACGATAATTACGTCTAACAGAGCCAGCTTAGACACTTTATCATACGCAGACCACCTTACAAAGGCGTTATCACTGCGTCTTCAAGGGAAAGAATTCCAGGATATACAATCCTCATTAAGACTTCTTTCAAGGGCAGTGGCTTATTCCACGTATAACACCGCCCTTTCAGTGGCAAACCTGGAGTTGGTTAGACGTGACGCAGCCCTAGCTACATCCACACGCATGGATAGTAAGGTGAAGAACTCTCTCAGAGTCGCTTCGGTCACCAGAGAGCTTCTCTCCGATGGCAGGCTTTCAGCAATCTATGATAAAATAACTAAGAAAGCTTCGGATTCTCTGCTTTTTAAATCTGCTTCCAAAAAGTCGGATTCAGCAGATAAGAGTAAGACAGACACTTCTGGGACAAATACGCCCAAGAGAGGTTCCTATAGAGGTTCCTTTGCATCCTCTTGGTCTTATTCTAGAGACCGTCAAGGCAGCGACTCATGTGCGGGACGTTCTTCGGTAATGATGTATTTCCGAGCTCATTCGTCTGCGGTAACGTCGGCCTACCTGGACGACATTCTTCAGAGGTACGGCAACGAGTTAACGCTTCAGAACGATGTGCAGAATCTGCTTCTATTGCTCCGACGTCTCGGTTTTGTTATAAACGAGGAGAAGTCAGATCTGTTGCCGTCCAAGTCATTCACTCATCTGGGAATTAGCTTCGAGACGCACAACAATCTCGTTCGTCTGCCGTTAACCAGAGCGAAGTCAATCAGTTGTTACGCTCGCTATTGTCTTCATGCAGACAAAGTCACAGCGAGGGAGTTCATGAGACTGATAGGTCTGTGCGGAGCCGCTGCGGATCTCATTCCAATGGGGCGGTTGCGCACTCGTCCTCTCCAAATTTTCTTGACTCAGAATTGGAGTGTGAAGATTCATTCCCTCGATATAGACGTTCTCTTGTCAGATCAAGTGAAACAAGAGATTCAGACTTGGGCAAACATTCAGTGGTTGACTCAGGGAGTTCCGCTGCAGTTGCCGGATCCGAGTTTTACGATTATGACGGATGCCAGTCAAACAGGTTGGGGTGCAACATTGATCCCAACAGATTCGAGGTGCCAGGGTCTTTGGGATCCACAGTTTCTAAGCAAGCGCATAAACATCAAGGAAATGATGTCAATTTGGCTTGCGTTACGCCATTGGATGGACATTATTCACAAAGTTCATGTCCAAATCCTGTCCGACAATACGACAGTAGTGGCGTATATCCGGAACCAGGGAGGCACTCATTCCGTTCCGTTATTCAATTTAACAGAAAGAATCCTTCTGTTTGCTCTAGAACACCAAGTTCTACCTTCGGTCCGTCATATACCGGGTCGTCTGAATGTACTAGCAGACTTCCTTTCACGGAAGGGTCGCTTGTTGCCGTCAGAGTGGACTCTCAACAAACAGGTATTCAATCAGATTTGCTATCAATGGGAACAGCCAATGATAGACTTATTTGCGACACATCTCAACAATCAGTTGCAGACGTATGTGTCACCATGACCGGATCCACGAGCATATGCAGTAGACGCTTTGTCGATCTCATGGGACGGAATGACAGGATATGCGTATCCTCCAGCGCCGTTGATTCAGCAAGTGTTGCTAAAGATAAAACAATCTCAATGCAAGATTCTGTTGGTAGCATCTCTAGCTCCACAGAGACCGTGGATAAATCTACTCAGGTGTCTGCTGTGGGACTTACCGCGAAAGCTTCCTCCACGGAAGGATCTTCTTTCGCAGGGGAAATCGCGTCAACTTCATCACAACCTGCAAGGTCTCAACCTTCACGTATTTCCGTTGTGCGGTCCTTCTTGCATGGCAAGCACTTTACAGGACGAGCAGTGGACGCGATTTCTAACTGTAGGAGGACCTCCTCTTCGCTAAACTTTTCGGCTAAGTGGAAGGTTTTTCGTCATTGGTGTAGGGATCATTCTGTTGATATTTTTGATCCCTCCATACCAGATATTGCAAACTTTCTAGTATACTTGTTTGACGAGATCAAACTGCAGCCTGTTACTATTAAGGGTTATAGGTCTATGTTATCTGATACCTATGCACACCATGATAGTTTACAAATTGGATCTAATGTCTCTTTATCTAAGTTAGTTAGAAACTTCTCGATAAATAGACCCAGAACTCTTAGATTAAGTCCTAAGTGGAATTTAGCTTGGGTTCTTCTTAAACTGAAGGAAAAGCCATTTGAGCCTCTTGAGACATTTGATTTCAAATTCTTGTCTTATAAGAAAGCTTTTCTCTTAGCTTTCTCTTCTGCTAGAAGAGTCAGTGAGCTTCATGCACTATCGGTGGACGATTCTCACTATCGTAGTGTCGGGAACACTATCACCTTCAGTACTAATGTTGGATTTTTAGCTAAGAATCAAGCTCCTAATAAATATCTGGAACCTATTGTTATTAAGGCTCTGCCATCTTCAGACAGGCGTAGGCCTTTACTCTGTCCTGTTAGAGCTTTACGTATTTATAAACAAAGATCTCAGTTTATCAGAAAGGGACGAAAACGCTTCTTTCTGTCTCTGATGCCTAATAGACAGGACATTTCGGTCCATTCTATTGCTAGATGGATTCAATTAACTATCCGTACTGCTTATGATAATCTATCTTCTACTCAGCAGTCTGTGCTTAAGATCTCGGCTCATGAAGTAAGAGCTCTTTCTACATCTTGGGCTTACGCAAATAGTGTTGCTATTACAGATTTAATGAAGGCTGCTTATTGGTCTCAGCCATCCACATTCACGAATTTTTATCTCAGAAATATTGAGTCCATTTCTGGAGACCTGCATTGTTTAGGTCCGTTATCTGTTGCTCAGAATGTCATCCACTAAACAGTTGCAACTATAGTTATGCAGGCTTTCTGTTCCGGCAGTGACTCCGTCCTGCTGCCCTCTTCGCTCTGGGCTATTTGACCCAGGGCAAGGGGGGGGGGGGGGGGAGGGTGTTCCCTTAGGTTACCTGCTTTAAAGTGAAAAGCAAGGGGATTCCTCCTCCGGAGTCAGTAATTCTGAGTCGTTACCGGGATGGTTTTAAAGTGTAATATTAATATTAAAAATTCATTGATGTCATATTTTTAAAGTGTAGCTCGGTGTGAAGCATTTGTATATGTCAAGTGTCAAACGGGCGTTAATATACAATCCTCGGACACTTTTAAAAGAATATAAAGAGTCTCAATTCTCTGGACTAACTTTATTTATTGGCTTACTTTAAAAATAATTAGTATAAAGGGTTATACTGGATGTTAACAGAGAACATGAATGTTATTGTGCTCAATTATGAAGGGTATTGTATCTTTCTAATTTATCATAAAATAAGAAAGCTACATGTAAAGCCTAATACTCCTTTTCTCCTTGAGGGGTTGACTCTATTGATATAGTTGAGCTTATTGTATTTTCCTCTATGTCCTAGGCCCTCCAGCCTTTTTACTATTCAGCTATGTCTGGGTCATTGGTACAGTATAAAAATGTTAAAAAATTTATAGTAATTTATATATTTTTTATACTTACCAATGACCCAGACGGGGATGGCCCTCCCAGGAGTTGGGAACTCATACCTCCCCACTGAGTACATAGCGCTGACCAGTCACTGCTTGTAAGAATGATAATTGGCGCCAATTTCAGGACGTCCTTGACACTGCGCATGCGCAGTGAGGGCAAAGTATGGAGGACCTTCAGGACATGATTTCTTTTGGTTTTAGATGCAAATTTTGGGGATTGGGGGGCAAAATTTGTGTTTGGCCCTAGAATTTTAAGAGTTAGCACCAGCTATGTCTGCGTCATTGGTAAGTATAAAAAATATATAAATTACCATAAATTTTTTAACTTTTCAAATATTTCAAAAAATTTCAACAAAAATTTCGACGAGCTCGTTCCAACGAGGGGTCACATGATATGGTTTTGTTGAAATTTTTTGAAAAATAATATTTTTTCAACTGCTGAATTTGCATATTACGTGGGCGGTTGCGGTCGATTCGTTGGGTAAAGGGTTAAGTGAACAGAATACACAAAATGTCAGTTGAGTATATCTTTTAAGAAACATGGCTGGAGAAAAAATGAGCATAGAGAAGCTTGTTTGTGACTTGAAAGATTACTATCAAGCAAACTCTTTACCATGTGTCAAGTTATTTGATAGTGGAATTATGGGAGAATATGTACTTTGTCACTTCACTAAAGCATTGTAGATGGAGCTTTGTTCCACTCTAGGGACGATTTACAAGTTACATGTTTAGCAAGAATGTTTTTACGAGTGTACAGACCTTTAAATCAGTCTAATTTGTGCACAACGGCAAATATGGGTGTGGCCTGCATGGTTGGAGAAAAAGTAATGGTATTTTCTTCTTCTTGGCGTCTGTTTTAGGTTTTAGGTCCCCAGTCTTAAAATACTAGTTTACAACCCCTTGTTATAGGTCTTCACCATTATCACTGGTTCCCTTCCGCCACTCTTTGACGTAAGTTTACTTCCCAATCACGAGAAGGCTTCTTAGTTTCCCAGTGTCGAGCCAGAGGTCTATTTGAATGTAAATTATGCATGGCGTTTACTGAGAAATGCCACAAATATAAATATAATAGATCTCAAGCTTTAAGTGCATAATCATGTAGAATTCACCACTGAAAAGCAATCGGCGTCGGCGGTGTCATGTACGACATTGTCAACGCCAATTGCTTTTCTGTGGCGAACTCTGTGGGTTTTTAAAAAAAATGATTTATCTGTTCCGTTGTTTGATTTGAAGGTAAGCTCTAAGCTATATTGCGAACATCAGGGAAAACTGGCCAAACCATATATTGCCGAAACACTGCAAAACTTTGGAAAAAGTTTCAAACTCTGCATAATTTGGGCACAGCATTTACCGTCGTTAGTTGGGATGAATTTAAAGGCCTGCAAGTGTAAAAACAGTCCAGACATTAGCTTCAATCTTTTTTCCACTCGATCTGCAAGTTCAATGCACTTTGGCAAGTGGCTGTTTAACAACAGTTCCAGTTGAATCTGTTACCTGTGATGGTGTTTCAACTTTGTGATGTTCCCATAACACCGACTGTCAGCATAAAATTGTATAAAACTTGGACGTTACGCAGACACTGAACACTATAATACCCCACACCACTTAACTTAACTCTTAGAAGCTGGAAGTCGAGTTTTCTTGCCTGTGATGTAATACCGCAGGTAATCTGGCCGTGACGGTTCGGCTATCTTTGGGCTGGGGAGAATTAAACACTGAGCAGGTGCTTCTAGTCAAGTGTCGTCTGCCTATTCGCACTTGACTAGAAGCACCTGCTTTACTGTGAGTTTTTTTGCGGTATGTCATGTTCAATAAATTGATTCTGATTCCCCGGCTTCTCAGAGTTAAAATAGAAGTTACAAAATATTTATACCCTCTATGTCCACACATCTGTTTGTGCGTGTAAGTCCCTTCAAGTCCATAACTCTGTAGATAGAAGTTGAATCTTGGAAGAAATTAATGTGCATGTCTAACAAGACATGCTCTGTCAGACTCATATGCTATGCAGTTTGCACATTCCACCTGTTTTTATGTCAAGACATGTACATATTTTGTCTGCACAAGTCTATAACTTAAGTAATAGTAGTCAGATCTTAATAAACTGCTTCAGTGCTAGATTATTTTTAGTGGTTTGAATTTCTTATTACAAATTATTGGAGAGTGCCAACGGATAGGATTTTTAAAGTTTCGGAGAGCTTGAACTTTTATCATATAATGTGATGAAAATATTCTTTGTATATATACGAAATGAACTAGCTTCCAGGACACACAAAAACTATTTAATTCTGGTGGCGGAAAGTAGTGAAAAATCTTGCAACTCTGTCTGACTCTTAGACATGAAATCAGTCCACACATTTAACTCCTTGTAGCAATGATGATTGATGATGTAAAATCGCTGTGACTGCAATCACAGTGTAACAGCTTTCATCATCAATTGTCATGATGTTCGCCAAAAACCAGCATGAAAAGCAGCAAGATGGCATGCACTTTTTTTTAGCATCAGTATGGCTCATGTTGTGGTATTGTACTAGGATCAATTTCATAAATTTGCATGCCTTGTATTGAGACTGGTGTCCAACACTCGGCCCTACCTCCGTTTTATAGTGCAACTTTTACTACTGTCACATATGGGAAATCATTCACAATATTAAATTCCCCTGTTCTATGACACAACCCAGTGATGCATAAACAGTTTTCATCCAGAAGGTGATTAAATTATGCCACTTGCCATTTTGACTGCCGCTCCAGTAGTTTTGTACTAGTGTTTGTACAACAATTAACTTATTCGTGTTTTGATAGTAATGACTTAGTATTTGAAATTTGTCTTGTTTATATAACCATTGTGTGTTAGCTTGTTATCAAAGGTTCTGAAATATATATATAACAGGTAGAAACCTTTCCAGCTAAACACTTCTCTCAGTTAAAAGTAAAAATGCACGAAAAAACAAAAAAAAAAAACAAAACATAAGCCACCAACAGACATCAAACAGTTGAGATACAAACAATATTCAAAGCTTAATACTTATTTTCATTCAGTTGATGAAGCAGAAAAAAACAAACAACATTCAAAAACACTAGTAAATAAAAAAAAAAAATTAATGTGTCAAATATATATTTCTTAATATAATATATTTCTGTTTAATTTAATATTTTTTGTAATTGGTAAAAAATGCATTTACATAAGATTAAAACATATTTTCATTCTGGTGATGAAGTGGGAATTGATGAAAAGGGAAAATATATTTTTAGAGGCAGTTGATGAAAATGGGAATTGATGAAATGGCAATAAACCATTTTTACCTGTTCTGGAATTGGAAAATCCATTGTGGTTATACTAACATAATTAAAAGTATTAAAAGCTCTTAATTGGGTTTCAATTGCAATTCAGTTACATAACTCATTAAAGATTGAGATGTTTTTATAAGACCCCTGTAAAAAGATTAGGTTTATTGCTGAATAAACAATTTCATACATACCTGAAATGTGACAGATAGGATTATAAAAATAAATTTGTGTTGAAAATCTTCAATGAAGATTTTCAACACTAATTTATTTTTATAATTTTTATAACAGTCTATTTCAATTTGTTACAAAAACTTCATAAAAAAGAACAACTACAAAGTAATTACAAAAATCCATTCTTCTCCACGTGCATTTTCATCAGACATTCGCACCTCTGAACTCAGAGTGCGAGCATCCTAATTAGAATCTCAATTATGGAAACACTGGAACTACCAGCGCGACTGAAGGAAACGATAGCAGCTCTGGGCGTCTCTTGCCCTGTCACCTGGACTATCCAGGAGACAGGCAAGAGCGTCCATCTGTCTCTTGAGTTCAAGATCGAGGAAGATAAGAAATCACCACCCTACTCGGGGAGAGGTAGTACCTTTGATGAGAGGATCCCCTCTCACACTGGTTCTCACCCAAGTAGGTCAGGAGGCCCTGAAAAGAGAAAGAGAAGAATGAAGAGCCCGTCCACCAAGCGGAGGGATTCCCGACGCTTGGAGGCATTCTTGGAGATGAAGAAAGAGAAAGGTGAGGAAAAGAAAGAGCCAGAGGCGGCCACCACTTCCCCTCCCACTCCCACAGACAGCCCCATCCAAATGCCGGCTTCCCAGTCGGTATTGTCAGATGTGGAAGAGTCTGTGGAGACTGAGGTGGAAATGGAAGCTGCCCTCTTGCCTCTTCCTGATCCCCACTCGCCTCTTCCTTCTAAACCAGAATGCCAGGACGTGGACGACAGGACAGAGAACATCTTACGGGAACACGAAATACAAGGGGACCTTCACAGGCAAGAGATGGACAGGCAATACCAAGTATTCCTCCAAAAAGTCAAAGAAGCCAAAAAACTAATAGACGCCAGAAATCAACAACAAAAGACTCAGCAATCACCCACAACCACTCCAGACTCGGCTAGGACCAGACCCTACAAAACTCAGCAACCACCATCAGGTAGCCCACCAACAACACCAACTACCACTGTCTCTCCTTCCAAACCTCCACCTCTGAAAAAGAAGCAGAAAAGACATAAGCGCCGCTAACAACCCACAACTTCTCCTCCTTTACCAGGATCTGACACTTTCAAATTCTACAGCTAACGAGGGTCGAAAGGGGCTTTCTCCCCAAATTGTCCTTGCGCGCCGAAGGCGCGCAAAACCATTTGATTTGGTGGCGTCTTCTTCTCCATTTCTGAATTTTGTGGTTGGTTATTCACTGACTTGAGAAAACATGAAACCTGTTGTTATGAGAGCCCATCTGTCTTGAGACAACGTGGCGGCCAACGTAGCGGCCAAAACCGGCCAGCGCTATTCACAAAAATCGCCAATTAATTTTTATTATTTTTTCATTTTTTGTCTCAAAAACATAGGTTATGACCCCTCTTTGGAACGAGCTCATCGAGCTCGTTCCAATGAGGGGTCATAACCTATGTTTTTGAGACAAAAAATAAAAAAAAATAGTTATTCAAGAATTTTATTTGCAAGTGTCGTCTGCTTTTCATGTTAGGTAAAGGGTTAATTCCTCAGCAAGAACAAAATTGATTATTCTGAATAACTTGTAACATCAAATGAACGTTTCCTTGAAAATAAGATTCTGTAATGAACTGCACATGACACACAAGTTGGGTGAAGTCTGAATATATTTGGAATGGCCCATGGAAATGTACCCTTTGACATCAGTATGCTGATTGTTAAAATAATGCTTCCATAATAAAGGTACCCCAGGGGAGATAAATCATGCTCCAAAAATCTGTTGAGGCACTTACATCAGTTGCTCGAGATTTCCTGAAAAAAATATTTACGAATTAAAAAGGTTTGGTGGAAGGATATAAACAAAATAAAATAACCCCTGGTATTCAATGCTGGTGCATTTCTTTTTTGACAGGTCAAATTGTACAGTATTTTGTGGAGGGGGTAAGTCGGCAAATAGATTTGACCAGATTGTGATTGATCTGGTCAAAATTCTCTGTCCATTTATGCAATTGCAAATGGCTGGCCATTTCTCTTTGGTTTCCCAATGATAACTTGAGTTATAGTGGCCAAATCAAATGAAATGTTGTTTAGGTGTATCAACTTAAAATACAGGTCAAGTTCACATTAGGGTTTGTTCCAACATTTTTTGCCAGAGTTATGTCCCTTTCTTGACTTTGAAAAATTCAATTTTTTTTCAAATACCTCGAATAGCACACTTTTTCGGGGGACATGTGGCTGCGTAGTCAGGATGAGCTTTTCTTATCACTCTTCGTCCGTTGATCGTCCATCGTCCGTCGTCCTGCGTGAAGGTGGTGTTTGAGCCTCTTTCTCCTAAACCACTGGCCACATTTTAATTAAATTTCATGTAAGTAGTGATTATATAGGGGCATTTTGATTTTTATGCAAATTAGGTTTCGGCTCATATTGAGCAGAGGGGGGTGGAAAAAATGGCCAACTTTTTTAAAACTCTTCTTCTAATGAACCACCAGTAGCAGAGACTTGATATATGGTATACAGAGTCCTTTTGAGGTTTAGAATCAAGTTTGTTCAAGAGAAGTTTGTCGGGCATTATTTGCCTTCCTTATGGGAGGGGCAAAAATTTTGACCACACCTAAAATTTGTATTTTCAGAACTGTGAGGTCGATTTTAACCAAATTTGAATTGAGAAGATAATGGGTCATAAGTAGTTGATTGATGCAAAACATTTTTTTCTCATTTCCCCGTGGGAACCTCGAGAGCTAAAAATAGGAAAAACCTTAAAACTGCCATATCTCCAAAACTACACTGCACAGAGAATTCTTATTATGTATAAAGCTTACTTTTATCCAGTAGAATAGAATGGTTAAAAAAATCCCTATCGGTTTGATCACAAGGTACTTTTTTCAGGACTTTGAAAAAGTGCTGAGTCAGCACTTTTTAACACTGTAGGCAATGGGAAAAACATTAAAAAATCTTCTTCACCAGATCCAGCAGGCAGAATCTTTTGATATTTGGTATACAACATTGTAGGGTGGACCTGATTCAAGTTTGTTCAAATCGGACCCCTGGGTTCATATTTGGGGTCACTATAGAAGCTCGAATTCGAACTTAGTGCATTTCAGGCAAATTTCTTCAAAAATTCTCTTCTCCAGATCCAGCAGGCAGAATCTTTTGATATTTGGCATGCAACATTGTGGGGTGGATCTGATTCAAGTTTGTTCAAATCGGCCCCCTGGATTCATATTTGGGCTCACTATAGAAGCCCGAATTCGAACTTAGTGCATTTCAGGCAAATTTCTTAAAAAATCTTCTTCTCTGATCCAGCAGGCAGAATCTTTTGAAATTTGGTATGCAACATTGTCGGGTGGATCTGATTCAAGTTTGTTCAAATCGGTTTATATCTGGGCTCAGTATAGGAGCCCAATTTTGAACTTAGTGCATTTCAGGCAAATTTCTTTGAAAATCTTCTTCTCAAGATCCAGCAGGCAGAATCTTTTGATATTGGGTATGCACCATGCTTAGGGGGGTGAGATTCAAGTTTGTTCAAGCCAAGTCCATGGGTTCATATTTGGGATCACTGTGGTAGCCCGAATTATAACTTAGTTCAAAATGAGGAATTTTCTTTAAAAATCTTCTTCACATCCAGCAGTCGGAATGTTTTGATATTTGGTATCCAGCATCCTTAGGGGGTGAGATTAAAGTTTGTTCAAGCCATGTCCCTAGGTCCATATTTGGGCTCACTGTGGGAGCCTGAATGATGACTTAGTTCAAAATGAGGAATTTTCTTTAAAAATCATCTTCTTCAGATCCAGCAGTCGGAATATTTTGATATTTTGTATGCAGCATCCTTAGGGGGTGAGATTCAAGTTTGTTCAAGCCATGTCCCTAGGTCCATATTTGGACTCACAGTGGGAGCTCAAATTGTAACTTAGTTCAAAATGAGGAATTTTCTTAAAAAATTTTCTTCTTCAGATCCAGCAGTTGGAATGTTTTGATATTTGGTGTGCAGCATCCTTAGGGGGGTGAGATTCAAGTTTGTTAAACCCAAGTCCCTGGGTTCATATATGGGCTCCCTGTCGGAGCCCGAATTATAACTTAGTTCAATATGAGGAATATTCTTTAAAAATCTTTTTTTTTTAGATCCACTGGTCGGAATCTTTGGATATTTGGTATAAGCTTTTCTTAGGAGGAGCAGATGCAACTTATTGAAATCAATTCTCTAGGTTGATATTTAGGCTACCATGTCAGGTGAGTGCCCTCAGGTCACCTGGGCCCTCTTGTTTATTTTGATTTGGAGTAAAGATCAATCCAGATCTAACAATCACTTCTTGGGTTTTCAGAACACCAGAGCAAAGCTCAAGGGCAGCTTTAGTGATCATTTTCCGTCTGTCATCCATTTGTCTGATGTGAACTTTACATTATTCACTTCTCATAAATTATTGTGCTGAATTGAACCAAATTTGATGTGCATGTACCTTATGATATGTCAAATCAAGTTTGTTCAAATAAAGCTGCACAACATGGAGCATAATTCTGTTGCCAAAATTAACTAGATTTTATTACTTTCCAAAGTTTGATTTTCTGGGATTTCCAGATTTGCTTAGAAACGATAATTTCACAAGTGAATTATGCAATCAACAATTGTATCATGTATCCATGCATGCAAACGAAGACGCTTTGCCGTGGATGTAATGGGGACTTCATTTTTTTTTTTTTTTTTTTTAACTCTTCAGTGACGAATGGGAGCATAATGGAGGCAAGTGGAAAATCGCTCCCCTCAAATAAAGTTTGCGAGAGTGAAAAATATGAGGAGAGTGATGTTAATGTATTTCGCAGTTTCCATTGACAAGCGTCCTTCGAAATGAATGTATGAATACAACTGAACAGGGATGGAATTTTGATGATCAAAATATATATAACCCGGATTTTAAATTGCAGATTATTAAAATCGTGGAAAATGGATGCCTAAATTCCGAATCGGACACATTAATTCATGTCATTGGAGCGACAGGTGTCACAAGTATAAATGAAAATAAGGAACGGGGCAACATTCCGTATGTCATTGATAAAAAATACGGAAGTATTAAAATGTTTCTCAGATCTCAGAATGACCACCGTTGTTTTTTATACGCCCGTTTATAAAGACGGACGTATTATGTTATTAGTCTGTCCGTCTGTCCGTAAACAATTTGGTTTCCGTTCATTTAAAGTTGAACGCCTTGACGGATCGACATCACACTTTGAGATGTTGTTTGTAGCAATAAAATACAGGTCAAGTTCGATATTGGTGTGTCTCAGTCTATCTGCTGCAGAGTTATGGCCCTTTGAAAACACAATTTTTGAAAAAAAATTGGTTTCCGTTCATTTAAAGCCGAAACGCCTTGACGGATTGACACCAAATTTTTCAGATGTTGTTTTTATATGCCCGTTTGAAAAACAGGACGTATTATGTGAATGGTCTCTCCACCCGTCTGTCTCTGTCCGTCCATGGCCACATTTCGTTTCCGGACGATAACTTTAGTTGCAATGGTTTGAGCGGAGTTAAATATGGCATGTGGATTTAGTATGACAAAATACAGGAGGGGTTCGATTTCCGTTTCTAGCGGCCCATTTGCAGTAGATTTTTGGCCCTTTATTTATGGAAATTTAGCCCAACTTCTCGTTTCCGGACGATAACTTTAGTTTGCCTTGACCAATTTATTTCAAATTTTCAGTTTTTTGTTTTTGACCACAAAATACAGCTCAAATTCACTTTTGACCACATTCGCATATACCTTTCCAGAGTTATTCCCCTTGAATGATTGCAAATTTGTGGATTTTGTGGTTTCCGGATGATAAATTTAGTTTGCCTTGACCGATTTTTTTCAAATTCTCAGATTTGGTTTTTGACCACAAAGCACAGCTCAAGTTCACCTTTGGCCATAATCGCACGTACCGTTCCATAGGTATTCCCCCTGAATTATGGCAATTTTGTGAATTATGTGGTTTCCGGATAACTTTAGTTTGCCTTGACTAATTTGTTTCAAATTCTTAGATTTTATTTATGACCACAAAGCACAACTCAAGTTCACTTCAGCAAAAATCGCATGTACCTTTCCAGAGTTATTCCTCTTGAATTTGTGCATTTTGTGTTTTCCGGATTATAACTTTAGTATGGCCTGACTGATTTTTTATACGCCCATTGAAAAACTGACGAATTATGGAATCAGTCTGTCTGTCTGTCCATTTGTCCATCTATTTGTCCATCCGTCGGTCTGTCCGTTCGTCAACATTTGGTTTCCAGATGATAACTTTAGTATTTTTTTTTCGATTGACTCCTAAACTTGGTATGTGGTTTAATCAAAACAAAAGACAGGTCAAGTTCGAATATGGGGTCAGTTTAAACTTCGAAGTTCCCCTGAATTATGGCCCTTGTTGGACATAGAATGCATCAAATATTTGGTTTCCGGATGATAACTTTTAATATTTGTTTTCCGATTGGTTCCAAACTTGGTATGTTGTTTAATCACAACAAAATACAGGTCAAGTTCGAATATGGGGTTGGTCCGAACAATTTTCACCCTCACCCCATCCTTACCCCAACCCTTCAGAAATACAAAACAGGCGTATAATGTCCCGCCAGGCGTTGCTCTTGTTTATCTGAACACGAATGTTCGTTTTGTGGTGGGAGGAAGCTCTGGGCGAGTTGTCAATGTACAATCCTCTTACTTTAGCGTGTCGTGCATGTGTCATGTTAGTAACAACGGAAAGGAAATTGTTTTAAATTGTACTTTAAACGCTTCAAATTGTGAGTGATTCTTAAAAATTTCCAACATCAAAACTTAATTGAATGTTTCTATTGACACAACTCAAAAGGATGAAAACACTCCCAAGAATAGAGGTGAGCGATTATTTGTGGACCTTTGACAAGTTTTGCGTGAGTGTTGGTGCACGAGAGCGATCACGTGCCTTTTTCACTGACCCTCTGCCTATTATGAAAAGCAGACAAGACTTGCAAAAATAACTCTTATACAGCTATTATTTTCATTGTTTGTCTCAAAAACATAGGTTATGACCCCTCATTGGAACGAGCTAAATGAGCTCGTTCCAATGAGGTGTCATAAACTATGTTTTAGAGACATAATAATGAAAATTAATTGGCGATTTTTGAGAATAGCACTGGCCGTTACTTTAGGTAAAGGGTTAAATAATATAATTATCGTTAATAATGAAAAGTAATAAATAGAGTAATCGCTTCACTGGACTGGTTACGTGAAATAATTCATTCGAGGCGAGGGACTGTATTGTAAAACACTCGTGCACATTCACACACTTGTGTTTACTGGTATACAACGTCCCTCACCTCTCATGAATTATTTCATGTAACAAGTCCAGTCAAACGATTATTCTCTTTTTATTCTTTAGAACTATCTATCAGAATCTTTTGATATTTGGTGTACATCATCCTTAGAGGGATCAGATTCAGGTTTGTTTGAAACAAGTCCCTACATTCATATTTGGGCTCCTTATGGGAACCCAAATTTTTTACTTTGTGCAGTATGAGGAAATTTATTTAAAAATCTTCAGATCTACCAGTCAGAATATCTTGATATTTAATATGCTGCATTTTTATGGTGGGTTTTTTGTGGTTTATGGTGAGAAATTGTTCAAATCAAGTCCCTGGAATCATATTTGGGCTCACTGGGGGATCCTGAATTTTAACTTAGTGCAGTATGGGGAATAGTTTTTAAAAATCCAATATGTGTTTTGTAGCATCCTTAGTGTGGGGAGATTCAAGTTTGTTCAAATCAAGTCCCTGAGTTCATATGTAGGCTCCCTGTGGGAACCCAATTTCTTAACTCTGTCCAGCATGAGGAAAATTTGTTGAAAATCTTCCAATTCACCAATCAGAATCTTTTGATGATTGGTTTTGAGCAGACCTGAAAATAATTTTCATTGCGCTTCCAGACAAAATGTCAGACACCAAATGAAACATGTCTGTCATTTAATAATGATATCTGACATATTACAAAATGGAGTTTGTGTATTCGAAATAATGTGTTCTGCGGTGTACATGTATCTTCATCTTGAAACTGCTCAGAATTCATCCAACCATACCTTGTTCGGCAGGGCTCATTGAGTCCTGCCAAACAAGATATGATTAGTTTCATTCTGAATTGGAACTGAATTACCCTTCAGACATAATTTAGATACATGTATGGCTATATCAAATCATTTTCCTTCACATGCTGTTAATACTGATGAGATGTGTAGTCACTTTCTTTACACTTCCAAACTTGCCAGGACCAGAGATAACAATAATTATTAGTCCCCTACCAGCACCGCCGGAGGGGACTATAGGTTTGCACTCCATCCATCCGTCAGTCTGTTATCTGTCAGTCTGTCCATCTGTCAGTCTGTCAGTCAGTCTGTCCATCTGTCAGTCACACTTTAGTTTTCCAGAGTTTTTTTGGAAACGCTTCAACGGAATGCTTTCATTTTTGGTAAACTACTATAGAACGATGACTTACAGATCAAGTTTGAGTTTCATGCTGATTGCATTATTCTTGTGTGAGTTACGGCCCTTGGAAATATAGTTAAAAGCACCAAAATATCAGTTTTCCAGAGTTTTTTTGGAAACGCTTTAACAGAATGATTTCATTTTTGGTAAACTACTATAGAACAATGACTTATAGATCAAGTTTTGAGTTTCATGCTGATTGCATTATTCTTGTGTGAGTTACGGCCCTTGGAAATATGGAAAAGCACCAAAATTTCAGTTTTCCGGACTTTTTTTGGAAACGCTTCAACAGAATGATTTCATTTTTGATAACCTACTATAGAACGATGACTTACAGATCACGTTTCATTTATACTCTGTCCATTCATCCGTCAGTCTGTCAGTCAGTCTGTCGGGCATACTTTAGTTTTCCTGACTTTTTTTGGAAACGCTTCAAAGGAATGATTTCATTTTTGGTAACCTACTATAGAACGATAACTTACAGCTCAAGTTTCATTTACACTCTGTCCATCCATCCGTCAGTCTGTCAGTCAGTCTGTCGGTTATACTTTAGTTTTCTGGACTTTTTTTGGAAACGCTTCAACGGAATGATTTCATTTTTGTTAACCTACTATAGAATGATGACTTACAGATCAAGTTTCATTTGTACTCTGTCCATCTATCCGTCAGTCTGTCAGTCAGTCTGTCAGTTATACTTTAGTTTTCCGGACTTTTTTGGAAATGCTTCAACTGAATGATTTCGTTCTTGGTAACCTACTATAGAACGATGACTTACAGATCAAGTTTGAGTTTCATGCTGATTGCATTATTCTTGTGTGAGTTATGGCCCTTGGAAATATGGAAACGCGCCAAAATATCAGTTTTCTGGAATTTTTTTTGATGTTCATTAGTCCGGTAGGGGACATTGTATTGCTTCAGCGATACGAGTGCTCTTGTTAATTTTAGGCTTGCTAGTTATATACATGTTTTCCAGCATTATTGGTGTTCTGATCACTGAACTTCATTGATAATTTTGGCATCGGACATTTTGACATGATTTTAAACCTCAGTCATACATTGGCCTTTTTCTACCTGACATTGTCCTTGTCTGACCACTTATTTTCTGGTATGGCATAGAGCATCTTTGCAGGGATGGGGTGTGGGGTCAGTCAGATTCATGTTTGTTCAAATCAAATCCTGTGGGTCATATTTGGGCTCCCTATGGGAACTCAAACTTTAACTTAGTGCAATATGAGGAATATTCTTTAAAAATCTTCTTCCTCAGATCTACCAGTCAGAATGTTGTGATATTTAATATGCAGCATCCTCAGAAGGTTCAGATTCCAGTTTGTTCAAAGCAGGTTTCCAGGGTCGCATTTGGAATCCCTATGGGAGCCTGAATTTTAACTTTGTGCAATATGAGGAATATTCTTTAAAAATCCTGTTTGTCAGATCTACAGTCAGAATCTTTTGATATTTTGTTTGCAGTTTCCTTTGTGGGGCCAGATTCCAGTTTGTTCAGATCATTCAAGTCCCATGGTTTATATTTGGGCAACCTAAATTTTGACTTAGTGTAATATAGGGAAATTCCTTTGAAAATTTTCTTCAGATCCACCAGTCAGAATTCCATGATATTTGAGGTGTCTATTGGTTCAGTCACTGGAAGTTAACATTTTGAAAAATTCCTCCTGGGGTGGGAGGGGCAGGGACGAGGCACTCCTTTAAGTATCCATCCCTAGTTGAAATTTTCATAGATCTGCATCTCCCTTCCCCATTGAAAACCTAGCTAACATACCTGGCTAGTGCTAATATTTGTGCTGTTGTATGACTTATATTACTATTTCCAGGTGGCTAGTGTTAAAATTAGTTGTGTTGTGTTTCTATTTCCAAGTGGCTAGTGTTAATATTAGTTGTGTTGTATTACTATATCCAGGTGGCTAGTGTTAATATTTGTTGTATTACTATTTCAAGGTGGCTTGTGTTAATATAAGTTGTGTTGTGTTTCTATTTCCAGGTGGCTAGTGTTAATATTAGTTGTGTTGTATTACTATTTCCAGGTGGCTAGTGTTAGTATTAGTTGTGTTGTATAACTATTTCCAGGTGGCTAGTTTTAATATTAATTGTGTTGTGTTACTATTTCCAGATGGTTAGTGTTAATATTAATTGTCTTGTATTACTATTTCCAGGTGGCTAGGGTTAATATTAGCTGTGTTGTATTACTATTTCCAGGTGGCTAGGGTTAATATTAGTTGTGCTGTGTTTCTATTTCCAGGTGGCTAGTGTTAATATTTGTTGTATTACTATTTCCAGGTGGCTAGTTTTAATATTAGTTGTGTTGTATTACTATTTCCAGGTGGCTAGTGTTAATATTAATTGTTGTATTACTATTTCCAGGTGGCTAGTGTTAATATTAGTTGTGTTGTATTACTATTTCCAGGTGGCTAGTGTTAATATTTGTTGTATTACTATTTCCAGGTGGCTAGTGTTAATATTAGTTGTGTTGTGTTACTATTTCCAGGTGGCTAGTGTAAATATTAATTGTTGTATTACTATTTCCAGGTGGCTAGTGTTAATATTAGTTGTGTTGTATTACTATTTCCAGGTGGCTAATGTTAATATTAGTTGTGTTGTGTTTCTATTTCCAGGTGGCTAGTAATATTACTATTTACAGGTGGCTAGTATTAATATTAGTTGTGTTACTATTTCCAGGTAGCTAGTGTTAATATTAGTTGTGTTGTATTACTATTTCCAGGTGGCTAGTTTTAATATTAGTTGTGTTGTGTTTGTATTTCCAGGTGACTAGTGTTAATATTAGTTGTGTTGTATTACTATTTCCAGGTGGCTAGTGTTAATATTAGTTGTGTTGTGTTACTATTTACAGGTGGCTAGTATTAATATTAGTTGTGTTACTATTTCCCGGTGGCTAGTGTTAATATTAGTTGTGTTGTATTACTATTTCCAGGTGGCTAGTTTTAATATTAGTTGTGTTGTGTTTCTATTTCCAGGTGGCTAGTGTTAATATTAGTTGTGTTGTATTACTATTTCCAGGTGGCTAGTGTTAATATTAGTTGTATTACTATTTCCAGGTGGCTAGTGTTAATATTAGTTGTGTTGTATTACTATTTCCAGGTGGCTAGTGTTAATATTAGTTGTGTTGTATTACTATTTCCAGGTGGCTAGTGTTAATATTAGTTGTATTACTATTTCCAGGTGGCTAGTGTTAATATTGGTTGTATTACTATTTCCAGGTGGCTAGTGTTAATATTAATTGTATTACTATTTCCAGGTGGCTAGTGTTAATATTAGTTGTATTGTATTACTATTTCCAGGTGGCTAGTGTTAATATTAGTTGTATTACTATTTGCAGGTGGCTAGTGTTAATATTAGTTGTGTTGTATTCCTATTTCCAGGTGGCTAGTGTTAATATTAGTTGTGTTGTATTACTATTTCCAGGTGGCTAGTGTTAATATTAGTTGTATTGTATTACTATTTCCAGGTGGCTAGTGTTAATATTAGTTGTATTACTATTTACAGGTGGCTAGTGTTAATATTAGTTGTGTTGTATTCCTATTTCCAGGTGGCTAGTATTAATATTAGTTGTGTTGTATTACTATTTCCAGGTGGCTAGTGTTAATATTAATTGTGTTGTATTACTATTTCCGGGTGGTTTGTGTTAATATTAATTGTATTGTATTACTATTTCCAGGTGACTAGTTTTAATATTAGTTGTATTCCTATTTCCAGGTGGCTAGTGTTAATATTAGTTGTGTTGTATTACTATTTCCAGGTGGCTAGTGTTAATATTAGTTGTGTTGTATTACTATTTCCAGGTGTCCAGTGTTAATATTAGTTGTATTACAATTTCCAGGTGGCTAGTGTTAATATTAATTGTGTTGTATTCCTATTTCCAGGTGGCTAGTGTTAATATTAATTGTGTTGTATTGCTATTTACAGGTGGTTAGTGTTAATATTAATTGTGTTGTATTACTATTTCCAGGTAGCTAGTGTTAATATTAATTGTGTTGTATTCCTGTTTCCAGGTGGTTAGATAAACTGGGGCTAAGTGCACAGTATGGAGTTGATGCTTTAATAAGACATTCATTCCTAGGTGGTAACTATGATCTGGTTGATATATTCAAGATTGAGCCTAACCCAGTAAGTTGTCATGTTTATGCATTTTACATTCAACCTGAGCAGCTTATAAAAATTATAGGCCTGTCAAGATTAATCAAGCAACATCCATATTTGAATCGATTTCAAAGATGATATTGAATTCTCATCACCCATATACTAATATAATAATAATAAGGCCTAAAAAATGAAAAATCTGTTTCTCAGGCCCTCCCACATGGTTCTTTTGGCTGCCGCATGCTCTCTTTTTATAACCAATTTAAACTTAAAAAAAAATAAAAATTAAATGGTTTATGTCTGATATTTTACCAAAGTTAAAAAAAATTGATGAATTTGTCCCTTGAGTGCAAGAAGGCTTTACAATGCTTTAGCATTGCAAAGCCTTCTTGCACTCAAGGGATGAAATACACCACCACCCATGCTATTCTGTAGACTATGAGGCCTAAAACTTGAAGAAAGAACATGAACTTTTGATGACAAAGAAGAAATTACTGAAATAAAACATAAAATAAAACATGGCTTGCCCGCATGCAATTTCACAAATAATGGCCTGAGAAACAGAAGATCTACTTTGTGTGGCCTAATATGGAGTTTTTGTATAGCGTAAAACCACATAGTTGTGCTCTAAAACGCTTTACATGGGAAAAAAAACAAACTTTCAAGCTCCCTACTATACGCATAAAAGTCAACAAACAGGTCAAATCTAAGTGGCTCAAACCTCGTAAGCCTCTTGATAAAGGTAGGACTTGAGATTTGTTTTAAACTCATTTAACCCTTTACTCAATGCAGACGATATCAAAATTTATTATTTTGAATATCATTTTTTAAAATTTTTCAAAAAAAGTCAAGGGAGATATCGGTGGTGTTGCACCTTGTTCAGATTCAGCCTAACTCACAACCTTAATTATATTTCAGATTCAACTGAGCACATTTAGAAAAATTGACGTAACTAATGTATGTAATATTTGTTGGGAACTTGATGAAAAACGAAACGAAATGCAGAAATGTTTAGCTAACAATGTGAATTTTTTTTAGGATTTTACGTTTCCATGAAATACATTACTAAATGTTCTCAATAAGACCTAAAAAAATATTAAAAAGTGTTTTTCAGGCCCTCCCACATGGTCCTTCTGGCTGCCGTATGCTCTCTTTTTGTAACTAATGTAAACTTTAAAAAAATAAAAATTAAATGGTTCATGTCTGATATTTTAACCAAGTTAAATTTTTTTTTTATAAATTTGTCCCTTGAGTGCAAGAAGGCTTTGCAGTGCTTTAGTATTGCAAAGCCTTTTTGCACTCAAGGGATGTAATACACCACTACACATGTTATTCCGTAGATTATGAGACCAAAAACTTGAACCAACAACATGATCTTTTGATGGCAAAGAAAAAATTACAGAAATAAAAAAATTAAATAAGGCCTCACAAAGTAGATCTTCTGTTTCTCAGACCATTATTTGTAAAATTGCATGCGGGCGAGCGTTTTTTGATTTTAGTTTTTATTTCTGTAATTATTTCTTTGCCATAAAAAGTTCATGTTCTTGGTTTATGTTTTAGGCCTCATAATCTACAGAATAGCATGGATGGTGGTGTATTTCGTCCCTTGAGAGCAAGAAGGCTTTGCAATGCTAAAGCACCCCCCCTCCCCCCCCCCCCCCCCCCCCCCAATGCTAAAGCATTGCAAAGCCTTCTGGCACTCAAGGGACAAAGTTATCAATTTTATTAACTCAGATAAAATATCAGACATAAACCATTTAATTTTTTTTTTTTTTCAAGTTTACATTGGTTATAAAAAGAGAGCATGCGGCAGCCAAAAACACCATGCGGGAGGGCCTGAGAAACAGATTTTTAATTTTTTTAGGCCTAAAAAACTGCTTGCCCACATGCAATTTTACAAATAATGCCCTGAGAAACAGAAGATCTACTTTGTGTAGCCTAATGTAATTCAGATTCAACTCACAACCTTAATTGTATTTCAGATTGAACTGAGTATATTTAGAACCCTACCTAAATAAAGTAGAACCCTGCAAAATAAATAACAATCTCAGAGAAAATCCCACATTTACTCTTTACCAAATACACACAATACCAAAATTGGTCATTTTAGGCTTAAAAAAATTAAAAATCTGTTTCTCAGGCCCTCCCGCATGGTCCTTTTGGCGGCCGCATGCTCTATTTTTATTAAACGGTTTATGTCTAATATTTTACCCAAGTTAAAAAAATTGATAAATTTGTCCCATGAGTGCAAGAAGGCTTTGCAATGCTTTAGCATTGCAAAGCCTTCTTGCTCTCACGGGACGAAATACATCACCACCAATGCTATTCCATACATTATGAGGTCCAAAGAATAAACCAAGAGCATGAACTTTTGATGGCAAAGAAATAATTACAGAAATAAAAAATAAAATAAAAAACCGCTTGCCCGCATGCAATTTTCCAAATAATGGCCTGAGAAACAGAAGATCTACTTTTTGTGGCCTTAAATTTTGTTTTTAAAATTACAACAAAAACATATGTGATTCCTTTTTGGAACAAGCTCGTTATTCCAATGAAGAGTCACATGGTGTGGTTTTGTTGAAATTTTTTGAAAAATAATTTTTTTTCAGCTGCCAAATTTACAAATTACGCATGCAGATACGGCCAATATGTTACTTTAGGTTTAATCTTATACCTGATGTAATCCCATCCTTGCTTATATTTGTATACTAAAACTAATGGCCCAGACTTATCTGGTGCAAACTAGATATTATCCAGGGCCAAACATTAATTTTGAACCCCCCCAATCCCCCAAATTTGCATACAAATACGAAAATTTGAAGTCCTATCAAATCCTCCATACTTTTGTGTACTGCGCATGCACGGTAACGAGGAAGTTACCAAAATTGACGCAAAGCATCATTCCTTTGTTTGGCCCAAGTCAGTAAACATCTGAACTGACATCTGTGCTTTAAAATCTCGTTTTAGCTCACCTGGCCTAAAAGGCCATGTGAGCTTTTCACATCACTTTGCGTCCATAAACTTTTCACATTTTCGTCTTCTTCTCTGTAACTGCTGAGCCGGTGTCAACCAAACTTGGCAGGAATGGTCTATGGGAGGTCCTCCACAAACGATCCTCATTTTGTTCTCGTCGGATGAAAAACATGGCTTCCAGAGGCATTCTTTGATTCTGGTTGATGGATTTTCAAAAATCTTCTCCTCTGAAACTGCCAGATCAAATGTTTTGAAACTTCACATAAATTATGACTAGGACCTCCCTCTACCAAAGATTCTCATTTAATGTTGATCAGGCCGTAATTGCGGCTTATAGTTACTATAGAAACCCTATGGGAAATCACATTTTCATTTTCTCTGGAACAACTGAGGCGACGTGAAACAAACCTGGCAGGGATAGTCTATGGGAGGTCCTCTACAGACGATCCTCATTTTGTGCCCATTGGTTGGAAAACGTTGCCACCAGAGGCATTCTATTTTTATACTGTACCAATGACCCAGACATAGCTGGTGCTAACTCTTAAAAATCTAGGGCCAAACACAAATTTTGCCCCCCAATCCCCAAAATTTGCATCTAAAACCAAAGAAATCATGTCCTGAATGGCCCTCCATACTTCGCCACTACTGCGCATGCGCAGTGTCAAGGACGTCCCGAAATTGGCACCATTAATCATTCTTTGTTTGGCCCTTCATCAGTTAACATCTGACTGATCTTTGTGCTTGTAAATCTCAGTTTAAATGATGCCAGACACATAAATATTAGAGAAATGGTGATTCTAAGGAGGATATAGAAGGAGGAGAGGAAAAATGAGTGACAGAAAATAATCAGGGCTGTAACTTAAAATTTTTTAATGAAATTATGTTAAGTTACCTATTTTCGAGGCAAGGGCCTGTTGTGGTCATTCTTGCTATAAAGTTACACTGCTTGTTCAGTGTTTTCCTCTCTCAAGTTTTAGCTGGATAACAGAATGAATTCTGTTCTTTTCCCCATGTTTACGTCTTCACCCATGGGTGGTTAGGCGTAGTGTTCTGCATCTACCATCTGATCTTCTGCAGTTTCTTCCCTGGAAGTCTCTGTTTTGCATCAGATAGTGTATTTTTGGTAACTGATTCTGGGCCTGGGTGCCTGGAGTCTTATTTTGTGTTTTTACATTCATTGTTTACATTTACAACAGCCCTCTGTGTGAGGGGGATTTCTTGAAAATAATATCTTGATGTTAGTTTAATCATAACTAGATACATTATTATTGTTTGTAAGTGTTGCATTAATTTTTTAAAATATTTTTAAAATTTTTGTCCACACTTAGGCTTGGGATCCATTGGGGCTCAACGTTACTTTTCAGAAACTTGGGCTTTTCTGAAAAAATATTTTTTCAAAAAATTTTTTTGATTTCAATTATTTTTTCTATGTTAATGGATCATGGTATTATGTATTTTGATTTTCAGGGGTTGGTGCGAGTACTAGGACTTTGTATTCTTTTCACAATGAAAGGATATTGTTCAATTGTAATAAGAGGAAATCTTCCTCTGACTTTCATAATCATTGTATAAATGTAGTCAGTGTACTCGCACTAACTCCTGTTCAGTATGTGTTAATTTCGATGACATCATGGGAAGCGTGTGTCACGGTATGTTAGCGGGGAAATGGCCATGCCGGTCCTTTCCCCGCAGGGTCACTCTAGTTTATCAATCTCTATTTCAGACGATCAAGAACAGGGTGATGTATCCGTGATGTCTTCCAAAAGTGTGCCTCCGTCGTCACAATTAATGAAGAGCTAGCGGCAAAGTGCTCATGGAAATACGTCAATTGCCTAAGAGGTCCCTAGTAGGATCGTCGGCCTTTGACGTCCACTAGCTCGCCCGGTGTAGCATCCATTCATCGAATGGTTTGGCAGCCGGGTTCGTCCGTTGCGGTCCAGAAAGGAGTTTTGGGTGATGCGAGCACTATAAAACAACCAAGTGCACACCCAGTGACGGCGGATTAGAGGAGAGAATGGAGGAAGCCTATTAGTCCGGTTCCTAGCTCGTCCAGGTCCATCCGGGCTGCGAGCGAGAGAGGCCCCTCTCTCGTACAACAACATCTGGCCCCAGATGTTGTGGTACAAAATGTTTCGCATTCGGAGCATACGTCCACCGCTCGGGACGCTCCGTTATATAGACAGTCCGGTGAGACTGTCAATAAGGCTTCCTCATCCTCATGGTAGCACACACGACCGCACCTTGGCTACGTGACCTCGGATATCCAGTCAATTTCGCCAATCAGAGAATCCTCGGCGACCAGGTAGCCAGGGACACGAGGCCTGGAGACTCCGGACGTTCGCATAAGAAAAGTATGCGGGAGTCAACGTGCACGGAGCTTCCATCAGCAAAGCATTGTAAGACCGCTACTGCACAGGCCTCGGTGACGGACGTGCTATCCCAAATAGCACAACTTATCGCAGCATCACAGCAACGACAGAATCTCTGTCGCATCATGTAATATCCGACGACGCTGGGTCGGGACGCTCCGCTGAAGCATCAGGTACGGATGTCTGAAAACTTCATACAGTCCGACAGGATGGTGAAAGGGATTCGGAGGATTTCGGGCTTTCCCTTTCGGAACAACATAAGCTGCAGTATATGTCATCCGGCTTTATCTTCTAGAGGTTGTTTCGTCGGACCAGAATGCTGTGATGCCGGATAAGAAACTGATAGCGTCGGTGGACACAAGAATTTTTGGATCGGTTCAGGGACATCGTCCCTCAGTTCTGACACAGTCCAATAATGTTGCAGGAACTTTCGAATTATTGAACGACTCTACATATATATATATATGCTTGCTATTAACAAGCAACTTTGGTTTCTTGTTCGCAAAGTTACTGAGATGTCTTTCAAAAGTGTGCCTCTGTCGTCATAGTTAAATGAAGAGCTAGCGGCAATAAGTGCTCATGGAATTCATCAATCGCCTAAGAGGTCCCTAGTAGGATCGACGGCGTTGACATTCGCTAGCTCACCCGGTGTAGCGTCCATTCATCGAATGGTTCGGCAGCCGGGTTCGTCCGTTGCAGTCTAGGAAGGAGATTGGGGTGATGCGAGCACTATAATAGACAATAGTACACACCTGGTGACGATGGATTAGAGGAGAGATCGGAGGAAGCCTGTTAGTCCGGTTCCTAGCTCGTCCAGGTCCGCCCGGGCTGCGAGCGAGAGAGGTCCCTCTCTCGTACAACAACATCTGGGTCCGGATGTTGTGGTACAGACGTTTTGCATTCGGAGCATATGTCCGCCGCTCGGGATGCTCCGTTATATAGACAGTCCGAGAGACTGTCGATAATGCTTCCTCATCCTCACAGCAGCGCACACGATCGCACCTTGGCTACGTGACCTCGAGTATCCGGCCAGCTTCGTCATTCAGTGATCCACGGCGAATAGGTCACGCCATCCGGTAGCCAGGGGACACGAGGCCTGTACACTCCGGTCGCTCGCATAATAAAAGTATGCACGGGGTAACGAACACGGAGCTTCCAGCGGCAAGGCATCGTAAGACCGCTTCACAGGCCTCAGTGACGGACGTGCTATCCAAAATAGCACAGCTTATCGCAGCTTCCCAGCAAACGACAGAATCTCTGTCGGATCAGGTATAATCCATCGGCGCTGGGTCGGTTCGCTCCACTGTTGCATCAGGTACGGAAGACCGAACACTTCATAGGGTCCGACAGGATGGCGAAAGGGATTCGGACGATTTCGAGCTTTCCCTTTCGGAACAACAGAAGCTGCCATGCATTTCTTCCGGCATTATCTTCCAGAGGTTGTTCCGTCGGACTAGAATGCTGCTATGCTGGATAAGAGACTAATAGCATCATTGGACACAGAGTTTTTGATCGGTTCAGGGACATCGTCCCTGAGTTGCCGACACAGTCCAATAATGTCATTAGAACTTTCGAATTATTGAACGACGCTATATATAAGCTTGCTACCAAAACATGCTAGTCTAGTTTCTTGTCCGCAAATGCTCTAAATCTGTCTTTCATCAATTCTAGGAATAAATTTGTAATGGCAGGACTGGGCATACTGAGAGTTCCTCTGTGTCTAGACGACGAGGCTGAAGACTGGGAATTATCATATGTAGACCACCTTATTGAGGCGTTATCATTACGTCTTCAAGAGAAAGAATTCCAGGATATGATTCTTAATGAGATTTCTTTCAAGGGCAGTAGTTTTTCCACGTATAACTCCGCCCTTCAGTGGCAACCTGGAGTTGGTTAGACGTGACGCAGCCCTAGCTACATCCACGTGCGTGGATAGTAAGGTGAAGAACTCTCTCAGAGTCGCTTCGGTCTCGGAGAAGCTTCTCTTCGACGGCAACCTTTCAGCAATCTATGAATTGCTCGATATACACGTTCTCTAGTCAATCAAGTGTAACAAGAGATTCAGACTTGGGCAACATTCGGTGGTTGACTCAGAGAGTTCCACTGCAGTTGCTGGATCCGAGTTTTACAATTATGACGGATGCCAGTCAAACAGGTTGGGGTACAATATTGATCCCAACGGATTCGAAGTGCCAGGGTCTTTGGGTTCCGCAGTTTCTAGGCAAGCACTTAACTTCCAGGAAATGATGTTATTTTGGCTTGCACTACGTCATTGGATGAACATTATTCAGAAACGCATGTCCAAATCCTGTCCGATAATACGACAGTAGTTGCGTATATCCGGAACCAGGGAGGCACTCATTCGGTTCCGTTATTCAATTTAACGGAAAGAATCCTTCTGTTTGTTCTAGAACACCAGGTTCTGTTTCGGTCCGTCATATTCCGGGTCGTCTGATTGTATTAGCAGACTCCCTTTTACGTAAGGGTCGCTTGTCGCCTCAGAATGGACTCTCAACAAACAGGTATTCAATCAGATTTGCTACCAATGGGAGCGCCCAATGATAATTTATTTTGCGACACAACTCACCAATCAATTGCAGACGTATGTGTCTCCATGTCCGGATCCCCGAGCATATGTAGTTTACGCTCTATTGATCTAGTAGGACGGAATGATAGGATATGCGTATCCTCCAGTGCTGTTGATTCAGCAAGTATTGCTAAGATAAACATTCACAATACAATTCTCTGGGTAGCATCTCTGTCTCCACAGAGACCATGGATAAATTTACTCAGGTGTCTGCTGTGGGACTTAACGCGAAAACTTCCTCCACGAGAGGATCTTCTTTCGCTGGGGAAATCGTGTCAACTTCTTCACAACCCGCAAGGTCTCAACCTTCACGTATTCCGTTGTGCGGTCCTTCTTGCACGGCAAGCATTGTACAGGACGAGCAGTGGACGCGATTTCTAACTGTAGGAGGACCTCCTCTTCGCTATACTATGCGTCTAAAGTGGAGGCTCTTCCGTCGTTGGTGTAGGGATCATTATGTTGATATTTTTTGATCCCTCCATACCAGACATTGCAAACTTTCTAGTATACTTGTTTGACGAGATCAACTGCAGCCTGTTACTATTAAGGGTTATAGGTCTATGTTATCTGATACCTATGCACACCATGATAGTTTACAATTGAGTCTAATGTCTCTTTATCTAAGTTAGTTAGAAACTTTCGATAAATAGACCTAGAATCCTTAGATTAATTCCTATACGGAATTTAGCTTGGGTTCTTATTAAACTAAAGTAACCATTTGAGCCTCTTGAGACAGTAGTTTTCAAATTCTGACCTTTTAAGACAGTAATTCTCTTAGTCTTCTCTTCTACTGAAGAGTCAGTGAGCTTCATGCACTATCGGTGGACGATTCTCACTTTCGTGGTGTCGGAAACACTATTACCTTTACTACTAATGTTGGATTTTTCGTTTAGAATCAGGCTCCTAATAAATATCCGGAACCTATTGTTATTAAGGTCCTTCCGTCTTCGTACGGGCATAGGCCTTTACTCTGTCCGGTTAGAGCTTTATGTATTTATAAACAGATCTCAGTTTATCAGTAAGGACGTAAGCTTCTTCTGTCTTTGATGCCTAATAGAAGGACATTACGCTCCATTCTATTGCTAAATGGATTCAATTAACTATCGGTACTGCTTATGATAATCTATTGTTATCTCAGCAGTTTGTGCTTAAGATTTCGGCTCATGAAGTAAGAGCTCTTTCTACATCTTGGGCTTACGTAAATAGTGTCGCTATTATAGATTTAATGAAGGCTGCATTTTGGTCTCAGTCATCCACATTCACGAATTTTTATCTCAGAAATATTGAGTCCATTTCTGGAAGCCTGCATTGTTTAGGTCCATTATCTGCTGCTCAGAATGTCGTTCACTTAACAGATGCAACTATAGCTATGTAGGCTTTCTGTTCCGGCAGTGACTCTGTCCTGCTGCCCTCTTTGCTCTGGGCTATTTGACCCAGGGCAAGGGGAAGGGGGGGGGGAGGGTGTTCCTTTGGGTCACCTGTTTTATTATGAAAGCAAGGGGATACCTCCTCCGGAGTCAGTAATTCTGAGCTGTTACTGGGATGGTTTTAAAGTGAAAAGTTTATGTTTTTAAAAATTCATTCATGTCATAGTTTTTAAAGTATAGCATTGGAATATATCACGTGTCAAACGGGCGTTATTATACAATCCTCGGACAATTTTAAAAGAGTATAAAGAGTCTCAATTCTCTGGACTAACTTTATTTATTGGCTTACTTTAAAAATTATTAGTATAAGGATTATACTGGATGTTAATAGAGAACATGGATGTTATGATGCTCAATTATGGAAGGTGTTGTGTCTTTCTAATTTATCATAAATAAGAAAGATACATGTAAGGCCTAATACTCCTTTTCCCCTCGAGGGGATGACTCTATTTTATATAATTGAGCTTATTGAATGTCCTAGACCCTCCAGCCTTTTTACTATTCAGCTATGTCTGGGTCATTGGTACAATATAAAAATGTTAAAAAATTTCTAGTAATTTATATATTTTTTATACTTACCAATGACCCAGACGGGGATGGCCCTCCCAGGAGTTGGGAACTCATACCTCCCCGCTGAGTACATAGCGCTTACCAGGCACTGATTGTAAGAATGATTAATGGCGCCAATTTCGGGACGTCCTTGACACTGCGCATGCGCAGTAGTGGCGAAGTATGGAGGGCCATTCAGGACATGATTTCTTTGGTTTTAGATGCAAATTTTGGGGATTGGGGGGCAAAATTTGTGTTTGGCCCTAGATTTTTAAGAGTTAGCACCAGCTATGTCTGGGTCATTGGTAAGTATAAAAAATATATAAATTACTATAAATTTTTTAACTTCATTCTGATTGGTGGATTTTGAAAAATCTTCTCTGAAACTACAGGGCTAAATGTTTTGAAACTGTGCATTGTTGATGACTGGGATCCCCTGTACCAACGATCATCATTTGATATTGATCGGGTTGGAAACATGGATTCAATTATGGCTTATGGTTACAGATGAGCTATAGTGATCACTCACTGGTGTTTGCACCTTCTCCTCCTAAACCACTGAACCAATTTTAGTTAAATTTGAGGTGATTGCTTGTTCTGACATCACATTTTGTTTTTTTCGAATCAACATGCTCAGCCCCACGGGGAGGAGAGGGAGGAAAATGATTCAAAATTCTTAACCCCTGCACACTGATGTCAAAATATCTAAATTTCAGGCAGAAAAAAATTCCCATAATGCATCTAGAAATTTAACCAATTCAATCTCGTTTGACAGAGCTCATTGAGCTCTGTCAAATGAGATTGAATTGGTTAAATTTCTAGATGCATTAGGGGAAAAACAGCTTCCTGAAATTTTCATTTTTTGACAGTGTGAAGGGGGTTAAAAAATCTTCTGATGAACCAGTGAGTTTGACTTTATATTTGATATGAAGCTATCTTTCAAGGTGTAGAATCAAGTTTGTTCAAACAAAGTCGTGGAGCAATATTTGCCTTTGTAATGGGAGGGGAAAGATTTTTGGCCCCGCCCAAAATTTATATTTTCTGAACCGATGGTCCGATTTGAGCTAAATTTGGTATGTGGTATTATTGAGTCATAAGTACTTGATTCATGCCACACCCCCCCCCCCCCCCCCCCAAAAAAAAAAAAAATTTCCCATGTCTCCATGGGAACCCCAGGAGTTAAAAATAGAAATATTTTCAAATGCCCATATTTCCAAAACAATATGGAACAGAGAACTGTTATTTGTTGTGAAGCATCCTAAGGACCAGTAGAATTGAATGGTAAAAGAAAATTGCCATCAGTTGTGTTAGGATGTTCTACAGAGGGGGTGGGGGGGGGGGAGCGCATTGAAAAAAAGCTGAGTCAGCATATTTGCAAAAAAAATTTAAAAACTTTTCTCCAGAGCCATTGAACAGAATCTTTTGATATTTGGTAGACAGCATCCATAGAGGGATCAGATATAAGTGTGATAAAATAAAGCCCCTTGCTTTATATTTGGGCTCAATAAAGGAGCCCAACTTTTTAACTTTAGGCAATATAGGGAATGGTATTTAAAAATCTTCTTCTTCAGATCAACTAGTCAGAATGCTTTCATATTTGGTATGCAACATCTTTAGGGGGGTCAGATTCATATTTGTTCAATTCGACTCCCTAGGTTAATATTTGGGCTTCCAATGTGAATCCAAATGTTAACTTGGTGCAATAGGAGGGAATTTCTTTAAAAATATTCTTCTTTAGATTTACCAGTGAGAATCCTTTTATATTTAGTATACAACATCTCTTGGTGTGCTAGATTCAAGTTTGTTCGAATTGGATCTCTGGGTTAATATTTGGGCTCCTCATGGGAACCCGAAGTTTAACTTAGTGCAATATAAGGGAATTTCTTTAAAAATCATCTTCTACAGATCCACCAGTGTGAATTCTTTCATATTTGGTGTATAACATCTCTTGGGGGATTAGATTCAAGTTTGTTCAATTTAAGTCCCTGGCTTAGTATTTGGGCTCCCAATGGTAGCCTGAATTTCAACTTAATGCAATATGAGGAAATTTCTTTTAAAAATCTTCTTTTTCAGATCCTGAATATTAACTTACCGTATATGTCCGTGTATAAGTCGCATCTTTTTGCTTGGAAAAACGGGACCAAAATTGGGGTGCGACTTATACAAAAGTAATTATTTTTCAGCAAGTTTTCAACAGCGATATGAGGACTGAACGGACACCAGATTGGCCCATGTCGACTGTTTGTATCACGGCGATTCACCTGCTTTGAAAATTTGTTTATTTTATTTCACCTCTTTATTTCTTATTTCTGTGTTGTGCATTAACTTGATCACAAAATAAAATTTAAAAAAAAATAAAATAAAAATAAGAGATTATACTCAATGTGTTCTTGTTGATTTTTTTTTCTCGGTGACCCGGTGAGTGGAGGGGTGGTGAACAATCGAAAATTTGAAACTGCATGCAATTAATTTCCTTCAAAGTAATTACGGTACCTGTTCATGTCTTCAACATCTCCAGTAATAATTCACAATAGAATATTCCATGGTTGTATATCTCAACATATTTTGGATATTGGTATGAGTTATTTACGAAATTCTCAAGGCAATCAAATTGTTTACACAGCACACCACGTCCGTTTTTAAGGGGAATTCCCTTTGAAGAAGATTAACAAGAATCATGCAGTTACTTCCCTTTCATCAGTTGCTTGTCTCACTTCAAACAAATGCCGCGACCGTTTGAAGATCTATCAGTGTTTGCACACGCACATGTGTTGGTAGAGGGGGGATAGTTTGTAGCCATGCTTTTTTAAGCACTGTTATTTTGTGAAAATATTTTGTTATTGTACTCTGTTATTGTTTTTTTATTGTCGCAAACAACTGAAATGTGAAGGAATAAAAAATGCATTTTAAGCTGTCTTTTCTTTTTAATTCTGTTGCTTTCACTTTCACCCTCAGCACGAAGTAAATTATTGAGTCAGCCATTTCACAGCGAAACAGTCCGGATCGCAATTAAGTAATCGTAAATCATAGGCCTGCCTGTTTCCAAATATTATTTTCTTATCATGCATTGAAAATCACTGCCGGTAATTTTCAACTCTTGATAAAAAAATATCGGACTTTGAGCTGGCGAAGGGCCGAGTTGTCCAGTCTATTTTTGTACCCACGTTATCGCGCATTTTACATTCATTCACACTTTCGAGAATTTCCGTTGCATCCGGACTTCATGACCTATTTGTTCGCACGTGCAATTCGTTTAAATGGCATGGGAATAAAGCATTTTTCTTTGTAGTTTTACATTTGGATTTACCATTTGAATTCAACTTACCTCGTTCTTACCTGAACACATGCACCGGAGCATTCCTTCTTTTACCGACTTGAGTAATAACAAACACAGTTGACATATATCTTTTAATAAATACGATACACGAGTAATAACAAACACAGTTGACATATATCTTTTAATAAATACGATACATGAGTAATAACAAACACAGTTGACATATATCTTTTAATAAATACGACACATTGAATGTATCAATGAAGTATACAATACAAACAAATATAATTTATAAATATACTGTAATCAGTCATCAAACCTCCCTGTTCAGTCCACAAGACTTCCAGTCCTTTAGCCAAATTTACGGAATTGTTTTAACAGTTTTCAACCCAAATCGGGGGTGCGACTTATACAAGGGTTATAGGCGCAGGGGGGATATTTTGTATGAAAAGTAGGATGCGACTTATACATGGGGGCGACTTATACACGGACATATACAGTAGTGTAAAATGAGGGAATTTCTTTAAAAATCATCTTCTCCAGATCCACCAGACACAATGCTTTCGTATTTGGTATCCAACATTTCTTGGGAGGTGAGATTCAAGTTTGTTCAAATCGATTCCCTGGGTTAATATTTGGGCTCCCTATGGTAGCCCGAATTTCAGCTTAATGCAATATAAGGAAATTTCTTTTAAAAATCTTTTTCAGATCCACCAGTCAGAATGTTTTCTCATTTGGTATACAACATCCTGGTGGTGGGAGGGATGGGCTCAAGACTAAAGTTTGTTCAAGTTAAGTTCCTTGGTTAATATTTGGACTCCCGAGTTTTGGATTACTGGAAATCTGGGCATTATTTCTGTGGTAGCATCCCAGTACTAGAAAAAAATCATTTGGCATGGACAATAGAGTTATAAATGATTAAATAACTTCATTCCTCTGTAGTGTTAACTAGTTATGGATGGGAGCGCGTGGTTATGGATGTGAGCACGGTGGCTCAGTAGGTAGAGGTGCAGGCTGCAAGCTGAGAGGTCCTCGGTTTGAATCCCACCTGCAGCAACCGCGTTGTGTCCTTGGGCAAGACACTTCATCTCCATTGCCCGCATGCGGGCACGGTGACAGTTGCTCGGTGGTTCTCTCCGGGTACTCTGGCTTCCTCCACCCGTAAAACTGTCACTGTCACGATTAGCCATTGTGCATAAGTATGTGACCTTAAACACCAATAAATAAATAATATAAATAAATAAATAACTAGTTATGGATGCTAATTAAATCCTTCTTTTAAACAACTATTGTCAGGTAAGCACCTCAAGCCCCATGGGGCCTTTTGATGAAACAGGTGCAAAAACTGCCAGGGATGTAGTTACCCATGTCTCCATTGCCTCGCTATGAACAGCTCGTTAAAATGCATGAGTTTATAAAGTTTATAATCATACTGTTGATGGAAACATTTCACCATCTGATTCTAGGTTTTTTCTGTTTCCCAGTTGGTAAAATAATTAAAATAAATTCTCATAATAGTTTTGCAAGCAACTGTAATCAAGTTGTACACCTACCTTGGACTGTCATGATTAATTGATTGTTGATCGGTCACGGCACAATCAATTACTATTTTTCATTGTCGAATAATCGGTAAATTGTATCCCGCTTTAGACGTTTAATAATTAAAAGAAAATTTGGTGAAAAAACTATTGTTTCTAAAGGTAGAGAGTTAAGAACATTGATGTTAAACCCCAAAGTAGCTGTTGGAAGCATTTGTCTTTCAGGTACATTCATCAAAGCTTTGATGTTCTGAACTTTTGAACCGTCAGTGTAATAATCAAGACCGGTCAGCAGTTGCGAAGTTCGCAACTGCCGACCGGCCTTGATTATTATACTGACGGTTCAAAAGCTCAGAACATCAAAGCTATGAATGTACCTAAAAGAGGATTGTCTTCGTTGTTTACCGGAGGTAGGTAAACTGATTTGAACTTCATTTTTTATCGACTTCAGAGAGAAGGAGAGGGGTGTCATCTAGGTATGATTATTCGATTATTATCGACGATTTGCGACGATTAGTCGATTCCTAAATTTAAAAATCATGACAGCCCTACACCAATACATGAAAACATGAGATATAAACACAAATGTGTCGAAAGTATTCATTCCCTTAATTTGATGCACTCATTAATTTCCAACAACCAAACTGGCAGTACAGATAGACTTATGCAAGTCAGACTAGGGCTGCACGGTATATCGATAAACCAATAAAAACCGGTATTCAAACCACTATCGATTGAATACCGGTGTAATTACAAAAATATCGGTTTATCGTCATTATTTATTTACCCACTTCATTTTCAAGTTTTTTTAATTGTAGACCCGAATGAATAATATTATCCCTTTATCCAAGGAATCGTCTGCTTGTGCGCTCGTAATATACAAATTCAGCAGTTGAAAAAAATAATTTTCAAAAACTTCAACAAAACTATATCATGTGACCCCTCATTGGAACGAGCTCGTTGAGCTCGTTCCAATGAGGGGTCACATGATATAGTTTTGTTGAAATCTTTGAGGAAAATCTGATAAACTAATTTTGAAAATAATAAATTTTGATATCGTCTGCGTTGGGTGAAGGTTTTTCGAACTGCATCATCAAGGCATGCAAATTCGTTCTGACTGTGATGCCTCGAGTAGTTCGATTGTGGTACTTGTGTTCATATATCTGAACAGTTTTCGTTATACCGGTATACTGAGGTATTTTTTTGAATACCGATACCAGTATTCAGTTTTGAATATCGTGCAGCCCCAAGTCAGACTACTATTATTAGTCAGTGGATAAATAGAGGTTATCTAGTGTTTTTGAGTGAATACCGAAAATTATCTCATGAGTGACCAAGGCAAATGATTATTTTCGCTCGCTCCGTATCCACTCAAAAACACTAGATATTTTTATACTAATAACAATGGCCCAGGCTTAGCTGGTGCAAACTCGATATAATTCAGGGCCAAATACAAATTTTGAACCCCCCCCCCCCCCCCATCCCCAAAATGTGCATACAAAACCGAAAAATTCAAGTCCTATCTGGTCCTCCATACTTTTGCTAACTGTGCATGCATGTTAACCAGGAAGGTACCGAAAGTGGTGCCAAGCATCATTCTTTGTTTGGCCCTAAGTCAGTAAACAATGATCTGACATCTGTGCTTTAAATCTCATTTTTTGAGGATGCCAGACACAAATCAATGAAAGAATTGGTGGATTCAAGGCTATAAATGGATGATGGAAGTGAACAACGGTGGTTTGAGATGTTCAGGGCTGTAACTTTACAATATTTATAAAAATTATTTCATGTTTCCCATTTTCGGGACATGCGCCTGACGTCATCATTTTTGCTAATGATTTACCTACTGTTTGTTAAGTGTTCCTTCCCTATCCTTCCATGAACCCTCCTGTTAAACTCCTAAGCTTTTTGGCTGTTTTTATTGAAATTTTAAAAAAAATTTCTTGGGAGTTTAACTTGTCTTACAGATTGTTTATTTTGTTTATCCCCATGGTTACGTCCTCACCCTAGAGGTGTTGGGTCGTTTTGGTTTTACATCTTCTATCAGATGTATCGTTTTTTCTTTGTATGAAGATCTAGCTTTGCATCTGGTAGCATTTAAATCGGTTACTGACTTTGGGCCTTCTTGTGTGCTTGTTGTCTTGTTTTCATTTTTTTCTATTGACAGCATGTTTGACAACGCCCTAACATGTAGTATTTAGTACAGTAGAATCCTCTTAATTGAATATCCATTTTTCCAGTGAAAATTATTCAATTAACAGGAGTATACAATTAACAGGGATTTGGTCAGTTTCCTGTGTTCTGGAGGTAAACTGAGCATTTATTCTATTATATCTTGTTTGACAGAGCTCATAGAGCTCTGTCAAACAAGATATAATAGAATAAATGCCTGTATTGGATGAAGTGAGTCCAAAAAGGTTGATAAATAAGGGGAATTTGGTGCATGTCACGGTCATTTTTTCGACATATTATAAAAATTTATATACAATTAACAGGAGTTTACTCTACAACCCATATTTAACAGATCAAATTTGTACTGAAGGTATGGTAAATGGTTTTGTGTTTAAAAATTATATTCAGTTAACAGGGATATACAATTAAGAGATATCCAATTAAGTGGGCTCCACTGTATTAATAATACTTTAGAATTATTGTAGGATACATTGATTATCATTCCGGTAGTGAAGCTCAAAAAATATTGGTATTTGTCCACACTTAGGCTTTATTAGGATGCCCTTGGGCGCATGATGTTCCCTTTGGGAACTTAGGCATATTCAAAAAAAAATTTTGAAGATTTTTTTATAATTGTTTTGAAATTAATTTGATTGCTTTATTCATGTATCCTTATCATGTATTTTTTTATTTTTATTTGTGTACATTGGGATGACAGACGTTGAAGACGGGTGTTGCGGTACATTGTCAGAGGTGAAGTTCTTATGCCGGAGTTGTCACTGCAGGATAATTCAAGTTTTTCAGTTTCTTTTTCAGAGGAACAAGAATATGATGATGGTATTGTGACACCCATCCAAAGTGTGCTGCTGTCGTCGCGCTCTGATAAGCAAACAGAACTGGCTGCTAAGGTGCTCCTGAATATTAAACAAGGAATAAGGTCTTTTATTCCAGCAGCCAGTTCGACCGGTGAAGCGGCCAACCCAGCAATGGGAGCCGTAACACTAGGTAAATCTGTTACGGTCAAAGGAATTGTTGAATTGGGTAGAGCGAGCACCTCAAAAACTAAAGCTTACCCAGCGACAACGACAAAAGGGAAGAATCCTGCAAGTTTCTCTTCGGGAAGTTCGGTGAGGTCTGAAAGACCGCGAGAGCCTTCTCTAACCCAGCAGCATTTGGGGCCAAATGTTGTTTTGAGAACGTTGCCTGAGTCGGAGCTAACATCTACACTCGCCGCTTGGGACACTCCGTCTAAACCGCAGCCAGGGTTGGCTATAGTTATGCTTATTCCTCAAGTTCAGATAAACACACATGACCGCACACTAGCTACCTGACTTCAGATAGCACTGCGAAGACATATCCAGTCTTTGCCAGTGAAGTTGGCCTATTCGGTAGCTAGTGATCCAAGGCTTCATTCATTGGGACGTTCAGAGAAGAGATCTACTTCAGGATCTCTGTCCCAGGAGCAGCAAGCAGTGAAAAAACAGAAGACCTCAAGCCTCTGTAACGGACTTGCTGTTGCAAATTGCACAGCTCATCATAGCTTTCCGGCAAGTGCATTCACAGCCTTCTGCAGACTCCGTTGGTGAGCTGTCAGACTATGCTGGGTTGGACCGTTCATCTGTACATTCAGATGCTGTCGACCGAAATTCTCTGCTGAATCAGTTGGATGGTGAAAGGGAGAAGAAGGATTACCCTTCCCTTTTGGAACAACATATGGTTGTGATGGATTTCATTCATCAACCCTATCCTGACCTTGTTCCACCTGATCAGCAAGTTGCGTCTGCTGGGCAGAAACTGCTGTCATCTCTAGACAGAGACATCGTGCGAAGGAAAGATGATGTTCTTTCCTTCACGGTACAATCTTGACAGGTGTTGGAGGCCTTTGGCCGCATTAAAAACGCCATTTTCAACCTTGCAAGTTCAAATAAGAAAGGCGATTATTCAACCCTTTCCATGCTTAGTTACTTGAATTTTGGACTTTTCTATGCAGGTTTTTGACTTTTGTGTACAGGTTTTGAAATTTTGACTTTTGTGTACAGGTTTTGAAATTTTGTCTTTGAGTGGAGTTTTACCTTACTGGCATATTTCCATGGTGGTTACCTTAATTTGTCTGATATCCTAACCTGAGTCTCTCTTTGTCTCCCTAGTTTAAAATGGAGGCCGAATGTTCCCAGGCTGAATGTTCCCAGGTGGATTGTTCCCGGGGCCGAATGTTCCCGAGGCTGAAAAGACCCGCCGCAATACTTGGATATCCCTAGCATCTACAGCCATAGCTAGTTTTTATATAACTTATCTTTGCATACAGTTAAAATGGACCTGCGGTCATTTTGGTGCAAAATTCAGATTTTCCATTTGTTGTCAATAATGTCATTTTGGGAGCGAGATGTAAATATTTCCATTTGTTGTAAATTATGACATTTTGGGTGGGAGATGTGAATATTTCCATTTTTTATTTGCTGCTTAAGTTGTATTTATTATACTTAATAATAATAATAATAACAACACGTTGGTTTGTCGCAGTTCTCGGATGAGAAGGCCTTGGTTACCCCTGTACTCCCAACTGCCTTCCTATTCCCATGCTTCTTCTCTCCTCCCAACACTCGGAGACGAACTGCTTGATGACATCCTTTGCCCCATTCTTCCCAATCTCTGATTAGCATATTAACCCTCTCTTTTGAGTCCCCCCATTAACCACATATCCTTCATTCTCCCATCCCACTTCCCCATTATACTCCCAGTGAATCGTATTCTTTTAGACTGGTATTTTGGGCATTCTATACTTAGAGACAGTAATAAAGAAGACTTTCTGTTCTATTCAAACCGTGTACTGTCAATTAATTCCCTAATCCATATTAACAGTCAATAGTGATGGAAATTATCTCATTCGGCAGGTCAGATAATAGAGGTTATTAAGTTGTTAAATTGAAAAATACTGATCAATTAACACCTCTTAATATCCTCTATTATCTATACTGGTGGATGAGACAATCCCCTTCACTATTGACTGTTAATATAGGAGGCCGAAATGCCTTGACGCCGAAAAGTCTCGAGGCCGAAACGTCACAATACCCTGCAGCATGTCCCGATCACTCCAGAATGATGTATGACAAGTTGTCAATCACACATCGTTGACGTAAAAATGGGTTGTGTTTTCTGTGAGAATGACAAAACAGGCAGCCAACACGCCTACCTTTCACTGATTACAGGAAATACCTTGCGCCATTGGCTTCGTTTTTGAACATGTTTGTCTGACATAGTCAATCAGTTTAATTAAAATTACTTGTCTACAATCTGTTGAACAGTGAATAATATTATATCAGAAAAAAGTCTTGGTATTTCATTGTCGTATTAGAAAATAACATTTGTCACAGGTTTCCCCATCACGTGTTTTGGATGTAATTGTAAAATGTGTGTAGAATTGGTGAGTGGTGGGTTTCTAAGAACACTGTTACATTTTATTTTCTTTTATTTTTGGGGGTTTTGATAATGCCTGCCTGCTAGTCACTGCCAATTAAATCATCATTGAAATTATGACAGTATGGGCATTATATTGACACTACATAGTTTCTGGTCGAAACTGCAGATGTCTAACTATAAAAAAAGACGAAAACCGACCTATAAACCGAGTTTTTTTTTAAAAAACGAACCGAAACAAGAAAAATAAAACCGCACAATACTAACTAATACCTCCCCGCTGATTATAACATTTAGCAAGCACTACAGAAAGAATGATGCTTGACGCCAATTTCAGTACCTTCATGGTTACCGCGTGTGTGCAGTTAACAAAAGTATAGAGGACCAGATAGGACTTGAATGTTAAAAAATTTATAGTAATTTATATATTTTTTATACTTACCAATGACCCAGACATAGCTGGTGCTAACTCTTAAAATATAGGGCCAAACACAAATTTTGCCCCCCAATCCCCAAAATTTGCATCTAAAACTAAAGAAAACATGTCCTGAGAGGCCCTCCACACTTTGCCCCTACTGCGCATGCGCAGTGTCAAGGACGTTCCGAAATTGGCGCCATTTATCATTCTAATAACCAGTGCCTGGTAAGCGCTATGTACTCAGCGGGGAGGCAAGAGTTCCCAACTCCTGGGAGGGCCATCCCCGTCTGGGTCATTGGTAAGTATAAAAAATATATAAATTACTATAAATTTTTTAACATTTTTATACTGTACCAATGACCCAGACATAGCTGAATAGTAAAAAGGCTGGAGGGCCAAGGACATAGAGCAAAATGGAATACGCTCAATAAAATAAAATAGAGTCATCCCCTGTAGGGAAAAGAAGTAATAGGCCTTACATGTATCTTTCTTATTTATGATAAATTAGAAAGATACAACACCTTCCAAAAATTGAGCTTCATACATCCATGTACTCTATTAATATCCAATAATCCTTATACTAATAATTTTTAAAGTAAGCCAATAATAAAGTAAGTCTAGAGAATAGAGACTCTTATACTCCTAAAAGTGTGTGAGAATTGCATAATCATGTCCGTTGACATATGCAATATTCAAAAGCTATACTTTAAAAACTAAGACTTGAATGAATTTTATAAACTTAAACTTCTCACTAAACAACCATCCCAATAACAGCTCAGAATTACTAACTCCGGAGGAGGTATCCCCTTGTTTTCATAGTAAAAACAGGTGACCCAAGGGAACACCCTCCCCCCCCCTTTTTCTTGCCCTGGGTCAAATAGCCCAGAGCGAAGAGGGCAGCCGAACGGAGACACTGCCGAAACAGACAGCCTACCTAGCTATAGTAGCAACTGTTAAGTGAATGACATTCTGAGCAGTAGATAATAGACCTAACAATAGAGGCCTCCAGAAATGGACTCGATATTTCTGAGATAAAATTCATGAATGGATGGCTGAGCGCAATGAGCAGCCTTCAAAAATCTATAATAGCAACACTATTAATGTAAGCCCAAGAAGTAGAAGAACTCTTACTTCATGAGCCGAAATCTTAAGCACAACTGCTAAGCCAATGATATACCATAAGCAGTACGCTAGTTAATAGAATCCATTAACAATAAAATGGAGCGTAACGTCCTTCTACTAGACATCAAAGACAGAAGAAGCTTACGCCCTTGTAATAAACAGATATCTGTTTATAAATACATAAACTGTACCCGGAAAGAGTAAAGGCCTATGCCCATACGAAGACGGAAGGACCTTAAAATAATAGGTTCCGGATAATAGGAGCCTAACTCTTATGCAACAATCCAACCTAAATAGTAACGGAAGTATTGATTCCGAAACTATGAAAGTGAAAATCATCCATCGATAGTGCATGAAACTCACTGACTCTACAGTAAAAGAGAAACCAACATAATTACTGTCTAAAAGGTCAGAATTTGAAAACTACTGTTTCCAGAGGCTCAAATGATTACTTAGCTAAATAAGAACCTGAAGTTAAAATCCGTATAGAAATTTAATCTAAAGATTCTAAGTCTATTTATCAAAAAGTTACTAACTGACTTAGATAAAGAGACAAAAGACTCAATTGTAAACTATCGTAGAGTGCATAGGTATGAGGTAACATAAACCTATAACCTAAATAACAACAGGCTGCAGTAGATCTTGTGAAACAAGTATACTAAAAAATAGCAATGAGTAGTATGGAGGGATCAACCATGTGAACATAATGATCCCTACACCACGACGGAAGAGCCTCCACTTTAGTCGCATAGAATAGCGAAGAAGAGGATCTCCTATAGTAAGAAATCGCGTCCAAAGCTCGTCCAGTACAGTGCTTACAATGCAATACGGACCACACAACGGAATACATGAAGGTTGCGACCTTGCTGGTTGTGAAAAAGATGACACGATTTACCCAGTGAAAAAAGATCCTCACATAGAGGAAGATTTCACGTTAAGATCCACAGTAGACAAGAGAGTAAATTACTCATGATCTCTGTGAAGATAGAGATGCTATCAACAGAAATGTATTGTGGTTGTTTATCTTAGCAATACCTGCTAAAAACAACAGCGCCGGAGGATACGCGTATCCTATCATTCTGTCCTATAGATCAATAGAGCGTTAACAGTATTAGCTCAGAGATCTGGACAAGCCAACACATACGTCTGCAATTGATTAGCCAGCTGTGTCATAAATAAAACATCATTGGGCGCTCCCATAGATAGCAAATCTGATTGAATACTTGTTTGTTGAGAGTCCATTCTGACAGCAACAAGCGACCCGTAAGAGAACGGGAGTGCGATAAAACAATCAGACGACCCAGAATATGACGGACCAAAACTGAACTTGGTGTACTATAACCAACAAACGGATTCTTTCCATTAAATTGAATAACGGAAACGAAAGAGTGCCTCCCTGGTTCCGGAGATACGCCACTACTGTCGAATTAAAGGACAGGAATTTGGGCATGCGTTTCTGAATAATGTTCATGCAATGACATAAAGCAAGCCTAAAAAACATTATTCCGCGGAAGTTAACTGATAGCTAAAAGACTGCGGAACCCAAAGACCCTGGCACTTCGAATCCGTAGGGATCAGTATATATCCCAATCTGTTTGACTGGCAACCGTCATAACAGCCACACTCGGGTCCGGCAACTGCGGCGGCACTCTCTGAGTCAACCACCGAATGTTTGCCCCAGTCTGAATCTCTTGTAACACTAGATAGACAAGAGAATGTATAAATCAAGCAATTCATGGATTGCCGGAAAGTTGCCGTCGAAGAGAAGCTCCTCCGAGAACGAAGCGACTCTGAGAGAGTTCTTAACCTACTATCCACGCGTGGATGTAGCTAGGGCTGCCTCACGTCTAACCAACTCCAATCAGCCACTGAAGGGCGGAGTTATACGTGAACAAACTACTGCCCTCAAAAGAAATTACATTGAGAATAATATCCCGTAAATCTTTTCTTGAAGACGTAATGATAACGCCTCAGTAAGGCGGATTACGTATAATAAAGCGTCTAAGTTAAGTCTAATATACATAATGTCGTTCCCAACATTGAAATTGGAAAAGACATAAACGGTGAAAAAGAATATATGCAGTCTTTAATCACACCGTCTAGACGCATATGAACTCTCGGTATGCCCTGCTCTGCCAAAATAAACTATATGTAAAAAAAGATAAAATGGCAGAAATGAGCCACGCGGACAAGAAACTAAACTATCATGCTTAGTAGCCGTCTTGAATATATATATAAATATATAGTGTCGAAAAATAAAACACATGTTGTAATGACAATATTGGACTGCGTCAGTAAGTCAGGGACAAAGTCCCTGTACCGATCGAAAAATCCGAGTCCAATGACGCTATAAGTCTCTTATCCAAGATCGCAGCAATGAAGTCCGAAAAATAATCACTGGAAGAAATGCCAGAAGATATGAAAGGCATCTTCCGATACTACTAAAGGGAAAACTCGAAATCTTTCGAATCCCTTTCGCCATCCTGTCGGACCCTATAAAGCGTTCGGTCGTCCGTAGCTTGATGCAACCACGGACCGCACCGACCCAGCGCCGTCGGATAATTCCTGATTCGACCGAGAAACCGTCAATTGCTGGGATGCTGCGAAACAACTGTGCTAACTCGGATAGCACGTCCGTCACTGAGGCCTGAGGAGCAGCGGTCTTACGATGCATTGCCGCTGGAAGCTCCGAGATCGTTACCCCGTGCATACTTCCAATATGCGAGCGAACGGAGTGTATAGGCCTCGTGTCCCTTGGCTACCGGATGGCGTGACCTATTCGCTGTGGAATCACTGAATGCCGAAACTGATCGGATACTCGAGGTCACGTAGCCAATGTGCGGTCGTGTGCCCTGCTGTGAGGATGAGGAAGCATTAAAGACAGTCTCTCGGACTGTCAATATAACGGAGCGTCCCGAGCAACGGACATATGCTCCGAATGTAAAATATCTGAACCACAACATGCGGTCCCCTATGTTGTTGGCTTCCTCCGATCTGTCCTCAATCTGCCGTCACTGGGTGAGTACTAAAGTAATTAAAGTGCTCGCATCACCCAAATCTCCTTCCTAGACCGCAACGGACGAACCCGGCAGCCGAACCATTCGATGAATGTACGCTACACCGGGTGAGCTAGCGAATGTCACTCCGTAAGCGATAGACATATTCCATGAGCACTTATTGCCGCTAACTCTTCATTAACTATGACGACAGAGGCACACTTTTGAAAGACATCTCCATAACTCTTCGAACAAGAAACCAGAAATGCTTGGATAGCAAGCATAAAATAATAATATATATAGCGTCGTTCAATAATTCGAAAGTTTGTGTGACATTATTGGACTATGTCGGAACTGAGGGACGATGTCCCTGAACCGAACCAAAAATTTCTAAGTCCACCGACGCTATCAGTTTCTTATCCGACATCGCAGCATATGTTGTTCCGAAAGGGAAAGCTTGAAATCCACCGAATCCCTTTCGGTATCCCGTCGGACCGGATGAAACTTTCGGACGTCCGTACCCGCTTCCGCGGAGCGTCCCGACCCAGCATCGTCGGATAAAATATATGCGACAGATTCAGTTGATGCTGGGATGCTGCGATAAACTGTGCTATTAAGGAAAGCACGTCCGTTCCCGAGGCCTGTGCAGTAGCGGACTTACGATGCATTGCCGCTGGAAGCTCCGTGTACGTTGACTCCCGCATACTTCCTATGCGAACGTCCGGAGACTGCAGGCCTCGAGTCCCCGGCTACCGACCCAGCGCTGTCGGATAATTCTCGATCCGACACCGTTTCTGTCGGCTGCTGGGATGCTGCGATAAGCTGTGCTATGTGCACAAGAATGTCCGGCGTCGAGACCTGCGGAGGCGCAGTCTATCGCTGCTTCGCCGAGGGCAGCTCCGCATCAGATGGCTCCCGCATACTTTTCCTATGCGAACGTCCGGAGTCCATCGGTCTCGAATCCCTGGCTGCCGGATGGTGTGACCTGGTCGCCGAAGAATCCTTGATCGGCGAAGCTGGTAATATATCGGCGGTCACGCAGCCAAGGTGCGGTCGTGTGCACTGACGAGAAGAGGAAGCCTTAGCAGTCTCAGCGGACTGCCTATACAACGGAGCGTCCCGAGCGACGGACGTATGCTCCGCTAACGACACATTTGTACCACAACATCTGGGGCCAGATGTTGTTGAACGAGAGAGGGGCCTCTCTCGCTTGCCGTCCGGAAGGACCGGAACGAGCTATGAACCGGACTAAAAGGCTTCCTCCGTTCTCCCTCCGATCCGCCGTCACTGGGTGTGCATTAAGTTAATTTTATAGTGCTCGCATCACCCCAAAATTCCTTCTAGACCGCAACGGACGAACCCGGCTGCCGAACCATTCGGTGAATGGACGCTACACCGGGCGAGCTAGCGGACGTCAAAGGCCGTCGAACCTACTAGGGTCCTCTTAGGCAATTGGCGTATTACATGAGCACTTTTCCGCTAGCCCTTCATTAATTGTGACGACGGAGGCACACTGTTGGAAGACATCACAGATACATCACCCTAATCTTGATCGTCTGAAATAGAAATTGATAAAGTAGAGTGACCCTGCGGGGAAAGGACCGGAGTGTCCAAATCCCCAACAACATACCGTGACATACGCTTCCCATATTGTCATCGAAATCATACGATACAGAACCGGAGTTAATGCGAGTACACTGACCACATATAGAATGATAATAAGGTCAGAGGAAGACTTCCTCTTAAAACAATAGATCAATATCCTTTCAATGTGAAAAGAAAACAAGTCCTGGTACTCGCACTAACCCCTGGCAATCAAAATACATAATAATAATATGATCCATTAATATAGAAAAAATAATTGAAATCAAAATATTTTGAAAAAATATTTTTTCAGAACAGCCCAAGTTTCTGAAAAGTAACGTTGAGCCCCAATGGATCCCAAGCCTAAGTGTGGACAAAAATTTTAAAAAAATTTTAAACAATTTATTCAACACTTACGAACAATAATAATGTATCTAGTTATGATTGAAATAACATAAAGATATTATTATTTAGAAATCCCCCCCTCACACAGAGGGCTGTTGTAAATGTAAACAATGAGTGTAAAAACACTAAAATAAGACTCCAGGCACCCAGGCCCGAAATCAGTTACCAAAAATACACCATCTGATGCAAAACAGAGACTTCCAGGGAAGAAACTGCAGAACATCAGATGGTAGATGCAGAACACAACGCCTAACCACCCGTAGGTGAAGACGTAAACATGGGGAAAGAACAGAATTCATTCTGTTATTCAGCTAAACTCCCAAGAAATTTTAGTAATAATAATTACAGAAATTATGCCAAAAGCATGGGAGAATAGCAAGGGGGAACTTAAAGGACAGGGAGAGAGGAAAAACACTTGTAAAAACAGTGTAACTAAATAATCAGAATGACAACAAAATGGCTGCTGCCTTGAAAATAGGTAACTTAACATAATTTCATTAAAAAATTTTAAGTTACAGCCCTGATAATATTCTGTCACACATTCTTTTCCTCTCCTCCTTTTCTATCCTCCTTAGAATCACCATTTCACTAATATTTATGTGTCTGGCATCATTTAAACTGAGATTTAAAAGCACAAAGATCAGTCAGATGTTAACTGATGAAGGGCCAAACTTAGAATGATAAATGGCGCCAATTTCGGAACGTCCTTGACACTGCGCATGCGCAGTAGGGGCGAAGTGTGGAGGGCCTCTCAGGACATGTTTTCTTTAGTTTTAGATGCAAATTTTGGGGATTGGGGGGCAAAATTTGTGTTTGGCCCTATATTTTAAGAGTTAGCACCAGCTATGTCTGGGTCATTGGTACAGTATAAAAATTTTTTGGTTTTGTATGCAAATTTTGGGGATTGGGGGGGTTCAAAATTTGTGTTTGGCCCTGAATTATATCCAGTTTGCAACAGCTAAGTCTGGGCCATTGGTAAATATAAAAATATACAAATTACTTTAAATTTATCATTTTCTTTTTATTATACGCTTTTTATAAGAATCTGATAACTCCCCTTGTTTCAACCTTGAATTGATGCATGAAAGTAAACAGCAGCACATTAAAATGCTGCATTCCTGATCGAAACCCAATTTGGCATGTGTGTTGAGCATGGTGAGAAGAAGAACCCCATATAGTTTTAGGTCATTGAGCCAAAGGTCGAGATCACAGTGTTCTTGAACTTGAAATTTTATTGGTCTCTATCAAAACCAAACTTGACAAGTCATCAAATAAGGTAATCTTATCTGTATTATTTGAGTAAATACTACCAACAGTGGCTGTGTTAATTAATGTAATATATTACCAAGGTTACTGTATCAGGGTGATTTTCCAGGTGGATTTGCCACCCTTGGTGGCTACCTCTAGTTATATCATCTCAACTACTTTCATGCTGTACTGTCGCAAGTTCATTTTAATACCCAAAATTAAAGCTCAGATGCAAAATATGTCATCTCTACACTTGGCATTTTTCTGTTTTGGACAACTTGATCTCATTTGTGCAGCTTAGGGTAACTTGAGCTTCTGGTTTATTTTATTTTATCAAGAAATATAACAGCACCCTAAAAATTGTTTGTTACATGTCTAGTTTTTTTCTCTTATACATTATTGTGATTCTAGTTTAAAAGAACTTAGTCTTGCAATTTTAGTGCTGGCTGATTTCATGTACATGAGAAAGTAATTTTTAAAACATTAGGAATTTCGGCCCATTAACTCTTAGAAGCCGGAAAATCAGAGTGAATTTATTGAACATGACATACCGCGAAAAACTTAAAGTAAAGCAGGTGCTTCTACTCAAGTGTCGTCTGCCTATTCAGGCAGACGACACTTGACTAGAAGCACCTGCTCAGTGTGTAATTACCCCCACCTCAAAGATAGCCGAACTGTCACAGCCAGATTACCTGCGTTATTACATCACAGGCAAGAAAACTCGACTCCAGGCTTCTAAGAGTTAAAAAGAAATTAAAAAAATGCTAGTTGAAATTCATCTGTAAACAATAAGTTATTTTATTTTCAGGATTATTGGTTGAGTTTATTGTACAAAATTCTGGTAGGCAGAAGGGTACTGAATGTGAAGGTGAATGATATCGAAGGAAGATTTCGAGTTTACGCTCACTGTACCAATACTGACAGGTATGTGGTCTGAAATTATATGCTCACTGTACCAATACTGACAGGTATGTGGCCTGAAATTATATGCTCACTTTACCAATACTGACAGGTATGTGGCCTGAAAATATACGCTCACTGTACCAATACTGACAGGGATGTGGCCTGAAATTATACGCTCACTGTACCAATACAGACAGGTATGTGGCATGAAACAATATGCTCACTGTACCAATACTGACAGGTATGTGGCCTGAAATTATACCCTCACTGTACCAATACTGACAGGTATGTGGCCTGAAATTATACGCTCACTGTACCAATACTGACAGGTATGTGGCCTGAAAATATACGCTCACTGTACCAATACTGACAGGTATGTGGCCTGAAATTATACGCTCACTGTACCAATACTGACAGGTATGTGGCCTGAAATTATACGCTCACTGTACCAATACTGACAGGTATGTGGCCTGAAATTATACGCTCACTGTACCAATACTGACAGGTATGTGGCCTGAAATTATACGCTCACTGTACCAATACTGACAGGTATGTGGCCTGAAATTATAACTCACTGTACCAATACTGACAGGTATGGGCCTGAAATTATACGCTCACTGTACCAATACAGACAGGTATGTGGCCTGAAATTACTAGATTTATAATGTTATCTAGTTCACACTGTAATAGCTTTAACACTATGAGGTATGAAATCCAGGATAGGAATCATACATAGAACGACACACATATGTGAAGATGTTAACCTATATGGCATGAGTGCCAGGGTGGAAAAATAAAATGAGAGGCTGTGGGCCTCGATATTTTTATACTGTACCAATGACCCAGACTTAGCTGGTGCTAACTCCAACAAAACCAGGGCCAAACACAAATTTTGCCCCCCAATCCCCAAAATTTGCATCCAAAACAAAAAGAAATCATGTCCTAAAGGACCTCCATAGTACGCCTCTACTGCGCATGCGCAGTGATGCAGTCGTCCCGAAATTGGCGCCAATTATCATTCTCTGTTTGGCCCTTCATCAGTCAACATCTCACTGATCTTTGTGCTTGTAAATCTCAGTTTAAAGGATGCCAGACACGTAATTTTTGGAGAAAATGTGATTCTAAGGAGGATAGAAGGAAGAGAGGAAAAAAGAAGTGGCAAAAAATAATCAGGGCTGTACTTAAAATTTTTTGTTGAAATTATGTTAAGTTGCCTATTTTCGAGGCATGGGCCTCTTGTTGTCATTCTTGCTAATTGTTGCACTGCTTATTCAGTGTTTCCTCTCCCCTAGCCTTCTAAAGTCCCCCCTTGCAATTCTCCCATGCTTTTGGCATATTTTTGAGAAGTTTCATTTCTAAAATTTCCTGGGAGAGTTGCTTGGTTACAGAATGTTTTCTGTTATTTTCCCCATAGTTACGTTTTCACCCATGGGTGTATAACGTTTGTGTTCTGCATCTTCCACCTGATGTTCTGCAGATTCTCCCCTGGGAGTCTCTGTTTTGCATCAGATAGAGTGTAATTGATGACTGATTCCGGGCCAGTTTTTTCAGTGCCTGGAGTCATGTTTTCTAGTGTGTTTACACTGTTTGTTTTCATTGGCAACAGCCTTTTTTGAGGGGGGCTGTTTGCCTTTGTAGTAGTTTATCTCATTATAAGATACATTTATATTATCCGAAAGTGTCTCTTTAATTATTTTATATAAATTTAAAATTTTTGACCACACTTTGCCATCGGATCCATCGGGGCTCAACGTTACTTTTCAGCAACTTGGGCTTCTCTGAAAAAATATTTTTTCAAAATTATTTTGTTTTGCAATTGTTTTTTCATTTATTAATGGATCATGTTATTATGTATCTTTGTGTCAGGGGTTTTTGCGAGTAACTAGGACTTATTGTTGTTCTTTCACAATGAAGGGACATTGTTCAAATTGTAATAGGAAGAAATCTTCCTCTGACTTTCATGATCATTGTATTAATTGTAGTCAGTGTTCTCGCATTAATCCCTGTCCTATATGTGAACATTGGGATGAGAAACATTGGAAACGTGTGTCACGATATGTTGTTTCTGGAGAAAGAGCGATGCCGGCTCTTTCTCCACAAGGTCACTCTACTCTCTCAGTTTCTATTTCAGAGGAACCAGAACAGGGTGATGTTTCCATGTTATCTTCTTCAAGTGTGCGTCCGTCGTCACAAATAAATTCAGAGCTAGCGGCAAAAGTGCTCATGGAGATTAGACAAATGTCGTCCGCTAGCTCGCCCGGTGTAGCGTCCATTCACCGAATGGTTCGGCAGCCGGGTTCGTCCGATGCGGTCCAAGAGGAAATTTTGGGTGATGCGAGCACTATAAACATAATAGATGCACACCCAGTGACGGCGGATAGTAAACGAGAACGGAGGAAGCCTTTTAGTCCGGTTCCTAGCTCGTCCAGGTCCAGCCGGGCCGCGAGCGAGAGAGGCCCCTCTCTCGTACAACAACATCTGGGACCAGATGTTGTGGTACAAAATGTGTCTTTAGCGGAGCATACGTCCGTCGCTCGGGACGCTCCGTTGTATAAGCAGTCCGCAGAGACTGTTAAGGCTTCCTCTTCTCGTCGGTGCACACGACCGCACCTTGGCTGCGTGACCTCCGATATTTTGCCAGCTTCGCCGGTGAAGGATTCTTCGGCGTCCAGGTCACACCATCCGGCAGCCAGGGATTCGAGACCGATGGACTCTGGACGTTCGCATAGGAAAAGTATGCGGGAGCCATCTGATGCGGAGCTGCCCTCGGCGAAGCAGCGAAAGACCGCGCCTCCGCAGGTCTCGACGTCGGACATTCTAGTGCAGATAGCACAGCTTATCGCAGCATCCCAGCAGCCGACAGAAACGGTGTCGGATCGAGAATTATCCGACGGCGCTGGGTCGGTACGCTCCGCCGAAGCATCGGGGGCGGACGACCAGGAACATCGGGAGGTCCGACCGGATGGTGAAAGGGATACGGATGAATTGGAGCTATCCCTTTCGGAACAACATAAAGCTGCCGTGGACTTCATCCGGCACTTTCTCCCTCAAGTTGTTCCGTCGGGCCAGACTGCTGCGCTTCCGGACAAGAGAATTATAGCGTCATTGGACTCTGAATTTTTTGAGCGGTTCAGGGACATCGCTCCCGAGTTTCCGTCGCAGTCCAATAATGTTGCAAGAACATTTGAATTATTGAACGACGCTATATTTAAACTTGCTTCCAGGATGGGGAAAGCAGGTTTCTTGTCCGCAAATACTCTCAACCTGCCTTTCATTAATGCAAGGAATAAATTCGACACGGCAGGACAGGGTATACCGAGAGTTCCTCTGCGTATGGACGACGAGGCGGAAGACTTAGAGCTATCATTACCGTCGTCAGCTTCTATTCCAACCGCGGTGTTGGAAACAGCTATTGCGTCTAACAGAGCCAATTTAGATGCCTTATCTTACGCAGATCACCTTACTAAGGCGTTATCACTGCGCCTTCAAGGGGAAGAGTTTCAGGATATACAATCCTCTTTAAGACTTCTTTCAAGGGCAGTAGCTTATTCCACGTGTAACTCCGCCCTTTCAGTGGCTAATCTGGAGTTGGTTAGACGTGACGCAGCCCTGGCTACATCCACACTAGTGGATTCTAAGGTGAAGAACTCTCTTAGAGTCGCTTCGGTCTCAGGAGAACTTCTCTTTGACGGCAAGCTTTCCGCTATTTATGATAATATTAAAAAGAAAGCTAATGATTCTCTGTTGTTCAGATCCGCTCCTAAAAGGTCGGATACAGCAGACACGAATAAGGCGGGCACTTCTGGGTCTAATGTGCCCAAGAGAGGTTCCTATAGAGGTTCCGGTGCGTCCTCTTGGTCTTATTCGAGAGACCGTCAGGATAGCGACTCTCGTTCGGGACGTCCTTCAGGCCGGGACAATCGGTCGGACGCCCCGAGGTCGACGAGGCGAGGTGCGGGTCGTGGAAGACGTGGTTTCTCCTACCGCAGGCCTCGCAGGTCCAGGAGGTGATGGCTTAAACCTCTATCGCGTTCCGGTTGGCGGAAGGTTGTCGAGTTTTTCACAAGAGTGGGCGTCGATTACGGACGACCCGTGGGTGAGAGGAGTGACTTCGGAAGGTCTAAAGATATCCTTCAAACGAAAGCCTCCATTAACTCGAAGTCCAAAGTGGACTCATCTTCCGTCAAATCCACAGAAAAGAGACGCTCTGTTATCAGAGGTGCAGTCTCTTTTAATGAAGAATGCGGTAGAGGTCGTAGAAAACCAGGAATCGCTGGGATTCTACAGCCATCTGTTTCTGGTTCCGAAACCAGACGGCTCGTTCCGTCCAGTCATAGATTTGAGCTGGATAAACAAGCTGATCGTCGCTCCGAAGTTTTATATGGAGACGATTCGATCGGTCAGAGCGAGTATTCGGGTGAACGATTATGCAACGAGCATAGATCTCAAGGATGCGTACTTTCACGTCATGGTACATCCGACATTCCGAAAGTATCTACGCTTCGCAGTCCTAGGAGTGGTGTATCAGTTCCGGGCCATGTGCTTCGGATTGAATCTAGCACCCTGGGCTTTCACTCGGGTAATGAACTCGGTAATGATCTACTTCCGAGCTCATTCGTCTGCGGTAACGTCGGCCTACCTGGACGACATTCTTCAGAGGTACGGCAATGAGTTAACGCTTCAGAACGATGTTCAGAATCTTCTTCTATTGCTCCGACGTCTCGGTTTCATAGTAAACGAGGAGAAGTCGGATCTGGTGCCGTCCAAGTCATTCACTCATCTGGGAATGAGCTTCGAGACGCACAACAATCTCGTTCATCTGCCGTTAACCAGAGCGAAATTAGTCAGTTGTTACGCTCGCTATTGTCTGCATGCAGACAAAGTCACGGCGAGAGAATTTATGAGACTGATAGGTCTGTGCGGAGCCGCCGCGGATCTCATTCCGATGGGGCGGCTACGCACACGTCCTCTTCAAATTTTCCTGACTCAGAATTGGAGTGTGAAAATTCATTCGCTCGATGTAGACGTTCTCTTGTCAGATCAAGTGAAACAAGAGATTCAGACTTGGGCAAACATTCAGTGGTTAACTCAAGGAGTTCCGCTGCAGTTGCCGGATCCGAGTTTTACCATTATGACGGATGCCAGTCAAACAGGTTGGGGTGCATCATTAATCCCAACGGATTCGAGATGCCAGGGTCTTTGGGATCCGCAATTCCTGTGCAAGCACATAAACATCAAGGAAATGATGTCAATTTGGCTTGCGTTACGTCACTGGATGGACATTATTCACGATGCTCATGTCCAAATCCTATCCGGCAATACGACAGTAGTGGCGTATATACGGAATCAGGGAGGCACTCATTCAGTTCCGTTGTTCAATCTAACGGAAAGAATCCTTCTGTTTGCGTTGGAACATCACGTTCTTCTTTCGGTCCGTCACATACCGGGTCGTCTGAATGTGCTAGCAGACTCCCTTTCACGAAAGGGTCGCTTGTTGCCGTCAGAGTGGACTCTCAACAAACAAGTATTCAATCAGATTTGCTACCAATGGGAACGGCCAATGATAGACTTATTTGCGACACATCTCAACAATCAGTTGCAGACGTATGTGTCCCCGTGTCCGGATCCAAGAGCATTTGCAGTAGACGCTCTGTCGATCCCTTGGGATGGAATGATAGGATATGCGTATCCTCCAGCGCCGTTAATTCAACAAGTATTGCTAAAGATAAAACAATCTCAATGCAAGATTCTGTTGGTAGCATCTCTGTCGCCTCAGAGACCGTGGATAAATCTACTCAGGTGTCTGTTGTGGGACCTACCGCGGAAGCTTCCTCCACGAGAGGATCTTCTTTCGCAGGGGAAATCGCGTCAACTCCATCACAACCCGCAAGGTCTCAACCTTCACGTTTTTCCGTTGTGCGGTCCTTCTTGCATGGCAAGCACTTTACAGGACGAGCAGTGGACGCGATTTCTAACTGTAGGAGGACCTCCTCTTCGCTAAACTATGCGGCTAAGTGGAAGGTTTTCCGTCGTTGGTGTAGGGATCATTCTGTAGATATATTTGATCCCTCTATACCAGACATTGCAAACTTTCTAGTATACTTGTTTGACGAAATCAAAATGCAGCCTGTTACTATAAAGGGTTATAGATCTATGTTATCTGATACCTATGCACATCATGATAGTTTACAAATTGGATCTAATGTCTCTTTATCGAAATTGGTTCGAAACTTTTCGATAAATAGACCTAGAACTCTTAGATTAATTCCTAAGTGGAATTTAGCTTGGGTTCTCCTTAAATTGAAGGAAAAGCCATTTGAACCTCTTGGGACAGTAGATTTCAAATTCTTATCTTGTAAGACAGCTTTTCTCTTAGCTTTCTCTTCTGCCAGAAGAGTCAGTGAGCTTCATGCACTATCGGTGGATGATTCTCATTATCGTAGTGTTGGGAACACTATCACCTTCACTACTAATGTGGGTTTTTTAGCTAAGAATCAGGCTCCTAATAAATATCCGGAACCTATTGTTATTAAGGCTCTTCCGTCTTCAGACGGGCGTAGGCCTTTACTCTGTCCTGTTAGAGCACTACGTATCTATAAACAGAGATCTCAGTTCATCAGAAAGGGACGGAAACGTTTCTTTCTGTCTTTGATGCCTAATAGAAAGGACATTTCAGTCCATTCTATTGCTAGATGGATTCAGTTAACTATCCGTACTGCTTATGAAGATTTATCTTCTTCTCAGCAGTCTGTGCTTAAGATTTCTGCTCATGAAGTAAGAGCTCTTTCTACTTCCTGGGCTTATGCTAATAGTGTTGCTATTACAGATTTAATGAAGGCTGCTTATTGGTCTCAGCCATCCACATTTACTAATTTTTATCTCAGAAATATTGAGTCCATTTCTGGAGACCTGCATTGTTTAGGTCCGTTATCTGTTGCTCAGAATGTCGTCCACTAAACAGTTGCAACTATAGTTATGCAGGCTTTCTGTTCCGGCAGTGACTCCGTCCGACTGCCCTCTTCGCTCTGGGCTATTTGACCCAGGGCAAGGGGAAGGGGGGGGGGGGGCGGGTGTTCCCTTAGGTCACCTGCTTTATAGTGAAAAGCAAGGGAATGCCTCCTCCAAGACAGTATTTCTGAGTCGCTTCCGGGATGGTTTTAAAGTGTAATATTAATGTTTAATTTCATTCATGTCTTATTTTTAAAGTGTAGCTCAGTGTGAAGCATTTGTATATGTCAAGTGTCAAACGGGCTTTAATATACAATACTCGGACACTTTTAAATGATTATAAAGAGTCTCAATTCTCTGGACTACTTTATTTATTGGCTTGCTTTAAAAATAATTAGTATAAGGGTTATACTGGATGTTAATAGAGAACATGAATGTTATTGTGCTCAATTATTAAGGGTAGTGTATCTTTCTAATTTAATATTAAATAAGAAAGATACATGTAAAGCCTAATACTCCTTTTCTCCTTAAGGGGTTACCTCTTTATCTATAATTGAGCTTATTGGATTTTCCTCTATGTCCTAGGCCCTCCAGCCTGTTTACTATTCAGCTAAGTCTGGGTCATTGGTACAGTATAAAAATGTTAAAAAATTTATAGTAATTTCTATATTTTTTATACTTACCAATGACCCAGACGGGGATGGCCCTCCCTGAGTTGGGAACTCTTGCCTCCCCGCTGAGTACATAGCGCTGACCAGGCACTGCCAGTAAGAATGATAATTGGCACCAATTTCGGGACGACTGCGTCACTGCGCATGCGCAGTAGAGGCGTACTATGGAGGTCCTTTAGGACATGATTTCTTTTTGTTTTGGATGCAAATTTTGGGGATTGGGGGGCAAAATTTGTGTTTGGCCCTGGTTTTGTTGGAGTTAGCACCAGCTAAGTCTGGGTCATTGGTAAGTATAAAAAATATATAAATTACTATAAATTTTTTAACTTTCATCCTTCCATGATGGCACAAGTGCCATATTGTTTACCCATTCACATGCGTGTGTCATTCTGTGTTTATTACATGCATTCATAGCGATAAAATAAATTATTAGAAGAACACTCGGACATTCATTTGACAACTCGTCCCCTGAGTTCCAATGTGTTCTATGTGCCAGTAGGCAGTACTAGGAACATTTGTGGAAATAGGCACCTAGAACACATTGGGACGAACTATCAGCAATAAGTTATTGCTAGTGATTCAAATTGTAATTGTGGTGCACCAATTGTAGAAAATTCCAGCGAAATTTCGCTTCTATTTAAAAATAGTCTGTCAATGATTTCCGTTCGGCACATCTGTGCGGAACGGATTTTCATTTTCCACATGGTTCAGCCGTAGATGGAGATTTCATAGAACAGGCATGTAATAAAACCTTTTTCTTTAGGCCTAAAAAAAATAAAACATCTGTTTCTCAGGCCCTCCCGCATGGTCTTTTTGGCTGCCACATGCTCTCTTTTTATAACCAATTTAAACTTAAAAAAATATAAAAATTAAATGGTTTATGTCTGATATTTTACCCAAGTTAAAAAAATTGATGAATTTGTCCCTTGAGTGCAAGAAGGCTTTGCAATGCTTTAGCATTGCAAAGCTTTCTTGCACTCAAGGGATGAAATACACCACTACCCATGCTATTCTGTAGATTATGAGGCCTAAAACTTGAACCAAGAACATGAACTTTTGATGGCAAAGAAGTAATTACTGAAATAAAAAATAAAATAAAAAAATGATCGCCTGCATGCAATTTTACAAATAATGGCCTGAGAAACAGAAGATCTACTTTGTCTAGCCTTATCTCTACATTTCTTTAGTGGTATAATGTATGTGTGTGTGTGGGGGGGGGGGGGGGTAGAAGTGTGTCCCTTCCCCACCCCTAAAAACACACACACAATAATTTCTCTCTTCCATCCATCGACTGGCATCCATCCGTCTGTCCGTCCAGCATTACATTATAAGCTTGTCCTCATAAACTACTGGGCTGAATTGAACCACGTTTGATATGCCTGTTCCTTATCATATGTTAATTCAAATTTGTTGAAATAAAGATGCCACACTCAAAGGGGGCACCACAAGGGGCATAAATATGTTACCACCCAAAAGTTTGTTTTAAAAAATTAAAAAATCTTCACCAGAACGACCAATCAGAATCTTTTCCTAATTCATATAAAACATCCCTAGAGGGGCAGATGCAGGTTTCTTTGGGTTTGTCCCGGGGTTCACATTCAGCCTTACAATAGGAACACAAATTTTAACTTGGTGTAATATGATGAAATTTATTCAAAAATCTTCTTCAGATCCAGCAATCAAAATATTTTTTTTTCATCGAGCTCGTTCCAATGAGGGGTCACATGATACGGTTTTGTTGAAATTTTTCGAAAAAAATTAAAAAATGATATTTAAATTAATAAAATTTGATATCATCTGCATTGGGTAAAGAGTTAAAGACTATCCTTTAAAACTTTGTGTTTACATCCATGAGTTAGATTTTTTTGTTATATAGTATGGACATTCTTGTTGTGGGGAGATTCAAGTTTGTTCAAATCAAATCCCTGACTCATATCTGTTTTCCCCATGGGAGTTCAAATTTTAACTTAGTGAAGTATGATATTCTTCAAAGATCTTCAGATCCACCAGGCAGAGTCTTTTTATATTTGGTAAAAAGCATTACTATTTCTCCTAGATTAAAGTTTGTTCCAAGTGGCTAGATTGATTTTGGTGGGCACCATAGGGGTTTGAAATTTAACACAGAACCAAATGGAGAATGTACTATTTGTTAAAATGAACTCTGCTCGCACATGATTGAGCTGATTGCTTTTTTCTAGCCGTGACGTCGTCCGTCTGTCCGTCCGGGCGTAGACGGAATTCGTGTCCGCTCGTGTCCGCTCCATAACTTCTTACAGCCTTCAAGGATATTAATGATACTTGGTATTATTATTGCCCACAACCAGAGGGTGTGTCACGAATAAGGTTGGAATGGCTATCAAGGCTTTTTTCGGGGGAATCAGCCACCCTTTGGTGGCCATCGGCTAGTGTTGTAAATGTTAGTTGAATGTAACATGTAACATAAGACCAAACAGTTGTCCAAATGGGTACCCACCAAACCACTTGATGTTGATGTGCGGGAGGGAGGGGTACCGTGCATTGGGCAATTTTTTATGCACCCAAAACAATTTTTCAGGGGGCATATAGTGGTTGTCATTTCCATCTGTCCATCAGGAAGATTTTCGTGTCTGCTCCATAACTCATAAATTTTTTTGTTCAGTCAAGGTCACAGATCAAAGTCAACTGTCTGTCAGGAAGATTTTCATGTCCGCTCCATAACATTGAGATGCTTCCTTGGATTATGTTGAAACTCCTCCCCAGTATATAGACAGTAATCACTTGACTGGACTGGTTATGTGAAATAATTCATGAGAGATGAGGGACGTTGTACAAACACGAAGGTGTGAATGCACACGAGTGATTTACAATATAGTCCCTCAAAGGAATTATTTCACGTAACCAGTCCAGTCAAGCGATTACTCTATTTATTACTTTTCATTATTAACGATAATTTAATCTGTTTATTACTTTTCATTATTAACGATAATAATATTATTTAACCCTTCACCTAACGTAACGGCCAGCGCTATTCTCAAAAATCGCCAATTAATTTTCATTATTTTTTTCATTTTTTGTCTCAAAAACATATGGTATGACCCCTCTTTGGTACGAGCTCATCGAGTTCATCAAGCTCATTACAATGAGGGGTCATAACTTATGTTTTTGAGACAAAAAATGAAAAAATGATTATTCAAGTATTTTGTTTGCATGTGTCATCTGCTTTTCTTGTTAGGTAAAAAGTTAACTATAATCCTGATCGACTAATATTTCAAATACATCATTGAGGCATGTGTTCAATGAAGGTATGCCTCGATGATGTAGTTATAATATTTTATTAGTCATGTCTTGAGCCAACACAGTTGGGATAAATCAGATTTACACATGTCCATCCAATCTTCCATCGATGAATGCTTTTTTTATTTCCAAAAAATGTCTTCACTATCATGTGGTTGTCGATGTGTTTGTCCACTCTCCCAAGGTTTTTTTAGCTCAACTTGACAAAGTCAAGCTGAGCTATTGCCATCACTTCTCGTCCGTCGGCGTACGTACGTACGTACGATATTACGTTAGTACGTCCACAATTTCCTTTGGCACACCTCACAGGTCGCATTTATGATCAGATTACTTTGAAACTGGGCATGCTTGTTTGGGGTGACCTCTAGATGGGAGCTATCGATTTTCTTCAATTTCCGTCAAGAAATGTTGCCGCGGCCAACGTTCTTAGAACTTAGTTTAGTCAAACCACAATATTTCCCTTTGGCACACCCTACAGGGCACATTTATGATTTGATTGCTTTGAAACCTGGTATGCTTATTTAGGGTGACCTCTAGATGGGAGCTATCGATTTTCTTCAATTTCCGGCAGAAAATGTTGCCACGGCCAACGTTCGTAGAACTTAGTTTAGTCAGACCTCAATATTTCCCTTTGGCACACCCTACAGGGCACATTTATGATCAGATTGCTTTGAAACCTGGTATGCTTGTTTGGGGAGACCTCTAGATGGGTGCTATCGATTTTCTTCAATTTCTGTCAAAAAATGTTGCCGCGGCCAACGTTCTTAGAACTTAGTTTAGTCAGAAGACTCAATATTTCCCTTTGGCACACCCTACAGGGTACATTTATGATCGGATTGCTTTGAAACCTGGCATGCTTGTTTGGGGTGACCTCTAGATGGGAGCTATCGATTTTCTTCAATTTCTGTCAAAAAATGTTGCCGCAGCCAACGTTCTTAGAACTTAGTTTAGTCAAACCACAATATTTCCCTTTGGCACACCCTACAGGGCACATTTATGATTTGATTGCTTTGAAACCTGGTATGCTTATTTAGGGTGACCTCTAGATGGGAGCTATCGATTTTCTTCAATTTCCGGCAGAAAATGTTGCCACGGCCAACGTTCGTAGAACTTAGTTTAGTCAGACCTCAATATTTTCCTTTGGCACACCCTACAGGGCCCATTTATGATCAGATTGCTTTGAAACCTGGTATGCTTGTTTGGGGAGACCTCTAGATGGGAGCTATCGATTTTCTGCAATTTCTGTCAAAAAATGTTGCCGCGGCCAACGTTCTTAGAACTTAGTTTAGTCAGAAGACTCAATATTTCCCTTTGGCACACCCTACAGGGCACATTTATGATCGGATTGCTTTGAAACCTTTCATGCTTGTTTGGGGTGACCTCTAGATGGGAGCTATCAATTTTCTTCAATTTCCATCAAAAAATGTTGCCGCAGCCAACATTCTTAGAACTTAGTTTAGTCAGACCACAATATTTCCCTTTGGCTCACCCTACAGAGCACATTTATGATTAGATTGCTTTGAAACCTGGTATGCTTATTTACGGTGACCTCTAGATGGGAGCTATCGATTTTCTTCCATTTCCGTCAAAAAATGTTGCCACGGCCAACGTTCTTAGAATTTAGTCTAGTCAGACCACAATATTTCCCTTTTATACACCCTACAGGGCACATATATGATTAGATTGCTTTGAAACCTGGCATGCTTGTTTGGGGAGGCCTCTAGATGGGAACTATTGATTTTCTTTGGTTTCTGTCAAAAAATGTTGCCACTGGCAAAAAAAATGACATTGGTACCAATGATCTTCAATTTTGCCATTTCATTTATAACTTACCAAGTTCAAGTTTGTCAAGTTGAGCTACAGTGTCATTGACACTTTCATTTTAATGTATTATCATGGGTGGATCCAGATGCTTCTCCAACCCCCCCCCCCCCCCTCCATTTTTTGTAACATAATATTTTTACACAAGTACCAAGACCAGCAGACATGGTAGTATCCATATTAACACATGGATATCCGCTGCCACAGGTAGTTGATCTATCAATGTCCATGTATTATTACAGATAATACCATACTTCATGCATACAATTATGGAATCTGCACAAGTCACTGATATATTCATTCTTAGATTTATATATCAGGCTTCAACAATTCAGGCGAACGATCGTTCCGTTCCCCTAGAGGTTACGCAAACAAAAATTGAGGCGAACGGACTATCGGTTAACCAAAAGGATCTATCGGTCAACCAACTTTTTTTACGATCGGCATATTAGATGCCTGGACAGAAAGTACACATACAAATATTAAATTTGTGCTTATTATTCAGCTGGAAGTATAGTCCAAACATGGCCTGGAAGTCTGTAATGTAATTTTTTGGTTTGGTACATCCTTGAGAGGACGTACCAAACCGAAAAAGTATATTATAGACTTTTAGGCCATGTTTGTACTACTGTAAGCATAATTAGAAACATGTTGTTACAGTTTATCGAAATTGAAATACACTGCAGCCTGATGATGGGGCAAAAGCCAAATCAATTCTGGACCTATTCGCTGTTATATAGAATGTTGCCAATAGAAGATGCACAACTCGTGTATGCAATGCTGCCAACAGAAGAAGTACAACTTTATATCTCTAGTGATCGTGTATTTCTGTTTCGTTGATATTTTTATCGTCTGAAGTCATCACATGTTGCCACAGAAGGGGCATAACTCTACATGTCCCTCCCAAACCTTCCCACCAGCGCAGGCCTTAGACTTTCGGGATATGCCTGTGGCATATCGTGTTTGGATTTTTGGTTAACCAATAGGTTAATGAAACAGATTTACTTAACCTTCAGAATAGGTTAATGAACAACTAAATGGATAACCTGTTAATGGGTTAATCAAAATATGGAATTGTCGAGGCCTGATATATGCTATTCAAAAAAGTAGGGGATATTTGATAAAAAAGAGATATATGAAGAAGTATATTTATATTGTCATCAAAAAGACAGTTGAGGCATTGCACTATGACATCAGGTGAATGATTTCAGCAATAGTTGGGTTTCTGACAAGCACACATTCCATGCACTGAGCTGTAAATAACATGGACGGTCAGTCAGAGAATTTACCACATTCAGTCTAAGACCTCAATACCTTGTAAATCCTCCTCAGTTCACGAGACAAACGCTGATCAAATGTGGCATACTCCTCACCAAATGTCCAATATCAGCTTGACTGATGTTATTCCATTCTTCCTGCAATGCAGTGACAAGTTCCTGGACATTGGTAGGGGGCTGTTGGCAATGTCGTAGGCACCTGCCAAGCATATCCCAGACGTGATCGATTGGTGAAAGGTCTGGACTTAGTGCTGGCCAAGGCAAGGTTGTGATGTTCTGCTCCTAGAGGAACTTTGTAGCAACACAGGCCCTGTGTGCTCTTGCATTGTCATCTTGGAAAATAAATAAATTGACAGCTGTGACGTCATGCAAATGGCACCACATGAGCTGCTAACATGTTGTCACGGTAGTACTCCCCTGTGACATGCCTTTGGATGACATGTAATGCTGTTCTACTTGTCATGTTTATGCCTCCGCTCACCATAACCGATCCACCACCAAAACGATTGTGCTGTCTAATGGTTACATCCTGGTGTTGTTCATTCCGCCATCACCACACTCTGTTTTGCCTGTCGTGGAAGTCAAGAAAGAACCTCGATTCATCAGAAAGCATGGCGTTACTCCACCGACGATTATCCCAGCGCTGTCGTGTTGTACACCAATTATGCCTGGCTCCAATGTGATGTTCAGGCAAACATGGAATTATTTGAGGTTGTCAAGCGTACAAATTCCAAATTCCAGCTGTGTAGGCGATTTCAGATAGTCTGATCAATGACTTGCACATCTGTCGCTCGGTGCAGCTGCTGTGCAATTTCTGAGGCATTTTGATGGTGGTTATGTAATGCTATGGTTCGGATGAAACGATACTGGTTAGCAGTTGTCACCCTTGGATGACCTGACTGACATCTGTCATCGACATTGCCTGTCTAATGGCAGCATGACCACAACCTGCTAATCACCGATTGAGTAACATTGAGAATTTGAGCCACTGCAGTGTGTCTGTTGTAGTGCTGCCGCGGTTATCCGGATAACCGGTTAACCTGTGGTTAAAACTTTGACCGGTCAAGAAAATGTTTTAACCGGTTAACCTTACATTCACTATACTCACCGTATATGTCCGTGTATAAGTCGCCCCATTGTATAAGTCGCACACCAAACTCACACTTGGAATTCCTCCCTTTTGCATAAAGCCCATGTATAAGTCGCACCCCCATTTTTAAATATATGCAGTCAAAAAGAATTAGTTGCAAGTTACGTTTTGCCAATTTGGGACAGTTTGGGATGCAACGGAAATAGGTAAGTTTTCACGAGTTACCACATGGTGAATAAGATAAAAGAATAAAGGAAAATTATTATTAAAGATTTAAAAAATACTTGCATTTATTTGTTTTTCGCTGTTTGTTTATCACCCCAATGTCTTCATCCCTGTCAAGAAAATCCAACGCTCGTTTGTGACTGAAACTTCATAGTTTCAGAATCAGAGCACCATTTGCACCGTGACCTGCGCAGTTGTTGTGATTAAGTTGTTTTTTCCAGAACGCGAGAACGTTCCGGAAAAACCAATAAAAATACAACAAATGCGCAGGTTACAGCGCAAATTATTTTCAAATTGTTGTCCCACTTAAGCATTGTTGGTGCTATTGAAACTAACTTTACCTGGTGCACGTGTGTGTAATTTATAACTGGACATTACACATCAGTGTATTGGAGTTCATGGAATAAATAAATACGTCTCTCCATTTATTGCTGGCAAACATTTAATGTGTTATTATTTATTTTTTCGTTGTTATTTTGATGATTTTGTATTTTTTATGGTTTCATCCATATTGGCCCCACAAACCTGTTGATTTCCGGCACACGCACTGATGTAAACACATGGGTGATTGAACAACAACAACTAAATAGAATACTTCTTTATTATTATTTATGGTCAATGTAAATAACATTGGCCGGCCCGATATAATAGTTACAGTTGAAGCAAGAACACACTATAAATATAGGTACCTTAAATGTGGTTAACCACGGTCAAACACGCAGGTTAACCGGTCAGAAAAAAGTCTTAACCATGGCAGCACTAGTCTGTTGCCAGCTACCAACATGCCAACGGCATGTAAACGTTCATCACATGTCAGACTTCGCATACCTCAAAATTTACGTTTCGACCAGAAACTATTGATGAACAAGTTTATACCAAGAAAAGAACAATAACACCTCCGAAAAAGCACGTCCAGTACAAATAAAAATTTCAAAACGTACCCCACAGACATTAATGCAGCGCTCATGCGAAAAACCTGCACAAAAATTTTCGTGGGCCTCTGACATTCATGATCCACACTAAATGTGGTAACATATTGATGTGTCCAATCACGCATATCCAATACCATTTTCTGAAAATATCAACATCAGTTTGAATATCCCCTACTTTTTTGGAATGGTATATTTTTTCTTAAAACAATATATTTTATACTGTACCAATGACCCAGACTTAGCTGGTGCTAACTCTAAAATATCTAGGGACAAACGCAAATTTTACCCCCCAATCCCCCAAATTTGCATCTAAAAAATTACATGTCCTATATGGTCCTCCATACTTTTACTCCACTGCGCATGTGCAGTGTCAAGGAGGTCTCGAAATTGGCCCAATTATCATTCTTTGTTTGGCCCTCAATACAGTTACACTTCTCTGTTATTTGTGCTTGTAAATCTCAGTTTTAATGATGCCAGACACATAATTATGAGCGAAATGGTGGATATAAGGAGGAAATAGAAGGAGAGGAGAGGAAAAAACAGTGGAAACAAATGTTCAGGGCTGTAACTTATAATTATTTTACGAAATTATTGATGTTACCTATTTTCGAGGCATGACCTTGTTGTGGTCATTCTTGCTATGAATGTTCCATTGTTTAATCAGTGTTTCCTCTCTCCCTTTCCTTTATTCCCCCCTAGCTATTCTTCCATGCTTTTGGCTTATTTTTTGTAATGTTTATTACTAAAATTTCTTGGGAGTTTTGGCTTGGACACAGAATTATTTTCTGTTTTTTTCCCCATGTTTACGTCCTCACCCTTGGGTGTTTATGCGTTTTGGTCTGTATCTACCATCTGATGTTCTGCAGTTTCTTCTCTGGAAGTCTCTGTTTTGCACCATATAGTGTTTAAATTGGTAACTGATTTCGGGCCATGTTTATCAGTGCCGGGAGTCATGTTTCCGGTTGTGTACACTTTTTGTTTGTGTTGACAACTGTTACTTCTTATAGTGATTACTTGTCCTCTGCTTAGTTCAGTTCATAGCAAGATACATTAATATTGTCCGTAAGTGTTACATTAATTTTTTGAAATGATTTTAAAATTTTTGTCCACACTTAGGCTTTTTTGGGATCCATTTGGGCTCATTGTTCCCATCGTGAACTTGGGCTCTTCTGAAAATTTTTTCAAAAATTTTTTTTTGAAATTATTTTCTTTTGAAATGTTATAATGGATTATAATATATTATGTATATTTATTTCAAGGGTTAGTGCGAGTAATATGACTGTGTATATTTTTTCATGTTGAAAAAAAATTGTTCAATTGTAATGCGAGGATATCTTCCTCTAATTCACAGGTTCATTGTGTTTCTTAAAGTCAATGTATTCGCACTAATTCTTGCTCTGTGTGTGTTGATTGATATGACAACGTTGAAGAAGTGTATCACGGTATTTTGTTAGTGGTCAGGGGTCCATTACGGTCCTCTCTCCGTTGGGTCACTCTATATTATCAGTTTCTTTTTTCAGAATTCAGAGTGATGTTTCTGTGATGTCTTCAACAAGTGTGTCTCTGTCGTTGTAATATTAGAGCTAGCGGTAAGTGCTCAAAGTATTATGACAATTGCCGGGAGTTCGATTGAAGGCATTGATCGCCCGCTAGTCCGCCTGGTGTCGCGACCATTCACCGAATGGCTCAGCACCCGGGTTTGTCCGTCGCAGTCCAGGGAAGCAGATTGGGTGATGCAAACATCAGATGTGCACACCCAGCAACGACGCATCCGGGGATAGTACGGAGGAAGCCTGTCAGTCCGGTAGCTAGCTCGTCCAGGTCCACCCGGACCTCGAGCGAGAGAGGTCCCCTCTCTCTTGCATCAACATCTGCGCCGCGATGTTGTTGTATGTTTGTTCGCTTAGTCGGAGCTTACGTCCACTCCTCCTGCTCGGGACGCTCCGTCGCATGACAGTCCGACACGGCTGTTATATTGGCTTCCTCATCCTCGTCCACACACACGACCGCACCTTGGCTATGTGACCACAGATATTTTTATACTGTACCAATGACCCAGACATAGCTGGTGCTAACTCTTAAAATATAGGGCCAAACACAAATTTTGCCCCCCAATCCCCAAAATTTGCATCTAAAACCAAAGAAAACATGTCCTGAATGGCCCTCCACACTTCACCTCTACTGCGCATGCGCAGTGTCAAGGACGTTCCGAAATTGGCGCCATTAATCATTCTTAGTTTGGCCCTTCATCAGTTAACATCTGACTGATCTTTGTGCTTGTAAATCTCAGTTTTAATGATGCCAGACACATAAATATTAGTGAAATGGTGATTCTAAGGAGGATATAGAAGGAGGAGAGGAAAAATGTGTGACAGAAAATTATCAGGGCTGTAACTTAAAATTTTTTAATGAAATTATGTTAAGTTACCTATTTTCGAGGCAGCAGCCATTTTGTTGTCATTCTTGTTATCAAGTTACACTGATTTTTCAGTGTTTTCCTCTCTCCCTTTCCTTTAAGTCCTCTCTTGCTATTCTCCCATGCTTTTGGCATATTTTCTGTAATTATTATTACTAAAATTTCTTGGGAGTTTTAGCTGAATAACAGAATGTATTCTGTTCTTTTCCCCATGTTTACATCTTCACCTATGGGTGGTTAGGCGTTGTGTTCTGCATCTACCATCTGATGTTCTGCAGTTTCTTCCCTGGAAGTCTCTGCTTTGCATCAGATAGTGTATTATTGGTAACTGATTTCGGGCCTGGGTGCCTGGATTCTTATTTTAGTGTTTTTACACTTATTGTTTACATTTACAACAGCCCTCTGTGTGAGGGGGGATTTCTTGAAAATAATATTTTGATGTTAATTTAATCATAACTAGATACATTATTATTGTTCGTAAGTGTTGCATAAATTGTTTAAAATATTTTTTAAATTTTTGTCCACACTTAGGCTTGGGATCCATTGGGGCTCAACGTTACTTTTCAGAAACTTGGGCTGTTCTGAAAAAATATTTTTTCAAAATATTTTGATTTCAATTATTTTTTCTATGTTAATGGATCATATTATTATTATGTATTTTGATTGCCAGGGGTTGGTGCGAGTACCAGGACTTTGTTTTCTTTTCACATTGAAAGGATTTTGATCAATTGTAATAAGAGGAAGTCTTCCTCTGACTTTTATAATCATTCTATATGTAGTCAGTGTACTCGCACTATCTCCTGTTCTGTATATGATGATTTCGATGACAACTTGGGAAGCGTATGTCACGGTATGTTAGTGGGGAATTGGACATTCCGGTCCTTTCCCCGCAGGGTCACTCTACTTTATCAATTTCTATTTCAGACGATCAAGATTAGGGTGATGTATCCGTGATGTCTTCCAACAGTGTGCCTCCGTCGTCACAATTAATGAAGGGCTAGCGGAAAAGTGCTCATATAAATACGCCAATTGCCTAAGAGGACCCTAGTAGGTTTGACGTCCGCTAGCTCGCCCGGTGTAGCGTCCATTCATCGAATGGTTCGGCAGGCGGGTTCGTCCATTTGCGGTCTAGAAGGAGTTTCGGGGTGATGCGAGCACTATAAATCAACCAAATGCACACCCAGTGACGGATTAGAGGGAGAATGGAGGAAGCCTTTTAGTCCGGTTCCTAGCTCGTTCAGGTCCATCCGGACGGCGAGCGAGAGAGGCCCCTCTCTCGTACAACAACATCTGGCCCCAGATGTTGTGGTACAAAATGTTTCGCATTCGGAGCATACGTCCGCCGCTCGGGACGCTCCGACATATAGTCAGTCCGGAGAGACTGTCAATAAGGCTTCCTCATTCTCATGGTATCGCACACGACCGCTCTTGGCTACATGACCTCGGATATCCAGTCAGCTTCGCCAGTCAGAGAATCATCGGTGACCAGGTCACACCATCCGGTAGCCAGGGACACGAGGCCTGCAGACTCCGGACGTTCGCATAGGAAAGTGTGCGGGAGTCAACGTACACGGAGCTTCCGGCGGCAATGCATCGTAAGACCGCTACTGCACAGGCCTGGGGGACGGACGTGCTATCCTAAATAGCACAGCTTATCGCAGCATCCCAGCAACAACTGAATCTGTCGCATAATGTATTATCCGACGATGCTGGGTCGGGACGCTCTGCGGAAGCAGGTACGGACGTCCGAAAATTTCATCCGGTCCGACGGGATACCGAAAGGGATTCGGAGGATTTCGAGCTTTCCCTTTCGGAACAACATATGCTGTTGTGTATGTCATCTGACTTGATCTTCTACAGGTTCTTTCGTCGAACCAGAATGCTGCGATGCCGGATAAGAAACTGATAGCGTTGGTGGACTTAGAAATTTTTGGTTTGGTTCAGGGACATCGTCCCTCAGTTCCGACGTAGTCCAATAATGTCACACAAACTTTCGAGTTATTGAACGACGCTATATATTTATTATTATATGCTTGCTATTACCAAGCATTTCTGGTTTCTTGTTCGCAAAGTTACGGAGATGTCTTTCAAAGTGTGCCTCTGTCGTCATAGTTAATGAAGAGCTAGCGGCAATAAGTGCTCATGGAATATGTCTATCGCTTAAGAGGTCCCTTGTAGGATCGACGGAGTGACATTCGCTAGCTCACCCGGTGTAGCGTACATTCATCGAATGATTCGGCTGCCGGGTTCGTCCGTTGCGGTCTAGGAAGGAGATTTGGGTGATGCGAGCACTATAATAACTTTAGTACTCACCCAGTGACGGCGGATTGAGGACAGATCGGAGGAAGCCTGTTAGTCCAGTTCCTGGCTCGGCCAGGTCCGTCCGGGCTGTGAGCGAGAGAGGTCCCTCTCTCGTCCAACAACATAGGGGACCGCATGTTGTGGTTCAGATATTTTACATTCGGAGCATATGTCCGCCGCTCGGGACGCTCCGTTATATTGACAGACCGAGAGACTGTCCATAATGCTTCCTCATCCTCACAGCAGTGCACACGACCGCACATTGGCTACGTGACATCGAGTATCCGACCAGTTTCGTCATTCAGTGATTCCACGGCGAACAGGTCACGCCATCCGGTAGCCAAGGGACACGAGGCCTATACACTCCGTTCGCTCGCATAATAGTAGTATGCACGGGGTAACGATCACGGAGCTTCCAGCGGCAATGCATCGTAAGACCGCTTCTCCACAGGCCTCAGTGACGGACGTGCTATCCAAGTTAGCACAGTTTTTCGCAGCTTCCCAGCAATCGACAGTTTCTCGGTCGGATCAGGAATTGTCCGACGGCGCTGGGTCGGTGCGGTCCGCGGTTGCATTAGGTTCGGACGACCGAATGCTTTATAGGGTCCGACAGGATGGCGAAAGGGATTCGGACGATTTCGAGTTTTCCCTTTCGGAACATCGGAAGCTGCCATACATTTCTTCCGGCATTATCTTCCAGTGGTTGTTCCTTCGGACTACATTGCTGCGATGTTGGATAAGAGACTTATAGCGTCATTGGACACGGAATTTTGGATCGGTTCAGGGACATTGTCCCTGACTTACCGACACAGTCCAATAATGTCATTAGAACATGTGTATATTTTTATACTGTACCAATGACCCAGACATAGCTGGTGCTAACTCTTAAAATATAGGGCCAAACACAAATTTTGCCCCCCAATCCCCAAAATTTGCATCTAAAACTAAAGAAAACATGTCCTGAAAGGCCCTCCACACTTCGCCCCTACTGCGCATGCGCAGTGTCAAGGACGTTCCGAAATTGGCGCCATTTATCATTCTAAGTTTGGCCCTTCATCAGTTAACATCTGACTGATCTTTGTGCTTTTAAATCTCAGTTTAAATGATGCCAGACACATAAATATTAGTGAAATGGTGATTCTAAGGAGGATAGAAAAGGAGGAGAGGAAAAGAATGTGTGACAGAATATTATCAGGGCTGTAACTTAAAATTTTTTAATGAAATTATGTTAAGTTACCTATTTTCAAGGCAGCAGCCATTTTGTTGTCATTCTGATTATTTAGTTACACTGTTTTTTTTTTTTCAAGTGTTTTCCTCTCTCCCTGTCCTTTAAGTTCCCCCTTGCTATTCTCCCATGCTTTGGCATAGTTTCTGTAATTATTATTACTAAAATTTCTTGGGAGTTTTAGCTGAATAACAGAATGAATTCTGTTCTTTCCCCATGTTTACGTCTTCACCTACGGGTGGTTAGGCGTTGTGTTCTGCATCTACCATCTGATGTTCTGCAGTTTCTTCCCTGGAAGTCTCTGTTTTGCATCAGATGGTGTATTTTTGGTAACTGATTTCGGGCCTGGGTGCCTGGAGTCTTATTTTAGTGTTTTTACACTCATTGTTTACATTTACAACAGCCCTCTGTGTGAGGGGGGGATTTCTAAATAATAATATCTTTATGTTATTTTAATCATAACTAGATACATTATTATTGTTCGTAAGTGTTGAATAAATTGTTTAAAATATTTTTAAAATTTTTGTCCACACTTAGGCTTGGGATCCATTGGGGCTCAATGTTACTTTTCAGAAACTTGGGCTGTTCTGAAAAAATATTTTTTCAAAATATTTTGATTTCAATTATTTTTTCTATATTAATGGATCATATTATTATTATGTGTTTTGATTGCCAGGGGTTAGTGCGAGTACCAGGACTTGTTTTCTTTTCACATTGAAAGGATATTGATCAATTGTTTTAAGAGGAAGTCTTCCTCTGACCTTATTATCATTCTATATGTGGTCAGTGTACTCGCATTAACTCCTGTTCTGTATCGTATGATTTCGATGACAATATGGGAAGCGTATGTCACGGTATGTTGTTGGGGATTTGGACACTCCGGTCCTTTCCCCGCAGGGTCACTCTACTTTATCAATTTCTATTTCAGACGATCAAGATTAGGGTGATGTATCTGTGATGTCTTCCAACAGTGTGCCTCCGTCGTCACAATTAATGAAGGGCTAGCGGAAAAGTGCTCATGTAATACGCCAATTGCCTAAGAGGACCCTAGTAGGTTCGACGGCCTTTGACGTCCGCTAGGTCGCCCGGTGTAGCGTCCATTCACCGAATGGTTCGGCAGCCGGGTTCGTCCGTTGCGGTCTAGAAGGAATTTTGGGGTGATGCGAGCACTATAAAATTAACTTAATGCACACCCAGTGACGGCGGATCGGAGGGAGAACGGAGGAAGCCTTTTAGTCCGGTTCATAGCTCGTTCCGGTCCATCCGGACGGCAAGCGAGAGAGGCCCCTCTCTCGTTCAACAACATCTGGCCCCAGATGTTGTGGTACAAATGTGTCGCTAGCGGAGCATACGTCCGTCGCTCGGGACGCTCCGTTGTATAGGCAGTCCGCTGAGACTGCTAAGGCTTCCTCTTCTCGTCAGCGCACACGACCGCACCTTGGCTGCGTGACCGCCGATATATTACCAGCTTCGCCGATCAAGGATTCTTCGGCGACCAGGTCACACCATCCGGCAGCCAGGGATTCGAGACCGATGGACTCCGGACGTTCGCATAGGAAAAGTATGCGGGAGCCATCTGATGCGGAGCTACCCTCGGCGAAGCAGCGATAGACTGCGCCTCCGCAGGTCTCGACGCCGGACATTCTTGTGCACATAGCACAGCTTATCGCAGCATCCCAGCAGCCGACAGAAACGGTGTCGGATCGAGAATTATCCGACAGCGCTGGGTCGGTAGCCGGGGACTCGAGGCCTGCAGACTCCGGACGTTCGCATAGGAAGTGTGCGGGAGTCAATGTACACGGAGCTTCCAGCGGCAATGCATCGTAAGTCCGCTACTGCACAGGCCTCGGGAACGGACGTGCTTTCCTTAATAGCACAGTTTATCGCAGCATCCCAGCATCAACTGAATCTGTCGCATATATTTTATCCGACGATGCTGGGTCGGGACGCTCCGCGGAAGCGGGTACGGACGTCCGAAAGTTTCATCCGGTCCGACGGGATACCGAAAGGGATTCGGAGAATTTCAAGCTTTCCCTTTCGGAACAACATATGCTGCGATGCCGGATAAGAAACTGATAGCGTCGGTGGACTTAGAAATTTTTGGTTCGGTTCAGGGACATCGTCCCTCAGTTCCGACATAGTCCAATAATGTCACACAAACTTTCGAATTATTGAACGACGCTACATATATTATTATTTTATGCTTGCTATCCAAGCATTTCTGGTTTCTTGTTCGAAGAGTTATGGAGATGTCTTTCAAAAGTGTGCCTCTGTCGTCATAGTTAATGAGGAGTTAGCGGCAATAAGTGCTCATGGAATATGTCTATCGCTTACGGAGTGACATTCGCTAGCTCACCCGGTGTAGCGTACATTTATCGAATGGTTCGGCTGCCGGGTTCGTCCGTTGCGGTCTAGGAAGGAGATTTGGGTGATGCGAGCACTTTAATTACTTTAGTACTCACCCAGTGACGGCAGATTGAGGACAGATCGGAGGAAGCCAACAACATAGGGGACCGCATGTTGTGGTTCAGATATTTTACATTCGGAGCATATGTCCGTTGCTTGGGACGCTCCGTTATATTGACAGTCCGAGAGACTGTCTTTAATGCTTCCTCATTCTCACAGCAGGGCACACGACCGCACATTGGCTACGTGACCTCGAGTATCCGATCAGTTTCGGCATTCAGTGATTCCACAGCGAATAGGTCGCGCCATCCGGTAGCCAAGGGACACGAGGCCTATACACTCCGTTCGCTCGCATATTGGAAGTATGCACGGGGTAACGATCTCGGAGCTTCCTGCGGCAATGCATCGTAAGACCGCTGCTCCTCAGGCCTCAGTGACGGACGTGCTATCCGAGTTAGCACAGTTGTTTCACAGCATCCCAGCAATTGACAGTTTCTCGGTCGAATCATGAATTATCCGACGGCGCTGGGTCGGTGCGGTCCGCGGTTGCATCAAGCTACGGACGACCAAACGCTTTATAGGGTCCGACAGGATGGCGAAAGGGATTCGAAAGATTTCGAGTTTCCCCTTTAGTAGTATCGGAAGATGCCTTTCATATCTTCTGGCATTTCTTCCAGTGATTATTTTTCGGACTTCATTGCTGCGATCTTGGATAAGAGACTTATAGCGTCATTGGACTCGGATTTTTCGATCGGTACAGGGACTTTGTCCCTGACTTACCGACGTAGTCCAATATTGTCATTACAACATGTGTTTTATTTTTCGACGCTATATATTTATATATATATACAAGCCTGCTACTAAGCATGATAGTTTAGTTTCTTGTCCGCGTGGCTCATTTCTGCCATTTTATCTTTTTTACAAATAGTTTATTTTGGCAGAGCAGGGCATACCGAAAGTTCATATGCATCTAGACGGTGTGATTAAAGACTGCATATATTCTTTTTCGCCGTTTATGTCTTTTCCAATTTCAATGTTGGGAACGACATTATGTATAGTAGACTTAACTTAGACGCTTTATTATACGTAATCCGCCTTACTGAGGCGTTATCATTACGTCTTCAAGAAAAGATTTACGGGATATTATTCTCAATGTAATTTCTTTTGAGGGCAGTAGTTTGTTCACGTATAACTCCGCCCTTCAGTGGCTGATTGGAGTTGGTTAGACGTGATGCAGCCCTAGCTGCATCCACGCGTGGATAGTAGGTTAAGAACTCTCTCAGAGTCGCTTCGTTCTCGGAGGAGCTTCTCTTCGACGGCAACTTTCCGGCAATCCATGAATTGCTTGATTTATACATTCTCTTGTCTATCTAGTGTTACAAGAGATTCAGACTGGGGCAAACTTTCGGTGGTTGACTCAGAGAGTGCCGCCGCAGTTGCCGGACCCGAGTGTGGCTGTTATGACGGTTGCCAGTCAAACAGATTGGGATATATACTGATCCCTACGGATTCGAAGTGCCAGGGTCTTTGGGTTCCGCAGTCTTTTAGCTATCAGTTTAACTTCCGCGGAATAATGTTTTTTAGGCTTGCTTTATGTCATTGCATGAACATTATTCAGGAACGCATGCCCAAATTCCTGTCCGATAATACGACAGTAGTGGCGTATCTCCGGAACCAGGGAGGCACTCATTCGTTTCCGTTATTCAATTTAATGGAAAGAATCCGTCTGTTTGTTATAGTACACCAAGTTCTGCTTCGGTCCGTCATATTCCGGGTCGTCTGATTGTATTACCGGACTCCCTTTCACTTATGGGTCGCTTGTTGCCGTCAGAATGGACTCTCAACAAACAAGTATTCAATCAGATTTGCTATCAATGGGAGCGCCCAATGATAATTTATTTACGACACAACTTGCTAATCAATTGCAGACGTATGTGTCTACATGTCCGGATCTCTGAGCTTATGTTGTTAACGCTCTATTGATCTAATAGGACGGAATGATAGGATACGCGTATCCTCCTGCGCTGTTGTTTCAGCAGGTATTGCTAAGATAAACAACCACAATACATTTCTGTTGATAGCATCTCTGTCTTCACAGAGACCGTGGGTAAATTTACTCTGAGGTCCACTGTGGGACTTAACGCGAAAACTTCCTTCATGAGAGGATCTTTTTTCACTGGGAAAAATCTTGTCAACTTCATCACAACCCGCAAGGTCTCAACCTTCACGTATTCCATTGTGTGGTCCTTTTTGCATTGTAAGCATTGTACTGGATGAGCTTTGGACGCAATTTCTTACTGTAGGAGAACCTCTTCTTCGCTATACTATGCGGCTAAAGTGGAGGCTCTAACGTCGTTGGTGTAGGGATCACTATGTTGATATTGTTGATCCCTCCATACTAGTCATTGCAACTTTCTAGTATACTTGTTTGACAAGATCTACTGCAGCCTGTTACTATTAGGGTTATAGGTTTATGTTATCTCATACCTATGCACTCTATGATAGTTTACAATTGAGTCTTATGTCTCTTTATCTAAGTCAGTTAGTAACTTTTCGATAAATAGACTTAGAATCATTAGATTAAATTTCTATACGGAATTTAACTTTGGTTCTTATTTAGCTAAGTAATCATTTGAGCCTCTGGAAACAGTAGTTTTCAAATTCTGACCTTTTAGACAGTAATTCTGTTGGCTTCTCTTTTACTGAAGAGTCAGTGAGCTTCATGCACTATCGGTGGATGATTCTCACTTTCGTAGTTTCGGAATCATTACTTCCTTTACTATTTAGGTTGGATTTTTGCATAAGAGTCAGGCTCCTAATAATATCCGGAACCTATTGTTATTAAGGTCCTTCCGTCTTCGTACGGGCATAGGCCTTTACTCTGTCCGGTTAGAGTTTACGTATTTATAAACAGATATCTGTTTATTACTACGGGCGTAAGCTTCTTATGTTTTTGATGCCTAATAGAAGGACGTTACGCTCCATTCTATTGCTAATGGATTCAATTAACTATCGATACTGCTTATGGTATATCATTGACTCAGCAGTTGTGCTTGAGATTTCGGCTCATGAAGTAAGAGTTCTTCTACATCTTGGGCTTACATTAATAGTGTCGCTAGTATAGAATTTTGACGGCTGCTCATTGCGCTCAGCCATCCACATTCATGAATTTTTATCTCAGAAATATCGAGTCCATTTCTGGAGGCCTCTATTGTTAGGTCTACTATCTACTGCTCAGAATGTCATTCACTTAACAGTTGCTACTATAGCTAGGTAGGCTGTCTGTTTCGGCAGTGACTCCGTTCTGCTGCCCTCTTCGCTCTGGGCTATTTGACCCAGGGCAAGAAAAAAGGGGGGGGGGGGGGGGGAGGGTGTTCCCTTGAGTCACCTGTTTTACTATGAAAACAAGGGGATACCTCCTCCGGAGTTAGTAATTCTGAGCTGTTATTGGGATGGCTTTTTAGTGAGAAGTTTATGTTTTAAAAATTCATTCAGGTCTTAGTTTTTAAAGTATAGCTTTTGAATATAGCACGTGTCAACGGACGTTATTATACAATCCTCAGACACTTTTAAGAAGTATAAAGAGTCTCTATTCTCTAGACTTACTTTATTTATTGGCTTACTTTAAAAATTATTAGTATAAGGATTATACTAGATATTAATAGAGTACATGGATGTATGATGCTCAATTTTGGAAGGTGTTGTATCTTTCTAATTTATCATAAATATGAAAGATACATGTAAGGCCTAATACTTCTTTTTCCCTAGAGGGGATGTCTCTATTTTATATATTGAGCGTATTCCAACTTGCTCTATGTCCTTGGCCCTCCAGCCTTTTTACTATTCAGCTATGTCTGGGTCATTGGTACAGTATAAAAATGTTAAAAAATTTATAGTAATTTATATATTTTTTATACTTACCAATGACCCAGACAGGGATGGCCCTCCCAGGAGTTGGGAACTCATACCTCCCCACTGAGTACATAGCGCTTACCAGGCACTGGTTATAAGAATGATTAATGGCGCCAATTTCGGAACGTCCTTGACACTGCGCATGCGCAGTAGAGGTGAAGTGTGGAGGGCCATTCAGGACATGTATTCTTTGGTTTTAGATGCAAATTTTGGGGATTGGGGGGCAAAATTTGTGTTTGGCCCTATATTTTAAGAGTTAGCACCAGCTGTGTCTGGGTCATTGGTAAGTATAAAAAATATATAAATTACTATAAATTTTTTAACTTTCAGGGGACGTTCGCATATTATATAAATGCAGGATTGAACGTCCCTGGTGCTCCGGCTTCGCCGACCAAGGAATTCACGTCGACCAGGTCACTCCATCTGCTAGCCAAGGATATGAGACCTTTCCAGTTGGGACATTCGCATATTATATAAATGCAGGAATGAACGTCCCTGGAGCTTCCAGCAGATAATTTACGTAGGATCGCGGCTCCACAGGTCTCATGGAGTAACATGAACAAGGTGTTGTTACCATGATGTCTTCGTAAAGTGTGCTTCAGTCGTCACAGTCAAATGAAGAGTTAGCGGCAAAAGTGCTCATGTAGATGTGTCAGTTGCCTGGAGTTCCCTAGTAGGATCGATGGCTTTGACACCCGCTAGCTCGCCCGGTGTCGCGACCATTCACCGATTGGCTCAGCACCCGGGTTCATCCGTTGCAGTCCAAGAAGGAAATTTGGGTGATGCGAGCTCTATAATTACAGTGTGCACACCCAGTGACGACGGATACGAGGATGGTACGGAGGAAGCCTATTAGTCCGGTTCCTAGCTCGTCCAGGTCCATCCGGGCTGCGAGCGAGAGAGGTCCCTCTCTCGTTCTACAACATCTGGGCACAGATGTTGTGGTACAAAACGTTCCTCAGTCGGGGCATACGTCCACCGCTCGGGGCGCTCTGTTATATAGACAGTCCAGAGAGACTGCTCTTTCGGCTTCCTCATCCTCACAGCAGCACACGCGACCGCACCTTGGCTACGTGACCAGTCATATTCAGCCAACATCGCCGACCAGGGATTCTACGGCGATCAGGTCACGCCATCCGGTTGCCAAGGATACCAGGCCTTCATACTCCGGACGTTCGCATATAAGAAATATGCAGGAGTCAACGTCCAAGGAGCTTCTAGCGGCTAAATTCTGTAAGACCGCAGCTCCATAGGCCTCTGTTACGGACGTGCTATCGCGGATAGCACAAATTATCGCAGCATCCCAACACCCGACAGTAACTCTGTCGGATTAAGAATTATCCGAGGAAGCTGGGTTGGTACGTTCCGCTGCAGGTTCAGGCACGGACGACCAAGAATTACAAGTGGTCTGACAGGATGGCAAATGGGATACGGATGAGTTGTATTTTCCCTTTCGGAACAACATAATTGCTGTAGAGTGCATCCGGCATTATCTTCTGACGTTGTTTCTCCGGACCAAAATTGCTGCGTTGCCGGATAAGAGACTGATAGCGCCACTGGACTCAGAATTTGTATCGGTTTAGGGACATCATCCCTCAGTTTCCGACATAGTCCAGATATGTCTCACGGACATTTGATCTGTTGAAGGACGCTATATATATATAACTTGCTACCTAAATAGGCAGGTCAGGTTTCTTATCGGCAAATGCTCTACATCTGCCTTTCATCAATTCAAGGAATAATTTGAAACGGCAGGACAGAGCATTCTGAGAGTTCTCTGCGTCTAGATGACCAGGCCAGGACCTAGTATTGTTTATACCATCGTCAATGTCAATTCCAACCACGATGTTGGAAACGACAAACCACGATGTTGGAAACGACAATATCGTCTAGCAGGGTAGCTTAGACACATCATCGTACACAGATAACCTTACCAGAGCGTTATCATTACGTCTCAAAGGAAAAAGAATTCTAGGATGTACAACCTCCTTAAGAGTTCTTTCTAGGGCCTGACGTGAAACTCCGCCCTTTTAGTGGCAATATGGAGTTGGTTAGACATGACGCACCCTGACTACATCCATGCGTGTGGATAGTAAGGTGAAAAACTCTCTCAGAGTCGTTCAACGTCAAGCTTTCCACTGTCTATGATCAGATAACTAAGAAAACTTCAGACTCTTTGCTATTCAAATCCGCTTCCATATATCCATTCAGCAGAGAAGAGTAGGACAGGCACTTCTGGGACGAATATGTCCAAGGGAAGCTCCTATAGAGGTTCCTATGCGTCCTCTACGTCTTACTCAGGAGACCGTCAGGGTAGCGACTCAGGTAGGGACCGTAATTTAAGACGAGACATCCGGTCATATGCCCCTGGGTCGACGGGTCAAGGTGTGGACCGTGGAGGACATGGCTTCTCCTTCCGCAAGCCTCGCAGGACCAGGAGGTAATGGTATTAACCTCTATCATGCACTAGTGAGTGGAAGATTGTCAAGTTTCTCAATTAATTGGGAGTAGATTACGGACATCCCTTGGATTCGAGGAGTGATTTCGGAAGGACTAAATTGTCCTTAACCCTTTACCTAACATGAAAAGCAGACGACACTTGCAAAAATAATTCTTGAATAAATAATTTTTTTCATTTTTTGTCTCAAAAACATAGGTTATGACCCCTCATTGGAACGAGCTCGACGAGCTCATTCCAACAAGGGGCCATAACCTATGTTTTTGAGACAAAAAATGAAAAAAATAATGAAAATTAATTGCCGATTTTTTAGAATAGCGCTGGCCGGTTTTGTCCGTTACGTTGGGTAAAGGGTTAAAACGAAAACCTCTGTTAACTCGAAGTCCAAGATGGACTCAGCTTCCGTCATGTCCGCAGGAAAGAGGCTCGCTTCCATCAGAAGTCCAGTCTCTTCTGGAATGATCGCGATAGAGATTGTAGAAATCGAGGATTTTCCAGGTTTCTACACCCATCCTTTTCTGGTTCCAAAACCAGACGGCTCGTTCCGTCCACTCATAAATCTGATCTGGATAAACAAGCTGATTGTGGCTCCAAGTTTATATATGGAGTCCATCCGATCAGTCAGAGCGAGTATTCAGGTGTACGACTATGCTACATGCATAGATCTCAAGATGCGTACTTTCACGTCATGGTACATCAGGCGTTCAGAAAGTATCTTCGCTTCTTCATCATAGGAATCGTGTTTCGGTTTGAATCTAGCCCCCTGGGCTTTCACTCGAATAACAAACTTGGTAATCGACTCATTTCCGAGCTCATTCGTCTGCGATAACGTCGGCCTACCTGGACGACATTCTTTAGAGGTACGGCAATGAGTTAATGCTTCAGAACGACGTGTAGAATCTGCTTCTATTGCTCCGACATCTCGGTTTCATAAGTAAACGAGGAGAAGTCAGATCTGGTATCGTTCAAGTCATTCACCCACCGGGGGGTGAGCTTTGAAACGCACAACATTCTCGGTCATCTGCCGTTACCCAGAGCGAAATTAATCAGTTGTTATGCTCACTATTGTCTTCGCTCAGACAAGGTCTCAGCGAGAGATCTCATGAGACTGGTACGTTTGTGCGGAGCTGCCGCGATTTTATTCCGATGGGACGGTTACGCACTTGTCTTCTCCAATTCTTCTGATCCAGAATTGGTGGGCGAAGATTTTTTCGCTCGATACGGACATCTTCTTGTCAATCAAGTGAATAAGAGATTCAGACTTGGGCCGGTTTTCAGTGGTTAACTCAAGGAGTTCCACTGCAATTGCCGGATCCAAGTTTTACAGTTTTGACGGATGCCAGTCAAACAGGTTGGGTCGTATCATTGGGCCCAACGCATTTGTAGGGCCGGGGTCTTTGGAATCCAAAGTTCCTAATCAAGCACATTAACATCAAGAATGATGTCATTTTGGCTTGCGCTACGTTATTGGATGAACGTTATTTAGAATGCTCATGTGCTAATTCTGTCCGACAATTCGATGGTATTAGCGTAATTTTGGAACTAGGGAGACACTCATTCCATTCTGTTATTCGTGTTAACGGAAGGAATTTTCTATTTGTACTAGAACATCAAGTTCTCCTATCGGTCCGTCATATTCCGGGTCGTCTGAACATATTAGCAGACTCCCTTCAAGGAGGGGCCGCTTGTTGACGCCAGAATGGACTTTCAACAAATGAGTATTCAATCAGATTTGCTACCAAGGAGAGCGGCCTATGATCGACTTATTCGTAACGCATCTCAACATCAGTTGCAGACGTATGTGTCACTATGTTCAGATCTTCGAGCGTTTGCAGTAGACGCTCTATCGATCTCGTGAGACGGAATAATAGGATATGCGTATCTTGAATATCTCAATGCAAAATTCTGTTGATAGCATTTCTAGCTCCACAAAGACCGTGGATTAATCTACTCAGGCGTCTGTTGTGGGACATGCTGTGGAATCTTCCTCCACATTTCGGTCCATTCTATGGTCAGATGGATTCAATTCACTATCAGTACTGCTTATGATAATATCTTCAATCAGCAGTCTGTGCTTTAGTTTTAAGCTCATGAAGTAAGAGTTCTTTCTACATCATGGGCTTACGCTAATAATGTTGCTATTACAGATCTAATGAGGGCTGCATATTGTTCTTAGCCCTCCACTTTCACGAATTTGTATCTGAGAAATATTGAGTCCTTTTCTGCAGATCTGCATTATTTAGGTCCGTTATTTTTCACTCAGAATGTCGTCCACTAAACAGTGGCAACTATATATATGTAGGCTTTCGGTTCCGGCAGTGACTCTGTCCTGCTGCCCTCTTCACTCTGGAGTATTTGATCCAGGGGGGGGGGGGGGGGGGGGGGGGAGGAGGTGCAGGTGTTCCCTTAGGTCACCTGCTTTATAGTGTAAAGCAAGGGAATACCTCCCTTGGAGTCAGTAATTCCGAGTCGGTACTGGGATGGTTTTAAAGTAAAGCTAATGTTTACTCATCTATGTAATATTTTTTTAAGTGTTGCTCGGTGTGAGACATTTGTATATATCACGTGTTAATCGGGCGTTAATGTACAATCCTCGGACACTTTTAAATGAGTATATAGAGTCTCATTTTGCTGGACTTCCTTTATTTATTGGCTTTCCTTTAAAAAATATTATTATAAAGGGTTATGCTGGATGTTAATAGGGATCATTGATGTTATTGCGCTCAATTACAGAATGGTGTTGTGTCTTTCTTTTTGATACAAATAAGAAAGATACATATAAATCCTATCTCTCCTTTTCTCCTTGAGGAGATAATTCTGTTATATGTAATTGAGCCTATTGGATTTTCCTTTATGTCCTGGTCCCTCCCGCCTGTTACTATTCAGCTAAGTCTGGGTCATTGGTACAGTATAAAAATGTTAAAAAATTTATAGTAATTTATATATTTTTTACACTTACCAATGACCCAGACGGGGATGGCCCTCCCATGAGTTGGGAACTCATACCTCCCCGCTGAGTTCATAACACTTATCAAGCACTGGTTGTAAGAATGATAATTGCGCCAATTTCGAGACCTCCTTGACACTGCGCATGCGCAGTGGAGTAAAAGTATGGAGGACCATAAAGGACATGTAATTTTCGGTTTTAGATGTAAATTTTGGGGATTGGGGGGTAAAATTTGCGTTTGGCCCTAGATATTTTAGAGTTAGCACCAGCTAAGTCTGGGTCATTGGTAAGTATAAAAAATATATAAATTACTATAAATTTTTTAACTTTTATTTCATTCATTTGAAACCGGGTTTGGCAAATAGGCTAGGCCTATCTTAACATCGTATTTTAACTTAATTTCTAGTACGTATACAGCACAGTAAATTACAAAGCATTTCTTGAGACACCCATCAGTTTGTCATGACATGTTCTTTGCCAACTGCAAAGTGTGAAACCGTACTCAACCACCTGACTACATTATAAGTTAATTTGATGAATTGTCGGTAACATGCTCTGAAGTTTGCGACTTGGGACTTATGTTCAAACGAGACGCGAAACGTCAAGGTAGAACATGTGCTCCGAGCCGCAAACCTCAGGCCATGTTACTGTCAATTGATCACAATGACGTATATGTTCCAATACAACCCTACCCACAGCCCAAAACCTTCATCGTGAAACACAAGAGGCTTATTGACTGAACTTGTGATCGTTAAAAATTTGCCTTGATCACAAGTTTAGTAAATAAACCTCTTGTGTACCCCACGACGACAGTGAATAAATAATCAATAAATCAGATAAACTCATTCCATCTTAGTTCAAATCGTAAATTTGTTTGTAATTTAAACAATACTTCATTCGGAACACTTTGCTACATGTATGAAAAATCCAGAAAGCGGCTTGCTAGTCACTCCGTTGAAACAATTACGAAACGGGTGACTGACATCATTTCAGATATTTCGTGTTGTGACGTCAGACGGTAACATTTGCCACTTGAGCCGTAAACATAAAAGAAACTACTCCAGCTATCATCCAATCAGAGGGTGAGGATTTTACTCTCATTGGAACATTACCCTCTTAATCAAAATCGTTTCAAAAGCAATGATGTTGAGAAGCTGGCATGATTATCTTTGCCCTTGTCTCACTGTACACTAGTGGAAAGAGCAGAAGCCATGCTGCTCTACAACACACCACTGGAAAGTGCTCTCTGGGTCATTTCCAGTAGCAAGTAACACAACAGCATAGTATAACAAAGAGCCTTGTTATAATAAAATGTTGTTTGTCGGCCCCCACAGATTATTTTGTGTACTGAACTGGTTAATCTGTAAAGCTATCATGAGTTGGTGCATAATGATTATATAATCATGTATAATGACTGGAATATGATCAGATTTATATAATCATGTATAATGACTGGAGTATGATCAGATTTATATAATCATGTATAATGACTGGAGTTTGATCAGATTTATATAATCATATAATGACTGGAGTATGATCAGATTTATATAATCATGTATAATGACTGGAGTATGATCAGATTTATATAATCATGTATAATGACTGGAGTATGATCAGATTTATATAATCATGTATAATGACTGGAATATGATCAGATTTATGTGATCATGTATAATGACTGGAGTATGATCAGATTTATATAATCATGTATAATGACTGGAGTATGATCAGATTTATATAATCATGTATAATGTCTGGAGTATGATCAGATTTATATAATCATGTATAATGTCTGGAGTATGATCAGATTTATATAATAATCATGTATAATGACTGGAGTATGATCAGATTTATATAATCATGTATAATGACTGGAGTATGATCAGATTTTTATAATCGTATAATGACTGGAGTATGATCAGATTTATATAATCGTGTATAATGACTGGAGTATGATCAGATTTATATAATCATGTATAATGACTCAAGTATGATCATATTTATATAATCATGCATAATGACTCGAGTATGATCAGATTTATATAAGACAGCGAGAATATATTTGGTAGAAAACATTGTAGTCATGTACAAAGAAACCACTGGAGTCCCACAGTGATCTTACATTTTCCCTGTTCCCACGGGAAACCCGTGAAGTGAAGCAGTGCCTGTTCACTGCGGTAAGCAGTGCCTGTTCACTGCGGTAAACAGAGGACCCCGTCACCAATGCTTGGGAGGTGCAAACCCTCTCTAAAATGGGCAACATGGCTTATTAATGCTCTGGTCTTGAGTTGATACTCATGTTGTGGTCATGGTTAGCCATTGTGCAGAAATATGTGACCTTAAACACCAATAAATAAATAAATACATTTTCCCCCCAAATTTCTCTGAGAGACCCGTGGACCCATTAACAAGAATGGGATACCCCATCTCCTGCTTGGCACTACTCATGGTAGAAGATTCTTCACATCATGATGCATGATAGGAATGTGATACCTTTCCAAACCCAGAATTCTGGATCTACCACTGATTATAGTGTGTTAGAGTTATTCCCTTCAGTCCTGTTCAATCATTGAAATTACAATAAGATTGTTGGCATTTTCCTATTCACATAAATACAATGTTTGAATTTATTAGGTCAAAGTATCCTTCTGGCAGTCTGACACTGTATGCAATGAATTTATATGAAGATAATGTAGAGATGTCTTTACCAGACTATGTTGATGAAGTGTTACACATCTACTGGTTACAACCAGGAGATAAAGATGGTCTTACATCCGAGTAAGTATTTATCTCAAACATGAAGTCATTTAACCCTTTACCCAACGTAACGGCCAAAACCGGCCACCGTTATTCACAAAATTCACCATTTAATTTTTATCACTTTTTCATTTTTTGTCACAAAACATAGCCTATCACCCCTCACTGGAATGAGCTCAATGAGCTCGTTGCAGTGAGGGGTCATAAGCTATTTTTTTTTTATGCCAAAAATTCAAAAATTAGTGCTTCAGGAATTGTATTTGCAAGTGTCGGCTTTTTTTTGTGTTAAGTAAACGGTTAAGTTTGTAAACTCCAATTCTTTGACCATCTTAACTGGAGTTTCAAAGGTGATTTGTAACATGGGCACCACTTTTTTCTCAAGGGTACCATGCTACAAGCAAAAGAAGTTACAATTTAATAAGTGTTTGATCATAAACATTTATTTTGTTACAAAAGAATCCCTGCATATGATCTGTCCCCCCCCCCCACCCCCCCAATAAGGTAGGCTGATGCTAAAAATTGTTTTGAACCAACAAATTTGGCATTGCTAGATGGGCAAACATGTTGCATGGATATAATGGTTATCCGGTTGAGTGCTAGAAGCCACTATCAGAAAAATTAGGGTACCAGAGCAAAAGCCAATATTTTCCTTGTTCATGTTTCATATTCAGTCAAACACAAATAATATTTTGTGCATATAAATTTGTATTATTACCAAGCCAGAAAATAAGAAGACTGTCATCTGCAAAATGAGGTCCTCAGAGGGTGAATTTAGTGATGCTACCCTACACAGCAGGGTAGCATCACTAAATTTACCCTCTGTGAATTCCACATCCTTGAGTGCTGGTAAGCTCCTTTTGCTGCAGCTTTTAACCATGTTTGTTCATACTGAATCCACATCCTTGAGTGCTGGTAAGCTCCTTGTGCCACAGTTTTTAACCATGTTTGTTCATACTGATTCAACATCCTTGAGTGCTGGTAAGCTCCTTGTGCCACAGTTTTTAACCATGTTTGTTCATACTGATTCAACATCCTTGAGTGCTGGTAAGCTCCTTGTGCCGCAGTTTTTAACCATGCTTGTTCATACTGATTCAACATCCTTGAGTGCTGGTAAGCTCCTTGTGATGCAGTTTTTAACCATGCTTGTTCATACTGATTCAACATCCTTGAGTGGGTAAGCTCCTTGTGCTGCAGTTTTTAACCATGCTTGTTCATACTGATTCAACATCCTTGAGTGCTGGTAAGCTCCTTGTGCCACAGTTTTTTCATACTGATTCAACATCCTTGAGTGCTGGTAAGCTCCTTGTGCCACAGTTTTTAACCATGTTTGTTCATACTGATTCAACATCCTTGAGTGCTGGTAAGCTCCTTGTGCCACAGTTTTCAACCATGTTTGTTCATACTGATTCAACATGTTTGTTCATACCATGTTTGTTCATACTGATTCAACATCCTTGAGTGCTGGTAAGCTCCTTGTGCCACAGTTTTCAACCATGTTTGTTCATACTGATTCAACATCCTTGAGTGCTGGTAAGCTCCTCGTGCTGCAGTTTTTAACCATGCTTGTTCATACTGATTCAACATCCTTGAGTGCCGGTAAGCTCCTTGTGCTGCAGTTTTTAACCATGCTTGTTCATTCTGATTGAACATCCTTGAGTGCTGGTAAGCTCCTTGTGCTGCTGTTTTTAACCATGTTTGTTCATACTGATTCAACATCCTTGAGTGCTGGTAAGCTCCTTGTGCTGCAGTTTTTAACCATGTTTGTTCATACTTATTCAACATCCTTGAGTGCTGGTAAGCTCCTTGTGCTGCAGTTTTTAACCATACTTGTTCATACTGATTCAACATCCTTAAGTACTGGTAAGCTCCTTGTGCTGCAGTTTTTAACCATGCTTGTTCATACTGATTCAACATCCTTGAGTGCTGGTAAGCTCCTTGTGCTGTTGTTTTTAACCATGCTTGTTCATTCTGATTCAACATCCTTGAGTTTTGGTAAGCTCCTTGTGCCACAGTTTTTAACCATGTTTGTACAGACTGATTCAACATCCTTGAGTGCTGGTAAGCTCCTTGTGCCACAGTTTTTAACCATGCTTGTTCATACTGATTCATCTTCCTTGAGTGCTGGTAAGCTCCTTGTGCCACTGTTTGTTCATACTGATTCAACATCCTTGAGTACTGGTAAGCTCCTTGTGCCACAGTTTTTAACCATGTTTGTTCATACTGATTCAACATCCTTGAGTACTGGTAAGCTCCTTGTGCTGCTGTTTTTAACCATGCCTGTTCATACTGATTCAACATCCTTGAGTGCTGGTAAGCTCCTTGAGCCACAGTTTTCAACCATGTTTGTTCATACTGATTCAACATGTTTGTTCATACCATGTTTGTTCATACTGATTCAACATCCTTGAGTGCTGGTAAGCTCTTTGTGCCACAGTTTTTAACCGTGTTTGTTCGTACTGATTCAACATCCTTGAGTGCTGGTAAGCTCCTCATGCTGCAGTTTTTAACCATGCTTGTTCATACTGATTCAACATCCTTGAATGCTGGTAAGCTCCTTGGGCTGCAGTTTTTAACCATGCTTGTTCATTCTGATTGAACATCCTTGAGTGCTGGTAAGCTCCTTGTGCTGCTGTTTTTAACCATGTTTGTTCATACTGATTCAACATCCTTGAGTGCTGGTAAGCTCCTTGTGCTGCAGTTTTTAACCATGTTTGTTCATACTTATTCAACATCCTTGAGTGCTGGTAAGCTCAAGCTCCTTGTGCTGCAGTTTTTAACCATGCTTGTTCATACTGATTCAACATCCTTAAGTACTGGTAAGCTCCTTGTGCTGCAGTTTTTAACCATGCTTGTTCATACTGATTCAACATCCTTGAGTGCTGGTAAGCTCCTTGTGCTGCAGTTTTTAACCATGCTTGTTCATTCTGATCCAACATCCTTGAGTTCTGGTAAGCTCCTTGTGCCACAGTTTTTAACCATGTTTGTACAGACTGATTCAACATCCTTGAGTGCTGGTAAGCTCCTTGTGCCACAGTTTTTAACCATGCTTGTTCATACTGATTCATCTTCCTTGAGTGCTGGTAAGCTCCTTGTGCCACAGTTTTTAACCATGTTTGTTCATACTGATTCAACATCCTTGAGTACTGGTAAGCTCCTTGTGCCACAGTTTTTAACCATGTTTGTTCATACTGATTCAACATCCTTGAGTACTGGTAAGCTCCTTGTGCTGCTGTTTTTAACCATTCCTGTTCATACTGATTCAACATCCTTGAGTGCTGGTAAGCTCCTTGTGCCACAGTTTTTTAACAATGTTTGTTCATACTAATTCAACATCCTTGAGTGCTGGTAAGCTCCCTGTGCCACAGTTTTTAACCATGTTTGTTCATACTGATTCAACATCCTTGAGTGCTGGTAAGCTCCTTGTGCCACAGTTTTTAACCATGCTTGTTCATACTGATTCAACATCCTTGAGTGCTGGTAAGCTCCTTGTGCTGCAGTTTTTAACCATGCTTGTTCATACTGATTCAACATCCTTGAGTGCTGGTAAGCTCCTTGTGCTGCAGTTTTTTACCATGTTTGTTCATACTGATTCAACATCTTGAGTGCGGGTAAGCTCCTTGTGCTGCAGTTTTTAACCATGCTTGTTCATACTGATTCAACATCCTTGAGTGCTGGTAAGCTCCTTGTGCTGCAGTTTTTTACCATGTTTGTTCATACTGATTCAACATCTTGAGTGCGGGTAAGCTCCTTGTGCTGCAGTTTTTAACCATGCTTGTTCATACTGATTCAACATCCTTGAGTGCTGGGAAACTCCTTGTGCCACAGTTTTTAACCATGTTTGTTCATACTGATTCAAAATCCTTGAGTGCTGGTAAGCTCCTTGTGCCACAGGTTTTAACCATGTTTGTTCATACTGATTCAACATCCTTGAGTGCTGGTAAGCTCCTTGTGCTGCAGTTTTTAACCATGCTTGTTCATACTGATTCAACATCCTTGAGTGCTGGTAAGCTCCTTGTGCTGCAGTTTTTAACCATGTTTGTTCATACTGATTCAACATCCTTGAGTGTGGGTAAGCTCCTTGTGCTGCAGTTTTTAACCATGCTTGTTCATACTGATTCAACATCCTTGAGTGCTGGTAAGCTCCTTGTGCCACAGTTTTTAACCATGTTTGTTCATACTGATTCAACATCCTTGAGTGTGGGTAAGCTCCTTGTGCTGCAGTTTTTAACCATGCTTGTTCATACTGATTCAACATCCTTGAGTGCTGGTAAGCTCCTTGTGCCACAGTTTTTAACCATGTTTGTTCATACTGATTCAACATCCTTGAGTGCGGGTAAGCTCCTTGTGCTGCAGTTTTTAACCATGCTTGTACATACTGATTCAACATCCTTGAGTGCTGGTAAGCTCCTTGTGCCACAGTTTTTAACCATGTTTGTTCATACTGATTCAACATGTTTGAGTGCTGGTAAGCTCCTTGTGCCAGTTTTTAATCATGTTTGTTCAGACTGATTCAACATGCGGCACCCAAAAGGACCATGCAGGAGGGCCTGAGAAAACAGATTTTTAACTTTTTTAGGCCTAATAAATAATTAAATAAATAAACACAGTACTATGGTTAATACTAGAAGTACTAATTGTTGGTTAAATGTTTAGGTGCTTTTTAGTGACATTGGCCAGGGCTTATATTTCGTCTAAATTTGTGAGAATCCATTTGGATTCTTGTGAAAATGGTTGCGAGAATCCATACCTACTATGAGTGTCCCAGGATCCCATGACGCCACCAAGATTGAACCACTGTTGTATACTGATAACACATGTTAACCTTTTACCCAACACACCTTTTTAATTTTTAAAACTAAATTTGATAATTTTTAAACAATAAATAATAAATAAATGATAAAATAATTAAATGAACAATATTTAACAATAAAATCTTACAAAAATGGCTGTCGTTGGAACCGGCTTATATTTCGTCTAAATTTGTGAGAATCCATTTGGATTCTTGTGAAAATGGTTGCGAGAATCCATACCTACTATGAGTGTCCCAGGATCCCATGACGCCACCAAGATTGAACCACTGTTGTATACTGATAACACATGTTAACCTTTTACCCAACACACCTTTTTAATTTTTAAAACTAAATTTGATAATTTTTAAACAATAAATAATAAATAAATGATAAAATAATTAAATGAACAATATTTAACAATAAAATCTTACAAAAATGGCTGTCGTTGGAACCGGCTCAATGAGCCGGTTTCTATGACAGCCATATTTGTGCAATTTTATTGACAAAGTGTCAGGATATTTCAGGTCATATTAGCCTTCTATTTGTTAATTTGTTGCCGCTGTGTTAGATAAAGGGTTAAATTGACTAAATTCTTTTCACGCAAATCCTAGCAGAGGTGCAGCGAGAATCTACATGGATTCTGGTCGGTTTTTTTGCGTGAATCTTTGTGCGAATTGATTCTCGGATTCTCGTCGAAATATAAGCCCTGCTGGCAAAAGTTTTCAAAAGCAAAGAATGAATTTAACAAGTTACATCTTATAAGACACAGTTCATTAAGTTGTGAATTGTCAACATATTGTCTATATTAAATAGTTCCTATTTCAAAGTTTACTCTTCAGTAACAGCTATAGAACTTCATATTTTCATGGACTTAATATGATAGAGTTTTCTTTCAATTTACAGTTGGGTCGCATTGAATGGAGAAGTATTGCAGATGAAAAGTGATACAGAACTTCCTGAACTTTTACCGAAGAAACAAACGAAGCAACCCATTGAAATTCCACCAAGGACGTTTGGATTTATTGTTATACCTGATGCTAAACTGACCGTGTGTCAATCTTGATGTATATGATAACTATTTATCTCAAAATCATCCTCAAATTGCTCATTACAAGAAATATCATTCACAACACATCTAATGTGTACAGGTTATCGGACACTTAGTTCGAGGCCGCGGCAGCGGCCGAGAACTAAGGTGTCCGATAACCTACTTGTTGTTCAGCGTTTCATCTTGCCGACTGTACGTGACAAATTCACCTCCCACTATAAGTTGTGCTAGTGCATCTGTGTACGTATTGAGGGACTTGCTCAAAATTCTCAACTGTCACTGTGATGGCATAAAAGTTAAATCGACAAAGCACGTACTCAAGTTGGCAACGCAACAACTCCATCAGACACATTTCTGCGTCAGGCTATAAATCCCGGCACAACTTATAGTGGGAGGTGAATTTGTCACGTACAGTCGGCAAGATGAAACGCTGAACAACAAGTAGGTTATCGGACACCTTAGTTCTCGGCCGCTGCCGCGGCCTCGAACTAAGTGTCCGATAACATGTTCTTCTTGTCTTTGCTTTCAATACAAATCATTTCCACCGTTCCGTAAGTACCGTTTCTCGATTTTTATTCCATATACCTGTTCCCAAATAAGCTGCACGTTCACCGAGACGGGTCAATGTCAGCTGAAGCCATCACAGTGACAGATGAGAACTTTGAGCGAGTCCCTCGATACACGTCTCACTGAGTTTTCATAAGGTCAATGACATCAGTGTCTCTTTGAAATAGGAGAGTACGGTAACTTATTAATCGTATGCTTGGGAGGCTGCCAATTTCTTGAACTCAAAGTCTGTTGAACAACAAGGGAATGTTCGTCAGAAGTCAACGTTGATGTAGTAATATTGTGAGTGAGTTGGTTTCAGCAGTCAAATTGAATTTATTTTCTCTTATTTTTTTCATTAACTGTGTATCTAATACAAAAAGCAGACGACATTTGCAGAAAACATTTCCTGAATAATTAAATATAAATTTTTTGTCTTAAAACGTAGCTTATGATCCCTCATTGGGATGTGCTCTATGAGCTCATTCCATTGAGTGTCATTAGCTGCGTTCTTGATGGAAACAATTTTTTTAATAAAAATAGTCAAATTTAGCAGTCGATTTTTGTGAACAGCACTGACCATCTTTAGTCATTATGTTAGCCTAAAGTTAAGCTTACGCAATACCCGGTTTGTGATAAAAAGAATCTCAATTCTGTTTATTTGACAGAAAGAATCTCAAAATTCCTCACAATTTGACAGAAAGAATCTCAAAATTCCTCACAATTTGACAGAAAGAATCTCAAAATTCCTCACAATTTGACAGAAAGAATTTCAAAATTCCTCACAATTTGACAGAAAAAATCTCAAAATTCCTCACGATTTGACAGAATCTCAAAATTCCTCACAATTTGACAGAAAGAATCTCAAAATTCCTCCAAATTTGACAGAAAGAATCTCAAAATTCCTCAAAATTTCTGAACGTCGTTCACTAAAATTGATCAGAGCCGAGGTTCACCAATCGAGCCTAGGTTCATTTTGTACAGACATTTCATATGAAATTGCAACTCATTAAAGATCCTCTATGTTGACCTCCAGCCCTTTATCTAACACAATGATAATAACTGGCCTCCACTAACACAGAAGTCACCTTTCATATTTTATAATTTCTTAGAGTTTTTCCTCAATAAAATAACTTATGGATTCTCACTGGAATGCGTTCAACATGCTTGAAGAATTTTTACCCCTGAAAATGCACCACGCAATGTACTTGTACTGCAAAGGATCTTTTAAAAAAACAAACGATTCAGCCAACACTCTCAAAAATATCTTGAAGTAAACATTTTCAATTTTTGCCTAAAAACACCTAGCTAATAATTATATCCCCACTTTCGAAGAAAATGGGGGGGGGGGGGGGGGGGGGGGTATACTGGATTACATGTGTCCATCCGTCTGTGTATATTCATAACTTAAGTAAATTATTATGGAACTTGGTATGTAATTAAATTGTAACATTTCCCAAGACTAGAGTGATTTTCGGTGTTGTCAGATTATTTATTTTTTTTATTACTTGTTTTCTCCAGAGTTATGGTCCTTACCATACTTATGCTTCATCAGTGCAGCACTGAGGTGGGGGTATAAATGGAATTAAATTGTAACATTTTCCAAGGCTAGAATGATTTTCGGTGTTGTCAGATTATTTTTTTTCATTTATAACTTGTTTTCTCCAGAGTTATGATCCTTACCATACTTATGCTTCATCAGTGCAGCACTGCATTGGGGGTATAAACATCTTCAGCAATACACTACTGTGCAAGCGACCATTACATGAATATCCCAGGTCCACGATATTAAAAAGTCAAGATCAAAGAGAAGTCGCCGACTAATATTGGCGATTGTTTCTCGACTCAATGTCCGACATGATATTAAAATCACTGTGATTCACGGTCAAACAGATTACAGCTGTAATTAATTTCTAGGGCACCTGAACGAAAAGGTTGTACTTATTGTCGTATTTTGCACGACTCTTACAATTTTGTGGTCGAAATACATGTATAACTCAATCTCAGCTCAACGAAATGACGTTTACCAACACTCATAAAATATTTACGTTTTTAATCAGAAAGAATTTTTTTTTTAGCTCCGCTGACAAAGTCAGCAGAGCTTTTCTTATACTGATTCGTCCGTCGTCTATTGTCCGTCGTCCGTCTGTCCGTCCGGCCGTCGTCAACATTTTATTTGTCTGAGCCATAATTTCTAAACCGCTGAATATTTTTCCACCAAACTTCATAACAATATGTATTATCAATAGACGGTGTGACATCAATTATTCTGCGGTCTGTAAATCCACAGGGTCAAGGTCACAGGTCACAGGATCAAGAAAATCTTAAGATATTTTTGATATTTGTCCAAGCCATAATTTCTGAACCGCTGAATATTTTTCGGCTAAAGTTTGTAACAATATTAGTATTAGAAAACATGCCCATGCGATCAGTGGCCCTCAGCGGAGCTCTCTAGGCGTGACAGGCCTCTTGTTTAAATTCCGACAAATTGCAACATTCCGACACAAACATACATAAATATGATTCGGAAAATTATTGATGACTGGTTATCATTCTGACATTCTGTGACATCAACATGCAATAGTTTATTTGGTATAATCTATTTCACAATTAATGCCGAGATTACACTCTCTGGAGTTAATCTCTTTCACTCAAAATGTCTTGTCCAATTTAATTATTGCATACATTGTCCGCGTAATATCGGGTGGGTTTAATACTTTTGCCTCACCTTGGACCAAGGATAATCATGTAACGGTTACTTGCGCAGTAGAGTAGCTTTTGTTTTATCTGTCCTTGCCTGCATTGAACACATTCCAATGAGTGGAAATGGGTTATGTTTTTGAGGCTACATAAATTCTTAGTTATTATGTTGTCATCTATTCATGTTACATTTAGTTAGTTTAACCCTCAATGGCTGAGACAATTGTCGTGAATTCACACCTAAACACAGCCTTTACACATCCAGTGCTTAACAATGATTTCTAGTCATGTCTTGGCTGCCTTAATAAGCAGCCAAGACTTGACTTGAAACCACTGCCTATGTGATTTGTTTATTTTCAGCAGGACCTACTCAAGATGGCATTTTAAGGGCACCTGCTCTGAAGTCGTAAAAGTCGGAAATAAGCCTTTAAGCTTAAGGTAAATCTTTACCTAATCAATGGGCCACAAACATTGCTAAACCATATCATGGAACCCCTCAATGAAACGAGCATAATGCACTCATTCCAATGAAGGGTCACATGATATGGTTTTGTTGACATTTTTTTTTAAATTTGAAAAAAAAAAAAATAAAGTAATAAATTTTGATATCCTGTGAATTTTGGAAAGGGTTAATTGATTTCCCCTTGGCTGACTGCATTGTGTCCTTGGGCACTTCATCCTGATTGCCCACATGGGGGCACGGTGGCGTTTTATACTAAGGCATACTGCACATTGATGGTGCACTTGTTTTCATCCAATGCCAATGTGTGGAGTTTGTATGTTAGGAGTGGCTGTTGCTCGGTGGTTCTCTCCAGGATTGCTGCTTCCTCCACCCGTAAAACTGTCCAACAAAAGTGTCATTAAACCCCAATAAATAAATAATTGGTCCCCCTCTAATTCCACACAGAGTTTGTACGTTAGGGAGTCTGACAGTTGCTTGTCATTGCTCTGTGGTTCTCTCTGGGTATTTTAGCTTCCTCCATCCATAAAACCGACCTACACTAGGTGATCCTGGCTGTCAAAGTGTCATTAAACTCCAATAAATATATAATTGGTTTCTCTCTAGATCTACATGGGTGTTTACTGGTTACCTTGAATTATTGGATATGCTTTTTTATCTCTATTGGTTTTCGGTTGCTTGAACCCGTAAAAACATCCTTTTTTGAAGAGAGATTATTTGAAAACTACTTGAATTTTGTCCAATTGTTGGCACTTTATAAAATAATAAAATATTTGTTTCATTACCCTCAGAGAAATGATTTTTAGCTCAACTTTGACGAAGTCAAATTTGAGCTATTGTCATGGCCCGTCGTCCGTCTGTCTTTCCGTCCGTCTGTCCATCTGTCCGTACGTCAACAATTGGCTATGGCTCGGGCTAGAGGTAGTATTTATGAACCGATCTTTACGAAACTTCTTGGGTACCTTTGTTATGACCGTGGGACGAGAACGAGTGTTTTTGGGTGCGGTTCGAAATTCAAGATGGCTGCCAGCCGCCATTTTGTACCGATGATGCAGAAATCTGTTTTTTGTACAGAACTTCCATATGAAAGCTCTGATTTGAATAATTTTTTGTATGAATGTTTAGTACCATGGGGTACATCACATATAATACGGGTTTTTTTCTCGTGCGTAAATTGTGCAAATTAGACTAATTTTGATGTTTTTTGGTGTTAATTTCAGCACTGTAAGTGCAAATGCCAATACGGCTCGGGCTAGAGGCCGTATTTATGAACCGATCTTTACGAAACTTCTTGGGTACCTTTGGTATCACCGTGGGATGAGAACGAGTGTTTTGGGGTCCGGTCCGAAATTCAGGATGGCCGATGGCAGCCATTTTGTACAAAATTAGGTGCAATCAGATTTTTGCACAGAACTTCCATATGAAAGCACTGATTTGAATAATTTTTTGTGTGAATGTTTAGTACCATGGGATACATCACATATAATACAGGTTTTTTTCTCGTGCAGAAATTATGCAAATTAGATGAACTTTGATATTTCAGTGCGACTTACACACATTAAGTACACATGTCAATACGGCTCAGACTTGAGTCTGTATTTATGAACTGATCTTCACGAAATGTCTTGGGTACCTTTGTTATCACCTTGGGACGAGAACGAGTGTTTCTGGGTGCGGTCTAAAATTCAAGATGGCTGCCAGTGGCCATTTTGTACCGAAATTAGGTCTAATCAGTTTTTTGTACACAACTTCTATACAGCTCAGACTAGAGGCCATATTTATGAACCAATCTTTACGAACCTTGTTGGGTACCTTTGTTATCACCGTGGGATGAGAGCAAGTGTTTTTGGGTGTGGTCCGAAATTCAAGATGGCCACCAGCAGCCATTTTGTACCAAAATTAGTGCAATCAGTCTTTTGTACAGAACTTCTGTATGAAAGTTCTGATTTGAATAAATTTTTGTATGAATGTTTAGTAACATGGAATACATCACATATTCTAAGGGTTTTTTTTTCGTGCAGAAATTATGCAAATTAGATGAACTTTGACTTATTCAGTGCTACTTGCACAATGTGAGCACACATGTCAATACGGCTCAGGGTGGAGGCTGTATTTATGAACCGATCTTCACAAAACTTCTTGGGTACCTTTGTTATCATCACCTTGGGATGAGAATGAGTGTTTCTGGGTAGGGTCCAAAATTCAAGATGGCTGCCAGTGGCCATTTTGTACCAAAATTAGGTCCAATCAGTTTTTTGTCACAAGTTCTATACAGCTCGTATTTATGAATTGATCTTCACAAAACTTCTTGGGTACCTTTGTTTTCACCTTGGGACAGGAACGAGTGTGTTTTGGAGTGCCTTTGTTATCACTGTGCTATGAGAACAAATATTTTGGGGTTCAGTCAGACCCACTCTGGGACTCAAAGTTTTCTTTTCTAGTTTAGCATCTGACTGTCACCCACCTTTACAATACTTTACCTATACATTTGTTACAGGCAACGGTCAGTATTTATGTACAGACCATTACAATACTTTATATGTACCTTTGTTATCAGGTCATTACCTCGATGTTTGTCATTGCTGTGTCACATACTATACATGTGCATGTCTTTGTCTTGACAAGTTGAGCTACAGTGTCATTGACACTTTCATTTTGTAAATACTACCTATTGAGATTTTTTTAACCCTGTTATGCTACCTGAGTAGAAAGATGAATTTTACCTACACTGTGTCATATAATGTTACATCGGGGCCGGTTTTGTTTATCTTATCCTGATGCAAAGCCACATTTTTAGCTCAACCTGACAAAGTCATGCTGAGATATTGCCGTTGCTTTTCATCCATTTGTATGCATTTATCATCAGATTGCTTTGACCTCTAGTTGGGAGTTATCTATTTTCTTCTATTTCCATCAAAAAATGTTGCCACTGGCAACGACCTTTGAACTTAGTTTAGTTGGGCATCAATATTTCCCTTTGGCTCACCCTACAGAACACATGATTGGATCACTTTGAAACTTGGTATACTTGTTTGGAGTGACCTCTAGATGTGAGCTGTCGATTTTATGTGAGCTGTCGATTTTTTTTCATTTTCATCAAAAAATGTTACTGCAATGACCTTTGAACTTAGATTAGTCAGACAATGATATATTCCTTTGGCATGCCCAACAGGGCGCATTTATGTTCAGATCACTTTGAAACTTGGTATGCTTGTTTGGGGTGACTTCTGGTTTGGAGATATCGATTCTCTTCTATTTCCGGCAAAGCCCTTTGAACTTAGTTCAGTAAGGCTTGAACATATCCCTTTGGCACACCCCACATGGCACATTTATGATCGGTTGCATTGATACCTAGTATGCGTGTTTGGGGTGACCACTAGATGAGAGCTATCGATTTTCTTCAATATCTGTCAAAAAATGTTGCTATTGGCAACAACCTTTGAATTTAGTTTAGTTAGGCATCAATATTTTCCCTTTGGCACATTTATGATCAAATCGTTTTGAAAACTAGTATCCTTGTTTGGGCTGACCACTAGATGGGAGCTATCGATTTTCTTCCATTTCCATCAAAAAGTGTTGCCGTTGGCAACAATCTTTGAACTTAGTCAGGCATTAATATATTCCTTTGGCTCATAGAGGGCACATTTATGATCGAATCGCTTTGAAACCTGGTATGCTTGTTTGGGGTGACCAGGGACCGATCAGGACTATTTAAAATACACTCTAGCCTCGGAGCCTATTTTTTCAATTCATGCGCCAGATTTCAATTTACGGTGTCACACTGCTGTTTGTAACACACACTGCAAGTATGTAATAGCTCTCATCATTTTCATTTAGTACACTATAGCAAACATTAATCTTCACTGTGCTTTCTGGTCAAGTCTTGGCTGCCTATTTAGGCAGCCAACACTTGATCAGAAACCACAGTGAAGATTAATGCTTGGTAATTAAGACTTGAAGTATTAACTTAAGCACTCTACAACAATGATAAATGATAATCATATATATAATACATGTAAGAGTGTCTCTCTCAATTATCCATCGAAAGAATATCAAAATATGATCTGAGAAGTTACGCGCCAACTGAGAAGCCTATTTCTGAGATTTAAGAGCTAGGTCCTGATGTTTCAGAACCAAATACGCACTGGCGCATGCCCAGGTCGGTCCCTGGGTGACCTCTAGAGAGCTAGCTATCAGTTTTCTTTCATTTCTGATGAAAAGTGTTCCTGTTACCTTGACCTTTGAAGCTTGTGATCTTTTGAACAATATTTCACTTTGGCACACCCTGCATGGTCCATTCCTGATTAGATCGCTTTGAAACTAAGTATGCTTGTTTGGCCTAACCTCTATATGAGAGCTTTTAATTAGTCCCCTACCGGCATCGCCGGAGGGGACTATAGGTTTGCACTCTGTCCATCTGTCTGTCTGTCAGTTCGTCAGTCTGTCAGTCACACTTTAGTTTTCCGGACTTTTGATTTCACTTTTGGTAACCTACTATAGAACGATGACTTACAGATCAAGTTTGAGTTTCATGCTGATTGCAGTATTCTTGTGTGAGTTATAGCCCTTGGAAATATGGAAAAGCGCCAAAATATCAGTTTTCCGGACTTTTTTTGGAAACGCTTCAATGGAATGATTTCAATTTTGGTAAACAACTATAGAACGATGACTTACAGATCAAGTTTGAGTTTCATGGTGATTGCATTATTCTTGTGTGAGTTATGGCACTTGAAAATATGGAAAAGCGCCAAAATATCAATTTTACAGACTTTTTTTTGGAAATGCTTCAACGGAATGATTTCATTTTTGGTAACCTATAGAATGATGACTTAATCAAGTTTCAATTGCACTCAGCCGTCAGTCTGTCAGTCAGTCTGTCAGTCACACTTTAGTTTTGCAGACTTTTTTGGAAATGCTTCAACCGAATGATTTCATTCTTGGTAACCTACTATAGAACGATGACTAACAGATCAAGTTTGAGTTTCATGCTGATTGCATTATTCTTGTGTGTGTTGTGGCCCTTGGAAATATGGAAAAGCGCCAAAATATCAGTTTTCCAGACTTTTTTTTTGGAAACGTTTCAATGGAAATCATGCTGATCACATCTAGGTTATAACATTTGTATAATTATTAATGCTCATTTGTCCGGTAGGGGACATTGTATTGATTCAGCGATACGTGAGCTCTTGTTTTATTCCATTTCTGCCGAGAAACGTTGCTGTTAGTAACGACACTCATCTTATCTGTTGATAATTCCTTTGTCACTCTACACATGTCGCATTTATCATCAAATCCCTTTGAAACTTGGTATGCTTATCGGTGTGACCTCTAGATGGGAGCTATCAATTTTCATCTATTTTCGTCAAAAAAGTTGCCGTTAGCAACGACCTTCAAACTAAGTGCATTTGTGTTTCAGCATTTTCCTTTGGTACGCTCTACAAGGTACATTCATGAATAGATAGCGTTGAAACTTGGCATGTTTTTTGGGGTTGACCTCGAGATGGGAGCTTCATTCATTCCCATCAAAAAAGTTATGGATTTTCTTCGATTCTCACCCCATGGGAACCCCGGGAAGTGAAGCAGTGCTTGTTTACTGTGGTAAACAAGCTCTGTTTCACTGGTAAAATAGGACCCAGTCGCTAATGCTTGGGGTGCAAGTCCTCTAAAATAGGCGACATGGGGTATAAACGATTGACTGACCTTGACTTTATCTCCATGTTGTGGTCATGATTAGCCATTGTGCAGAAGTATGTGACCTTAAACAACAATAAATATAAATAAATCTTCTTCGATTTTCATCAAAAAAGTTGCTGTTTTCTACAACCGTCAAACTTAGTGCATTTGTGTGTCTGCATTTTCTTTGGCATGCTCTGCAGGGTGCATTTATGAATGGATCGTTTTGAAAATTGGTATTCTTGTTTTGGGTGTCTTTTAGATGAGAGCTATGGATTTTCTTCCATTTCCATAATACAATGTTGTTAGCAATGACCTTCAAGTTTGCCATTTTGTCTGTCGACAATTTACTTTGAAACACCGCACAGTTCACATTTACAATTCCATCACTTTGAAACATGGTTACGGTTGCGTCTGGATGGGAGCTTTTAATTTCCTTTCATTTCTCTCGAAATGTATTGTTGAATGTTAGCGTTAGCAATGACCTTGGAACTCAAGCATTTGTGCATCAACATTTTTCTTTGGCAAGCTCTGTAGGGTGAATTTATGAATGGATCAGTTTGAAACTTGGTTTGCATGTTTGTGGCAACCTCTAGATGTGAGCTATCAAGTTACTTCCATTTCCATCAAAAAACCTTGCTGTCAACAATGACCTTTAAAATTAGGGCATTTGTGCATCAACATATTCCTTTGGCATGCATTATAGGGCACATTTATGGATGGATTGCTTTGAAACTTGGTTCATGTTCATCAGAAAAATGTTGCCATAGCAATGCCTTTGAACTTAGTGTATTTGTTCATTAACCCTTTACCCAACGTAATGGCCAAAACCGGCCAGCGCTATTCTCAAAAATCGGCAATTAATTTTCATTATTTTTTTCATTTTTTGTCTCAAAAACAGAGGTTATGACCCCTCGTTGGAACGAGCTTGTCGAGCTCGTTCCAACGAGGGGTCATAACCTATGTTTTTGAGACAAAAAATGAAAAAAATTGGTTATTCAAGAATTTTTTTTGCAAGTGTCGTCTGCTTTTCATGTTAGGTAAAGGGTTAACATATTCATTTGGCATGCTTTGTAGGACACATTTATGAATAGATTGCTTTGAAACTTGTATGCATGTTTGGGGTGCCCTTTAGATGAGCGCTAGTGATTTTCTTTCATTGCCACTAGCATCGACCTTCAGACTTTGTGCATTAACATTTTCCTTTAGCGAACCTCAGAGTGCATTCATTATTGGGTCGTTTTGAACTTGATACGCTTATTCTGGGTGACCTAGATGGGAGTGATCGATTTTTAGCTCAATTTGACGTCAAGTGTGAGCAAACAAATCAGATTTATCTGGCTAGTTCTTGGTACACAGTTCTGTTATATGCCTAGTCTGATTTATGTGACTAGCCACATAAAGTTGAATTACCAAATGGTATTTATGTGTCTTCAAAAGTGAGTTATGTGGCTAAAATGTTTTTTATGTGGCTAAAAAGTGTCAAAAAGTGTGACGTTAGAATTCTTTTGCTGACACAAGCATTGTCAAAACTACCAAACATTTGTTGATTTACAGTGATGTGTACTCGATATAACATGAAAGGGTTAAGGTGTAAGATTGCTGAATGAACAGTTATTTTGGTCACTTGAGCTGTCAAGTCATAGATAAGGCCAAATAAAAAAAATGAATTGATTCTCAGGCATTTTTTTTTTCAAATCAGTGAGGGAGGGAGGGAGGGAGGATTTTATTTTTATTTTTTTTTTTTAATTTTTTTTTTTTCATGTAAAGGTTTGAGAATAGTCAGTAATCTTTTTGCTGTCTTTCCACTTGAAAAAGAGAAAAGGTTGTATTTTAGTGTAATTATAGTATAACTTTTATAACTAACTGCCATAACAACAGCTAAAAGTATTTGTATTTTATTGTTCTTTTTAATGGCATAGATCTGTCAAGCATCATATTCCATTAGAGTAGGCCCCGTAACCAATGCTTGGGGTAGGAGTCCTTTAAAATGGGACACATGGCTCTAAATGATTGGTTAAACTTGAGTTTATATCGGTGTTGCGGCCATTATCAGCCATTGTGCAGAAAAATATGACCTTAAACACCAGCAAATAAATGAATAATTAAATCATGATCCAGTATATCAGAATTTTCTTTGTTACAGTTTATGGGAGAGTGCCTCTGGGCACTCTCCCATAAACTGCAACAAGAAAAACCAATTTACTGCAAACACAGCTAAATAATTATATGTCGAGAAATGTGAAAAAATGACCATTCCAAGTTTTCACAAATTCTTTAAAAAACATGACATAATAAAAATGTCTAATAAGGAGGTTCAAATCCAACGAGGGAGGGCCTGAGAATCAAAACATTATTTTTTTTTAGCCTAAATGTTTGTTACTTTGTATCAAACTGCCAACAGTCGAGTGCACTGCAAGTTGTTGTCTGCGTGGGCTACAGTGAGCATGTGCCTGTCAATGTAACATAATCTTCTACAGACAAATTTGACATTCTTCTCTTTGATGAGGTGTTGTTAATTGCAGATTATAATGCTGAAAAAATCCCTCAGTGTGAGTAATGGAGCTTTCAAAATAAATTGACTGCTTGGTACTTTACAAACGTATTTCAGAAAAACTATATTTTGATTTTATTGAACTTTTTAAAAGTATGAACGTATGTCACAAAAAAAAATACTATTTTAAAAGCTGGCATTTTAAAATTCGTTTTTCAGTGGTCATTGGCGGACAACAGGGGTCTCTTGGTCAATGGGGCATATAATATTTTCTTACCACACCACTTTCATGACTCGCAACATATTTCTCGCAATGAAATTTCTGGTGGGAATAGGTAAATGTAAACGTGGAACTGTTTGTGACATTTGTCTTAGCAGAGAACAGGGAAAAAAAAAATTCTCAAAAAAGTAGGATTGCATATTCATCCTATGTTCATATAAAATCCAAACCAATTAAGGTAAGAGGCTCTTTGCTAATACAGTTAATTAATAACTATGCTTAACAACAATTTACAAACTGGTTGGAAAAATCTTGACTACATCTTAACAAACTGCTCATGTATTTTTTGTTTCAAGCATGCTGCATGACTTTCACATGATGTGTGCCAGTGATTTTCAAATGGCAAGGCCTTTTTTTTATGATCGAGCAATGCAGGATGACCACATTTACGATGTATCATCACTATAATGTGGAACTATTGCAGTCATATAAATTGTTAACAATCGTTTGCACATTGGCGATTCCCATTGGCAGTTGATGGTGTTCGATTGTTTACATTTTGCAGAAGTTAGGTGGCAGTGTTTTGAACTGTTTTTTCACCATTCCCTATTAATTTTGCATCATAGACAGTGAAATAATAGCAGCAGTTAAAATTAACAAATATCCGGTTGAAATCTGGTTATGCCCGATGGTTAGATCAGGTTACAAAAATGGGCCAACCGTTTCAGCCCAAGCTCCGGCTTCCGATAGTGTGTAACTGGGAAAATTGAAGTTGAATTTCTTTTGTTTTAGAGTTTACCTTGCTGATTTTAGGTTTCTAATATCTTTTAAGAGTTTTATTGCTTAGCCAACAAATATCTTCAATTATTTTATTTTCCTGAGTTTTATCAAAGTCTTCATGAGTGATCAAAATCACAGGAGTCGAGGGAGAAAAATCGGGAAAGGTGAGAAAAGAAGATGCCGCTTGTAAGTAATGAAAATCCTGGAACATTTCATTTTAGAATGCGACCATTTACTGGCCCAATGAAATAAAATTTCTTAAAAAAACAATGGAAGATTTGGATGAAAACATATGAGATAAATGGATGTGGGAAAGAGTCTGTTATATTTGGGGAATTTAAGAAAGCACTTGCTTTAAAATTGAACTTAAAAAACAATTGGTCTCAAAATATTGGGCGATTAGGTGCAAGCCAGAAAATAAGCAGACCGTCATATGCAAAATGAGGTCCCCTGAGGATGTATTTAGTATGCAGGGTAGCATCACTAAATTTACCCTCTGTGAACCTCAATCTGAATCAGGGTCTCAAAACTAAACAGAAAGAGGTGCCCAGAGGATAAATTGGCCCACTGTATGGGATAGCATCATCACATTCACCCTCTGGGGACCTCATTCTGCAAATGTCAGACTGCTTACTTTCAGACCTGATTAGGAGAACAAGTGGGAGAGGATGTACCTTGGAAGGGCAGGGTTGATGTTGGCCACTGCACTGGAGGACCCTGGGCAATCAGCGAAGGGCCCAAGTATTACTGTTATGTGCACTGTATACAATACTTGTAACTTCATCCATCATCTGTCAAGATTTATTTCAAACATCAAGGATGAAATTGCTGAATCAACTGGGATCATAAGGGGGTGTGGTGGCTCAGTAGCTAGAGGTGCAGACTGCAAGCCGAGAGGTCCTCAGTTCGAATCCCACCTGCGGCAACTGCGTTGTGTCCTTGGGCAAGACACTTGACCCCCCCATTGTCCATGTGGGGGCATTGTGTACTAAGGTGTACTGCACGTCAATGCTGCACTTGTCTCTAACCAATGCTAACCCTGCTTGTGTGAAGTTAGTATGTTGGGGAGCCTTACAGTTGCTCAGTGGTTCTCTCCAGGTGTTCCGGCTTCCTCCACCTGTAAAAGTGTCCGACATGAGGTGACCCTGGCTGTCAAAAATGCTGTTAAACCCCAACAAATAAATAAATCTGACACCATAAAAATTTAAATCATGTAGTTTAAAAAAAATTCAATATTTTCATATATTTATATAATATATATTGTATTTGTATAAAAAATGGAAAATTAAAGCATTATTTTTCTACAAACATGTTAATGTTTTTACTTAATTTCCAAATACTATATGATTCTCCAAAGACAAGAGACAGTGTTAGATACATGAACCTGTGTTGGAATGGACGATCCAAAATGTAAGCGCCCAGGAAACAATGAGTGGTTGGTTTATTAACTCAACTTGACAATGTCAAGTATGAGCTATTGGGATGGGTTGCTGTCTGTCGTCCGTAGGTATGTACATCTGTCCACATTTCATTTGTGCTTGTGCACCCTTCAGACCACAGCTTTCTCCTGATCAGTTTCAAACTTCATATGTGGCTTTGGGGCAATGTCTAGATGGGAGATAAGGATTTTTAAAATATTTTTTGAAAAGTATGGATGCCAGTGGCCATCTTGGATTTGGATATAAATTGTCCAACAATTCCTTTAGCAATCATCCTACAGGCTGCAGCTTTCACCCGATCAGTCCCAATTTCATGTATGTAGTTTTGCAGAAAAGTCTAGATGAGAGCTATTGAATTTTTCCAAATTTCGTTGAAAAACATGGCCACCAGCAGCAATCTTACATATAATTGTCGACAATTCTATTAGCACACCCTACAGGCTGCATCTCTCTCCCAATCTTTTTCAAATTTCATATGGAGCTTTGGTGTGATATCTAGATGGGAGCTATCGAATATGTTTGAATTTTGTTGAAAAACATGGCTGCCAATGGCCATCTTGGATTTGGATATAAATTGCCCAACAATTCTTTTAGCACACCCTGAAGGCCGTGGCTCTTACCCAATCATACAGGCCATAGCATTAGTGTGTTGTCTAGTACATTACAGAGAGATGGGCCCCTAACATTCGGGCGATGTGACTTTCTTGTACACCTACCAAATTGGATATTGTTAATTGTATACCATACTTTCTTCCATACAAATGGCCTGTTAATGGCATATGACTTCTAGAAGAAACTCATGTTCAATCTTAAAATATGTTGAGAATTAACCCCAACAATTGCCAAATTCCCAATTTGGCCTCATTACATTCAAAACAAGCACCTAATCTATTATATTTTGTTGGACAGAGCTCCAGGAGCTCGATCAAACAAGATATAATGGAATAAATGCTCACTTTATCCGTGAGATGAAAGTGAACAAATCCTTCTAAACCAAATAATCCTTTTACTTGAATAACATTCATTGGGTAAGTGATTATTCATTTCTTAGGGTACCACTGTACTAAATTCATTAAATGATACAATTGGCCTGTAAATTCACGGTCAGCGATGTAAATTCTTGCGAGATGTTAATTTCACACCCTATGAGGTATGACAGTACTAAGTATTTGAACTAGAGTTATCCACCTTGAAAGGTTGCTCTCGGATTGATGCATCTCTGAAACTAAGCAACCTTGAGAAAAATGTATTGATTTAAAAAACTTTTGAAGCATGGTACTGAAACCTTGCATCATCATTGTGGAACATTCCAGAGAAACAAACAGGGTTGATTTGATGAACTTTCAGTCCTAACAAATAGTACTCAAACGATTTGTCGACTAGTCGATGTCGACTCTGGGCAAACCAGTAGATGACTCTCAATTGTGCAGTCGACTAGTTGGAGGAGTTCAAGCTTTTAGGTAAATAGTATCCCTTCTGAGACACTGTCAGACAGTTTGAACAGCAATATTGGGCAATCAATGTATACATCTATTGCCATCTAATAGTAGTGACAGTAGTTTGTTTTAACTGGTACTAGTAGAGTGCTGAATTATTTTGGGCTATCAGGATATGTTATTAATTTGCCTTGTTGCAATAGGCACTCTCCCATAAATCGCAACAAGGCAAATTAAATAAGACTATATAATTTCACTCTTAGCATAATTAGAAGCACATTTACAGAATAATGTTCCAGTAAGTTGCTGTATATGAATGCCCAACTGTAGCCAAATTTGGGCCTTCAGCACTCTACCGGAACACCAACACTGTTATAAGGAGACAAGTTATCACCAATGACTAGTTGAAGTCGACTTGACTTTTGGGTATTGACTAGTCGACTTTGGAATTCATTAGTTGTTTGAGCACTACTAACAAATACAATTGTCTATTGGTGTGCTTTTGATGGCATTTCCTGTGACTAGTAGTTTCCTTCCTGTCAATTTTTCTCTCTTATTTGTTGCATGATACCCAGTTTTGAGGACAGAAAAAGTTGTCTGCAGATCTATATTGACAAAGATATCAGAATGTACAAATTAAAATGATGCATTCATATTTTTTTTTTCCACATGGACATTATAATGGTTGCCTATGGTAAAATATTTAGTACTGCTTTGCCTGTAGGAAACGCACTTTTAGTTCAGCTTGACAACGTCAAGTATGAGCTACATGTATTGGGATGTGTTGCGGTCGGTCATCTGTCCATACATCCATCCATCCATACATCTGTCTGTATGTCGGCATGTTCCTCTGTCCGTCCAAACTTCCTTTAGCACACACACACCCTACAGGCTGCACCTCTTGCTCAATCGGTTCCAAATTTCATAACTGGCATTGGGACAATGTGTAAATCAGAGCTACTGATTTTTAAAGCCAGCAGCCATCACAGATTTGGCATATAAATTGTCAACAATTCCATTAGCACACCCATCAGACGACATCTTTCACCCAATCTTTTTCGAATTTCTTATGTAGCTTATGTGCAATGTTCAGATGGGAGCTATCAGATTTTTCTTAATTTCATTGAAAAACATGGTTGAAAGTGGCCATCATGGATTTGGCATATAAATTATCAACAATTCTATTAGCACACCCAACAGGCCACACCTCTCTCCCGATCTTTTTTAAATTTTATATGTAGCTTTGGTCTGATGCCAAGATGGGAGCTATAAAATTTTTCTGAATTTCATTAAAAAAGATTGCCAACAGTCCCATTTTGGATTTGGCACATAAATTGTCAACAATTCCATTAGCACACTTTACAGGCCACATCCCTCACCTGATCCTTGTTTGATTTCACATGCAGCTTTGGTGTCATGTCTTTTTTGCAGGGAACTTGAGTGAATGGCTTGACATTACTGGAACTTACTATTTAGTTCATTTCCTTCTTGGACAAGTTGACCTTGACACTTTCATTTGGCTTTCATATCTAATTTAACCCTTCACCCAAACGCAGACGATATCAAAATTTATTATTTTAAATATAATTTTTTAAAATTTTTCAAAAATTTCAACAAAACCATATCATGTGACCCCTCATTGGAACGAGCTCAATGAGGGGTCACATGGTATGGTTTTGTTGAAATATTTTGAAAAATTTAATTTTTTCAACTGCTCAATTTGCATATTACGCAGGCAGATGCGGGCGATTCGTTAGGTGAAGGGTTAACTATGTTATTGGAGATTCTTTCATATTGAAATGATTCTTGGGATGATACACACTACACAATAGTTTTATTATTATGTCCCCAAGAGAATCTCTGGAGCATTATGTTTTCACCATGTCCATCTGTCCGTCCAGCCATTGTCTGAAGAACCGTTTATTTGATCAAATCTTAATTTTAGGAGTAACTTATGAATGACCAGACAATCGTTCCTTTCAATTTTGGTCCAACAAGCCAATTCAATATGGCTGCCATGGCAGCCATATTGAATTTGGTTTCCATCCAATAACTAGTGAAGGCTGACTCAAATCATGTCCCTAGAGAATCTCAAGAGCATTATGTTTTCACCATGTCCATCTGTCTGTCCTTCCATCATTCATTGTTAACTTTTTGTTTCCCTCAAATAACTAACGAACTGCTTATTTCATCAAATCAAATCATAATTTTAGGGGTAACTTGTGGATGACAAGATAATGCTTCCTTTCGATTTTGGCCCAGCTTGTCAATTCAATATGGCCACCAGATTGAATTTGGTTTTTGTCCAATAACTTGTGAAGGCTGACTCAAATCATTTCTATTTTTAATTCTGCATTGTTGGTGCCTACAGGAAGCTTCCTTTCGATTTTGGACCAGTTAGCTGATCCAAGATGGCTGCCAGTGCCACCTTGAATTTGGTTTTCCTCCAATAACTAATGAATACTGACTCGAATCAATTTCAGTTTTTGGTTATGCATTATTGGTGTCTAGAGGAAGCTTGCTTTCGATCTTGGATCAGCTAGCCAATTCAATATGGCCACCATGGTGGTGGCCATATTGAATTTTGTTTCTGTCCAATAACTGATGAATGCTGACTCAAATCATTTTTATGCCTCAGGAGATTCTCTCAGGAGAAAAATGTTTTCACCATGTCCGTCCATCTGTCATGCATCCATAAAATAACGAAAGAACTGTTTATTTGATCAAATCATAATTTTAGGGGTAACTTCTGGATGATTAGACAATGCTTCCTTTTGATATTGGTGACAGCCATACTGAATTTGGTTTCTGTCCAATTACTAGTGAATGCTGACTTGAACCATTTTTAGCTCACCTGACTGAAAGTCAGTGTGAGCTTTTGCCATCACGTTGTCTGCCGTCCATTAACTTTCGCGACTCGGTCTTCTCCTTCAAAACCACTAGCCCAAACCCAAACTAATTTGACATACATTATTTTGGGGGTATCCTCTTTTCAATTTGTTAAAATGAACTCTGTGCCTCCACTGGGGTGGGGGTGATGCCACAAAAGCATCAATTTCTCTTGAAATCTTCTTCTTATGAACCACCAATCAAAATGCTGTGATATTTGGTATGTAAGCTCCTTTTTTACTCAAGATTCAAGTTTGTTCAAAGAAATTTTCTCGGTCAATATTTGGGCTCACTATGGGAGGATTCCCATTTTGTGCCCCGCCCAAATTTGTATTTTCGAACCGAGAGGCCAATTTTAACCAAATTTGCTATGAAGTATTATTGGGTCCTAAGTACTTGATTCATGCGGAAAAAAATTTTCCCGCTGCCCCGTGGGAACCTCAGGAGCTAAAAATAGAAAAAAATTCAAATGCCCATATCTCCAAAACTGCACGGCACTGAAACTTTATTTGGTGTGAAGCATCCTTAGGACCAATAGAAAGGAAGGGTGAAAACAAAATGCCATTGGTTTTGTCCTAAGGTACAGTTTCGGGACTTTGAAAAAATGCTGAGTCAGCATTATTTAACACTGACGGTAATGGGAAAAATATAAAATAATCTTTTTCTCCCCAACCACTGCTCCAAAAGCTTTCATATTTCCCATAAACATCTATGGAAGATTGATTCACATGGTTGTTGAAATTTAACCCCTGGGTCCATATTTGGGCAATCTACAGGAGCCCAAATATTCAAATTAGTGCAATATGAGGGATATTCTTTAAAAATCTTCTTCTCCAGATCCAACAGTCAGAATCTTTTGATATTTGGTATACAGCATCCTTTGGGAAAGGAGATTCAGGTTTGTTCAAGCTAAGTCCCTGGGTTCATATTTGGGCTCCCTATGGGAGCCCAAATTGTAACTTTGTTCAATATGAGGAATATTCTTTAAAAATCTCTTTCTTCAGATCCATCAGTCAGAATCTTTTGATATTTGGTGTATATCATCCTTAGGGAGGTGTGATTCAAGTTTGTTCAGGGGGCATTTTTTTGTGCCCAGTGGGAACCCCAGGAGCAAAAAATAGAAACAAATTCAAATACCCATAGCCTTCCCATTCCCCATTTATTCTCAAATCACAGAACACTAAAAAATAACATTTAGTATCCAAAATTATTCGGGTTAACACAAACTGTAACTTTGTTCAATATGAAGAATATTCTTTAAAAATCTCTGTATCCAGAATTATTACGGTTAACATGCACTTTAACCCTTTACCCAACGAATCGCCCACATCCGCCCGCGTAATATGCAAATTCAGCAGTTGAAAAATTATTATTTTTCAAAAAATTTCAACAAAACCATATCATGTAACCCCTCGTTCCAACGAGGGGTTACATGATATGTTTTTGTTGAACTTTTCTGAAAAAGTTAAAAAACTGATATGTAAAATAATAAATTTTGATATCGTCTGCGTTGGGTTGGGTAAAGGGTTAACCACTCCGGTGGGAACTCAGGGAAGTGCAGCAGTGCTTGTTTACTGTGGTAAACAAGTTCTGTTACACAGGTAAAATAGGACCCAGTCACCAATGCTTGGGTTGGAAGTCCTCTAAAATGGGCAACATGGGTATAAACGATTTACAAAACTTGCCTTTATCTCCATGTTGTGGTCACGATTAGCGATTGTGCATAAATATGTGACCTTAAACACCAATAAGTAAGTACACTAAAAATTTTTTTGTTTCTGTGGTTCTGATCCCTGATGCCTAAATACCTGCATTCCTTTGGTACAACTTGTTTTCCTTAACCACAGATCAGAGTGCTTTGATATTTGATATGCAACCTTTTTTGGTACCCAAAATTCCAATTTGTCCAAAGAAAGTTTCTAGGTCAATATTTGAACTCACTATGGGAAGATCCAAATTTTGTGTCCCACACAAAATTTTTATTTCCCGAATTGAGAGGCCAATGTGAAAAACAATCTTCTCCTCACAAACCAATGGCCCAAACTGAAACATATATGGGCCACATCATCTTGGGGGTATTCTGTTTAGTTTTGTTCAAATGGGGTCTCCGCCCTTTTTGGGCGTGGTCATGCCCAAATATGATGAAATTCTTTAAAAATCAAGAGGGAATGCTTTGATATTTGGTATGAAACTTCCTCTGGTGTTCAAGATTAAAAGTTGTTCAAAGAAAGTTGATAGGTCCATATTTGGGCTCTCCAGGGGATGGGCTCACTTTTGAGTTCCCTGAAAATTTCTATTTCATGAACCAGCGAGCCAATTTCAACCAAATTTGGTATAAGTGGGTCCTAAGTAATTGATTGATGGCCGAAAAAAAATGCTCACAGCCCTGTGGCAATCCCAGGGTCTAAAAACAGACAAAAATTCAAAAACCCATATTTCCTAAACCACACAGAACAGAGAACTGTTATTTGGTATGAAGTAAACTTCGGACCAGTAGAATGTCCTGCAGAGGGTATTGCAATGAAAGTGTCAATGGCACTATAGCTTAATTTTTCTGTGTGTTGTGTTGGATGAAAAGGATAATGTTGAATGCTTATGAAAAGATTTTGAAATAAGACCAGAATTGTGGTAATTGGGAATATGTTAATTTCTGTTCCCTGTATGCTATGTTTTCAATAAAAACAAGAGGCCCCAGGGTGCATGAGGGCGCTCACCTGACACGGTAGTCTAAATATCAAACCAGGGACTTGACTTGAATAAGCTGCATACGCCCTCCCCCCCCCCCCCCCCCCCCCCCCCCCCCCCCAAGAAAAGTAGGGTGAAAAAAAAAAAATTTGTCTTAAAATTGACCAAAACGCAGAAAAATAAAAAAAAAAATTTTCGGATTTTGGGCCAAAATTTTCGAAGTCCCACCCGGACCCCAAATTTTCAGGGGAAATTTTTTTTTTTTTTTTGTCTTAAAATTGAGAGAAATGCATAAAAAACAAACAAAAAATTTTGGTTCAAAAAAATTTTTTTTCGGATTTTGGTCCAAAATTTTCTAAGTCCCACCCGCACCCCAAATTTTCAGGGGAAAAAAAAAAAAAAAATTTTTTTGTCTTAAAATTGACAGAAATGCCTAAAAAACAAAAAAATTTTTTTTCGGATTTTGGTTCAAAATTTTCCAAGTCCCACCCGAACCCAAAATTTTCAGGGGAAAAAAAAAATTTTTTTTTGTCTCAAAATTGACCAAAACGCAGAAAAAACAAAAAAAATTTTTTTTCGGATTTTGGTCCAAAATTTTCTAAGTCCCACCCGCACCCCAAATTTTCAGGGGAAAAAAAAAAAAAATTTTTTTTGTCTTAAAATTGACAGAAATGCCTAAAAACAAAAAAAAATTTTTTCGGATTTTTGTCCAAAATTTTCTAAGTCCCACCCGCACCCCAAATTTTCAGGGGAAAAAAAAAACAAAATTTTTTTGTCTTAAAATTGACGAAACGCATAAAAAACAAAAAAAATTTTTTTCGGATTTTGGTCCAAAATTTTCTAAGTCCCACCCGCACCCCAAATTTTCAGGGGAAAAAAAAAAAAAAAATTTTTTGTCTTAAAATTGACAGAAATGCATAAAAAACAAAAAAAAATTTTTTCGGATTTTGGTCCAAAATTTTCTAAGTCCCACCCGCACCCCAAATTTTCAGGGGGAAAAAAAAAATTTTTTTTTGTCTTAAAATTGACCGAAATGCATAAAAAACAAAAAAAATTTTTTTCGGATTTTGGTCCAAAATTTTCTAAGTCCCACCCGCACCCCAAATTTTCAGGGGAAAAAAAAAACAAAATTTTTTTTTGTCTTAAAATTGACAGAAATGCCTAAAAAACAAAAAAAATTTTTTTCGGATTTTGGACCAAAATTTTCTAAGTCCCACCCGCACCCCAAATTTTCAGGGGAAAAAAAAAACAAATTTTTTTTGTCTTAAAATTGACAGAAATGCATAAAAAACAAAAAAAAAAAATTTCGGATTTTGGTCTAAAATTTTCTAAGTCCCAGCCGCACCCCAAATTTACAGGGGAAAAAAAAATAAATTTTTTTTTGTCTTAAAATTGACAGAAATGCATAAAAAACAAAAAAAATTTTTTTCGGATTTTGGACCAAAATTTTCTAAGTCCCACCCGCACCCCAAATTTTCAGGGGAAAAAAAAAAAAAATTTTTTTTGTCTTAAAATTGACAGAAATGCATAAAAAACAAAAAAAAAAAATTTCGGATTTTGGTCTAAAATTTTCTAAGTCCCACCCGCACCCCAAATTTTCAGGGGAAAAAAAAACAAATTTTTTTTGTCTTAAAATTGACAGAAATGCATAAAAAACAAAAAAAAAAATTTCAGATTTTGGTCTAAAATTTTCTAAGTCCCACCCGCACCCCAAATTTTCAGGGGGGGAAAAAAAATTTTTTTTTGTCTTAAAATTGACCGAAACGCATAAAAAACAAAAAAATTTTTTTTCGGATTTTGGTCCAAAATTTCGAAGTCCACAACGGGACCCCAAATTTTCAGCCTAAATATGAACCCAGGGATTTGGCTTCAACAAACTTCAATCTCATCCCCCTAAGGATGCTGCATACCAAATATCAAAACATTCTTATTGCTAGATCTGAAGAAGAAGATTTTTCAAAAATACTCCTCATACTGCACTAATTTAAACATTTGGGCTCCCATAGAGAGCCCAAATATCCACCCAGGCAATTCATTTCAATAAACATGTGAAACAATCTTCCAAAGATGTTATATGTGAAATTTTAAAGCTTTTCGAGCAGTGCTTTCGGAGAAAAGTAGTCTTATGTTTTTCCCATTACCCACAGTGTTAAAAAATGCTGACTCAGCACTTTTTCAAACTCCCCAAAAAGTACCCCATGATAAAACTGATGGCAATTTTTTTGGATCATTCCATTCTGTTGGTCCTAAGGAAGCTTCACAACAAATAAGAATTCTCAGTGCCGTGTAGTTTTGGAGATATGAGCGTTTTCATTTTTTCTATTTTTAGCTCCTGTGGTTCCCACGGGGCTATGGGGAAAAAAATTTCGGCATAAATTAGGTACTTATGACCCAAAAAGCACTCATGTAAAATTTGGTTCAAATCGGCCTCGCGGTTTGGAAAATAGAAATTTGGGGCGGGGCCAAAATTTTTGCCCCTCCTTTAACATCGTCAAATATAGCCCCTCCAACTTCTCTTGAACAAACTTGAGTCTACACCTCAAAAGGAAGCTGCATACCAAATATCAAGTCTCTGCTATTGCTGGTTCTTGAGAAGATTTTTTAAGAATTGCAGCATTTTTGCCCCATCCCTCTGCTCAATGTGAGCCGAAACCTAATTTGACAAAAAATCGGTGTCCGCAGACACAACCCCTTCTCACATGAAATTTCATTAATATGCGGCCAGTGGTTTGGGAGAAAAAGCCCAAACACCACCTTCACGCCGGACGCCGGACGAAAAGTGATCAGAATAGCTCACCCTGACTTTCAGTCAGGTGAGCTAATAATATGAGGTGTAGACTGTACTAAAGAATTAAGGGGTGGGTTAATGTGACCCTCACAGTTAATGTATGCGGCCGTCACAATTAATGTATGTCAGTGAAAGTTACCAAGTAACAATGAAGTTATTCCAAAATGAGCCATCCTATCAAGTTACAATGAAATCCCTTCATAAATATGGCCTGTAGACTTTACTAAAGTTTTTGGGCCTGAGTAGCCATCATGGTTGACCGATCACAACCAAAAGGGAATGTCCTCATCTAGACATACTGAGTCATCCTACCAAGTTACAATGAAATCTCTTCATAAATACGACCTGTAGTCTGTGCTAAAGTTTTTCGGGTTTTGGGCTCGGGGCCTTGGGCAGCCGTCATGGTTGAATGATCATGACCAAAAGGAGAAGTTCTCATCTGGGCATTATCTGGAGTCATCCTACCAAGTTACAAAGAAATCCCTTCATAAATATGACCTGTACACTGTGCTAAAGGTTTTCAGGCTTCAGGTCCCTGAAGGCATCACAGTTGACCAATCACAACCAAAAGGGGACGTTATCATCCAGACATTATATGGAGTCATCCTACCTAAATGTGACCTGTAGACTGTGCTAAAAGTTTTTGGGTTTCCGGCTTGGGCAGCAATCACGGTTGACAGATCATGACCAAAAGGGGACGTTCTCATCTAGATATTATACAGACGCATCCTACCAAGTTACAATGAAAACCCTTCATAAATACGACCTGTAGACTGTGCTACAGATTTTTGGGTTTTCAGGCTCGGGCAGCCATCATGGTTGACCGATTGCGACCAAAAGGGGACGTTCTCATCTGGACATGACCTCAAATCTGCATATGAAATTTCTTCTGCACGCTTGATGGCAATAGCTTATCTTGACTTTGTCCTGTACAAATTGTTAAGAGTTTCCAATTTTATCTCTTCCATCATCTTCTGCCAACATCAAACAAATGTTATTTTATTTTTGTAAAGGATTGAAAATGATTCGGAAATGCTTTAACCTTCTCAGGACTTCCATAAGTGACAGAAAAAAATTGGTCTGATTCCTGTATAAATATCTTTAATTTAATCCTCTCAAGACTTAAAAGTGTTTTCCAAATATTTTATTGTATGTTGAACCCTTTTAATGCTGTGCACATACTTTTTCTGGTTCCTTGGAAAAACATCTGATTCCTGTATGAATATCTTTAATTTAACCCTCTCATGACTTCTGTGTGTTTTCCAAAGATTTTATTTCATGTTGAACCCTTTCAATGCTGTACAAGAGGCCCCAAGTGGCCTTAATCGCTTACCTGCCAAAGTGGTTCAAAGAACTATTTGGGGTCACATTCATTTAGACATGGTTCATCAACACTACAAAGGAATGAAGTCATGAAAGGCAAATTTTACGGAAAAACACTGAGGAATGGATTTGAACAAACCTGAACCGAACATGCACCCCCCTGCCACCCCCTCACCCTACCCATAGAAAGCCCCAATATTAAGCCAGGGGCTCAAATTGAACGAACTTGAATCTCACCCCCTTATGGATTCTGCATACCAAATATCAAAAGCTTCTGATTGGTGGATTGGAAGAAGATTTTTAAAGAATATTCTTCATATTGCACTAATCTGAACATTTGGGCTCCCATAGAGAGCCCAGATATGGACCCAGGGATTTCAACAAACATGTGAATGAATCTTTCAAAGATGTTATATGTGTAATATAAAAGCCTTTGGAGCAGTGGTATAGGAGAAGATTCTTTTTTTAATGTTTTTCTCATTAATCAGAGTGTGAAAAAATGATGACTCAGCATTTTTTCAAAGTCCTGGAAAAGTACCCTATGAATAAAACTGATGGCATTTTTTTTTTACCATTCCTTTCTGCTGTTCCTAAGGAAGCTTCACACAAAATAAAAATTCTCTGTGCCGTGTTGTTTCAAAGTTCCAATGGGGTGACAGGAAAATTGTTTTGGGCATAAATTAGGTACTTATGACCCAGTAAGCATTCATATCAAATTTGGTTCAAATTGGCCTCTGAGTTTGGAAAATAGAAATATTGGTACAATTTGGGCTCCCGCAGGAAGCCCAAATATGAGCCCAGGGACTTGGATTGAACCATCTTGAATCTCACCGCCCTAAGAATGCTGCATACCAAATATAAAAAAAGTTTGACTGCTGAATCTGAAGAAGATTTTTAAAGAAAATTCCTCATATTGAACTAAGTTATAATTCGGGCTCCCACAGTAAGCCCAAATATGAACCCAGGGACTTGGCTTGAACAAACCTGAATCTCACCCCCCTAAGGATGCTGCATACCAAATATCAAAAGATACTGATTGGTGGATCTGAAGAAGATTTTTAAAGAATATTCCTCATATTGCACTAATTTGAACGTTACATTTGGGCTCCCATAGAGAGCCCAAGTATGGACTGAGGGAATTGATTTCAACAAATATGTGAATCAATCTTCCACTGATGTTATATGTGAAATATGAAAGCATTTGGACCAGTGGTTTGGGAGAAGATTCTTTAATGCTTTCCCCATTACCCAGTGTTAAAAAATGCTGACTCAGCACTTTTTCAAAAGTCAAAAAAAAAGTACCCTATGATAAAACCGATAGCAATTGTTTTTTACCATTCCATTCTGTTGGTCCTAAGGAAGCTTCACACCAAATAAAAATTCTCAGTGGGCGTTTTGAAATTTTTCTATCTTTAGCTCCTGTGGTTCCCATGGGGCGACGGGAAATTTTGGGGGGCATAAATTAACTACTTATGTCCCAATAAAACCTCATATCAAATTTGGTTCAAATCAGCCTCTCGGTTTGGAAAATACAAATTTTGGGCGGACCAAAATTTCTTGCCCCTCCCATAACAATGGCAAATATAGCCCCTAGAACTTCTCTTGAACAAATCTGAGTCTACACCTCAAAAGGAAGCTGCACACCTAATATCAAGTCTCTGCTACCGCTGGTTCATGAGATTTTTTAAGATTTAGGCTCACTTTTTGGGCGTGGCCCTACCAAGGAGCGGGTCAACTTGATTTGAACAAACTTGAATTGACATATGATAGGGAACATGCACACCAGATTTGGTTGAGTAGTTTGTGAGAAGTCGATAATGTAAAGTTAACGCTGGACGACGGATGGACAAGACGGGAGACTGACGGAAAGTGATTAGTAAAGCTCCCCTTGAGCTTCGCTCAGGTGAGCTAAAAATTGATCTGATTCCTGTATATTTTTAATTTAACCCTCTCACAAACTCATTGTGGGTTTCAAAGATTTTATTGATGCCTTGAACAAACCTTTTCAATGCTATGCACATGTTTTTTCTGGTTTCTTAGAAAATATTTCTCTGATTCCTGTATGAATATCATTAATTTAACCCTCTTAAGACTTCTGCGTGGGTTCCAAAGATTTTATTTCATGTAATACTGTTAACGAAAACCTATTTCTGATTTCTTTAAAAATATTTTTCCCCCAAAATAAGCTCTACAAATTCCGTCGGTTTTGTTTATTTTTGATGCTTTAACCATTTTCACACCGACTTGAATTTACAGTTGGCAGTAAAAATTCTGTTTCTCAAGTTTGAAATTTTTCTTGTTCTTTAAAACCACTGGGCCAAATTCATTCATTTATGGCACAGACCATCTTTGGAGTAAACCTTTTCTCCTTTGTTCAAATGAAGCTGCTGCCATCTTCAGGCTGGTGGAATTTCCTTTTCTGATTTTTGTCTCCCGCTTTTTGAAAAAAACGGGACATATTAAATTTGGGGTGTCCTTCCGTGGTTCCATCCTTCCAAGTTTTTCGTTTCCAGACTCTAACTTTCCTTACAGTGACCGAATTTCGATGAAATTTGGGCAGTAGATCACTTTCATCAATTGTGGATCTAAGTTTGAATATGGTTATTTTCTGCGCATATTTAATTAAGTTGCTGAAATTTGATTGGCTGACGGTTTCCAGACTCTAACTTTCCTTAAAATCAACCGATTTCGATGAAATTTCATATATGGATTACTTTTATCAATACCTAGGTGAAGTTCGATGTGGGAAATTTTGTACCGTAAATCTGTCCGTCTGCCCCGTGCATCAATGCACCTCAGACAAAAAGCCGTATTTATGAACCGATCTTCACGAAACTTCTTGGGTATCTTTGTTATCTTTGTGAGACCAGAATATGTGTTTTGGGGTTTGGTCCAAAATTCAAGATGGCCGCCAGTGGCAATTTTGTTCTGAAATTGGGTGTAATCAGTTTCTTGTACAGAACTTCTATATGAAAGTTCGGATTAGAATAATTTTTTGTGTGAATGTCTAGTAACATGCAATACATCACATATAATACAGGTTTTGTTCTCGTAAAAAAAAATTTTGCGAATTAGGGAAATTTTGATTTATTCAGTGCTACTACTAATACACACTAAGTGCACACCTTCCGTGTTTTTCGTTTCCAGACTCTAACTGTCCTTACAGTCAGTCGAACGGGATATATTAAATTCAGGGTGTCCTTCTGTCGTTCCGTCCTTCCGTGTTTTTCGTTTCCAGACTCTAACTTTCCTTACAGTGACCGAATTTCGATGAAATTTGGATAGTAGATCACTTTCATCAATTGTGGGTCCAAGTTTCGAACATGGGCATTTTCCGCGCATATTTAATTAGGTTGCTTAAATTTGATTGGCTGATGATTTCCAGACTCTAACTTTCCTTAGAGTCAACCGATTGCAATGAAATTTCATATATGGATAAATTTTCACATCAGTTTAATGCAATATGTCGTATCATACAGTCTTAATTTTTAGTGATTCTCAGTTATACTCCACAGCACTTCACTTGCTTTGACAGTGACCTCCGTTAAAATAATTCTGATAACCACTGTCTGAAGCACTGTTTGTTCTGTCTCTTCTAAATAACTTCCACTTGCAATTCAACTATATTCCACTGGATGCATTAATTCAGATCCAAGGTTGTTCAATTCGAATGCCTGAGTTAATATTTGGGCTCCATATGGGAACCTGAAATTCAACTTAATACAATATGAGGGAATTTCTTCAAAAATCTTCTTCAGATCCACTAGTCGGAATGCTTTAATATTTGGTATACAACATCTCTAGGGGGGTCAGATTCAAGTTTGTTCAAATCGGATCCAAAGGTTAATATTTGGGCTCGCTATGGTAGCCCAAATTTTAACCTAGTGCAATATGAAGTAATTTCTTTAAAATTTCTCTTTTTCAGATCCAGCAGTCAGAATGCTTTCATATTTGGTACACAACATCTCTAGGGAAGTCAGATTCAACTGTGTTCAAATTGAGAGTCTGGGTTAATATTTGGGCTCCCTATGGGAGCCGGAATTGGCCATGTTGCTGAAGAATTAAAAGTTTTGTATTCAGTACCCTCTAGAGATGTGTAACTAAGATTAATCCACATAGGTTGTATCAAGGGGCTTCATAGGGGAGCTCTACATTATGATCAACTGAAGAAAAGGCATGATGCCCGGATTATTTTTGTCACTCCTGAGGGACTCAAGGATTCACAGTGTATCCTATGGAGATGGATTGCTTATTGTAGACATATTCTTGGACTCTGTTTATATGGTGTTCTGTTCAAGATGAGTGCTGAAGGCCCTGTGGGGCCTCTTGTTTTTTAAAGTCCTGCTTGTGGCTTCTCGCACTCAACCAGTTGAACCATTTCTGCCCTCTTCTGATGATCACAGTTAACCATTTACCTAACAAATTGGCCACACCCATCCACGTAATATGCAAATTCAGCAGTTGAAAAAATATTATTTTTAAAAAGTTTTAAGGAAACCGTATCATGTGATCCCTCATTGGAACGTGTTTGTTGCGATCATTCCAATGAGGGGTCACAAGATTTTGGTTTTATTGAAATTTTAAAAAAAAAAATATTTAAAATAAGAAATTCTGAATTCGTCTGTGCTGGGTAAAGGGTTAATTAAAAGTGTGATGAAATTCTGTACTATAAATGGAACAAACAGAAATAAAATGGAATAACAGCAAGTGAATCATGCCTTGAACATGCAGACAGGGTATTTTTTAACATTCATGGTTAGACAAGACAGAGTATTATTGCATGGTTGGTGCCTGTAGCTGTTAACCGTTTACCCAAGGAATCGCCCACATCAGTTGAAAAAATATTATTTTTCAAAAAATTTCAACTAAACCATATCATGTGACCCCCCTCAATGGAACGAGCTCATCGAGCTCGTTCCATTGAGGGGGGGTCACATGATATGGTTTTGTTGAAATTTTTTGAAAAAATTAAAAAAATGATATTTAAAATAATAAATTTTGGTATCGTCTGCGTTGGGTAAAGGGTTAACCCCCTGCACACTGATGGCAAAATATTTAAAGTTCAAGGTGCAAATTTTTCCCATAATGCAACTAGAAATTTAACCAATTCAATCTTGTTTGACAGAGCTCGTTGAGCTCTGTCAAACAAGATTGAATTTGTTAAATTCGCAGTTGCATTATGGGAAAAATGGCTACTTGAAATTTGAATATTTTGACATCAGAGTGAAGGGAGTTAATCATTATCTAGTCCAAACTTGAATGATAGTAAGGCGATAACCTTTTGGTGTGGTATGTCCTTAAGGAAAATTTTTTTTATTTTAAAGCCTTACTATCCACATTTGGACTAACTGACATCAAGCAAAATGTACAGTTTGCATCCAAAAAGTACTGCTGGAATTTTTGTCATTTCATATTGGAAAAGGGCTGGAATTTCACTCCGAAAAATAGGATGAACCCTGCAACACAAGTAGGTCAGGTATTTATAAATAAAGTATTGCAACATCAGGACTGAATAAATAAAAACTAAACAAAAATAGTAGTTTTTTCTGTCTTTCATTTTCAAAAGGTGAAATTCTGCAGTGTTTTGGAAAGAAAAGTGGGCAGAGAATTTCAACCTGGTAATAACCCAGTCTTGATCTGGTCAAAATTATTTGTGCACTTTTGTTATTACAATACTGTGGAACCCTGTTAATTGAATAGTCACTTTACGAAAGAAAAATTATTCAGTTAACGTAAGTATTCAATTAACAGAGATTTGGTCACAGTGATAATTTGACTCGTTTACCTTGAAATGATGCTTTGAAAGCCATTATTTTGATCGATACCATGAAAGTGAACATTTCTATATCTGCACAGTGGGGATATGATTACTATCTTTCCACATTTTTTTCGATAATCTATTGTTTAGCATATAAAAAATAATTCTATTACCAACCCTTTAACACCCTACATTTTATTGTCAAAATATTACATAATCTAATAAAGCTTCGAATGACAAAGTTTTTAAACACATTTTCCCTTCCCACAGTTCAGTAAGCTTTGATTCAAAGGTATGATTACTTAGAAAATGTGAATTGGGACTTTTATGCAGTTTTCATATCTGAATGATGTGAGCAAAGTGTTTAAAATTATACTTGACCATAACCAAAATAATTGTAGTTGGATGGGTGACCATTTCAGCGACTGATTCGTGCTCCCTCGTTGTGTCCTTGGGCAAGGCACTTAACCCTGATTGCCTGCATGGGGGCACGATGACACTGTGTACTAAGGCATACTGCACGTTGATGGTGCGCATGTCTTCAACCAATCTAACCCTGCCTGTGCCACAGTGCAGAGTTCAGAGTTACGATGTTGGAGAGCTGACAGCTGCTCGTTGTTGCTCGGTGGTTCTCTCCGGGTACTTCTGCTTCCTCCACCCATAAAACTGTCACCGACATGATATGACCCTGGCTGTTAATGTATCGTTAAACCTTAATAAAAAAAAAAACAAAAAACAAAAAAAACAAAAAATAATTCTATAGCATTGACTATTTTATTAAGGAAACTTTACATAAATATAATATAATTATACTTTACACAAGCCAATTAACAATAACTTTTAACAAATTTTCAGCAAACAAAATCTATTTGAAAATGAACACCCACTTATATCATACATAGAGGATATGGAATGAGTGTTTTTCTCATATAATATTTATGAAACGAGTCTGAGAATTTTCCGTTTTGGCGAGCCTTTGGCGAGCGCAAACGAAAAATACGGACGAGTTTCATAAATATTGTATGAGAAAAACACTAATTTCATATTCTATTTATCATATGACACACACACGCACAAATTAGCCACTTAGTATGACTTTTAACCCATCACCTAACTTGAGTTGCAGACGGTACTTGGAAAAAACATCCTCGTATAACTAAAGATTTTTCATTTTTTGCTTCCAAAACATAGGTTATGACCCCTCATAGGAACGAGCTCGTCAAGCTCGTTCCAATGAGGGGTCATAACCTATGTTTTGGAAGCAAAAAGTGAAAATATGAAAAAAATGAATGGCGTTTTTCTTGTAGGTAAAATATTAATACAATATAACACACCCTAAATAGGACAGATAACGTAAATTCTCCCTACTGAAATTATGCAAATGTCACCCAGTTGTATTTTGTTTAGCCAATCAAATTGTCCAGTTTTGAAATTGACCAATGAAAGCTCCCAACTGTAATTATGCAAATTATGAAAATGTGGCCCAGTTTTATTTTGTTCAGCCAATCAAATTGTCTAGTTTTGAAATTGACCAATGAAATTGTCGGAAGGCTTTATTTATCACTGATTAATATGAAAACAAAATATCAAATGTTTTAAAGTGAACAAAACGGACGAGTCATATGATAAATTATTTATAACAGATAATAAATTCATGCAATTAATCTGAAATCTTTGATACAGTTATCCATCAAAGGCAATAGGACTTGAAAAAATTGAACACAGCTGGTTTGCAATCCTTTCCAGCAAATTATTCAGAAACAGCTACATATGAAATTTGGAAACAACATCTCAACGCATTTCCTATCTATGAGGACTATGGTCGCCATGCCTTGACTACACATATGGCAACACTAAAATCAACCAATACAGTAAAACCTGTCTTGAGAGACCACCTGTCTTGAGAGACCACATCTGCCAGGCACAGATTGGTTTTACTCTATAATGGACCTGCTATGGGAGACCACCTGTCTTGAGAGACCACCTGTCTTGAGAGACCACCGTGACCTGGTACCAACTTGTATTTTTATGCCATAATAGACCTGTCTTGAGGGACCGTCCCTTTGAAAACTGAAACTATGACAAAAACTTTTTACCTGTACTGGAATTGGAAAATCCATTGTGGTTATACTAACATAATTAAAAGTATTAAATGCTCTTAATTGGGTTTCAGTTGCTATTCAGTTACATAACTCATTAAAGATTGAGATGTTTTTATAAGACCCCTGTCAAAAGATTAGGATTATTGCTGAATAAACAATTTCATACATACCTGAAATTGACAGATAGGATCATAAAAATAAATTTGTGTTGAAAATCTTCAATGAAGATTTTCAACACTAATTTATTTTTATAATTTTTATAACAGTCCATTTCAATTTGTTACAAAAAACTTCATAAAATGAACAACTACAAAGTAATTACAAAAATCCATTCTTCTCCATTTCTGAATTTTGTGGTTGGTTATTCACCGACTTGAGAAAACCTGAAACCTGTTATGAGAGACCACCTGTCTTGAGAGACCACTTTTGTGTGGCCCAAAGGTCGGTCTCTCAAGACAGGTTCTACTGTACTGCTTACGATATGAAAGGAGTGAATGTACTTTAAAATTTGAAATCTGTTGTTGCCTAAAGGCAACTTGGTTCAAATTTTAAATTCTTTACACATTTTTCCTGCTAATGGACTTTCTTCCTATGCATGAATGTATCAACATTCCCTAAAAATCTAATAACAAAGTAAGTTGAAGAATAACCACTAAAAATATTAATGCCCATTCCGAATTTTTTTTTATTATTCCAGGTATTGGCATTAGGTTTTGTAAATTTCTTGATGGCTTGCACTGCAGCTCTTGGAAATGATATTTGGATAGAGCTACAGTACAAGTGCAAAGCCATAGGATGGCAAACTCCCCATCGCCAATGTCTAAACAAAAATGTCCAACAAAGCTGTATTGGATGTACTGAGACCAAATAGGTCTATAAAAAAGGAAAACTAGAGAGAGTCAGGGTAATTTCTCGATAGATTACAAGATTTTTTATTCAATTAACAGGAGTTTACTCTTTAACCTACATTCAATTAACAGGTCAAATTTGTACTGGAGGTGTGGTAAATGGTTTTGTGTTGGGAAATTATATTCAATTAACAGGGTTATTCAGTTAAGGGATACCCAATTAAGTGGGTTCCACTGTACTGTTAACTGGTAGAGTGCTGGAAGACCATTTTTGGGCTTTATCCTGAAGTGCAGGTACCACAGCTTAAAGGCTTGATATTCTGAGGATATGCTTCAATTAATTCTTGATGTGATATTATTTAGTCTGGATGGAATTGCCCTGCTATAATTTATGGGAGAGTGCCTGTAGGCACTCTCCCATAAATTGTAGCAAGGCAATAACATGTGAAAAAAATTTTAACAAGCCAAAAAACTTAGCACTCTACCAGCTAATGAGTGTTGATATGTTGCACACCTATAATTTTTGAAGGAATAGAATTCTCACCACATCTGAATTTTGCACAACATAAGACATGACTTAACACTGCTAATGAATTTTCAGTATATTGAAACAAGCTGTTTTGGGATATAAGTAGTTACCTTTTTCTTTAACCCTTTACCCAACACAGACGATTTCAAAATTTATTATTTTAAATAGGGGCGTGGTGGCTCAGCTGGTAGAGGTGCAGGCTGCAAGCCGAGAGGTCCTCGGTTCGAATCTCACCTGCGGCAACCGCGTTGTGTCCTTGGGCAAGACACTTCACCCCGATTGCCTACATGGGGGCACGATGACGATGTGTACTGAGGCGTACTACACGTCGATGGTGCGCATGTCTTCAACCAATCTAACCCTGCCTGTGCTGCGGTGCAGAGTTCAGAGTTACGATGTTGGAGAGCTGACAGCTGCTCGTCGTTGCTCGGTGGTTCTCTCCGGGTACTCCGGCTTCCTCCACCCGTAAAACTGTCACGGTCACGATTAGCCATTGTGCATAAGTATGTGACCTTAAAACACCAATAAATAAATAAATAATTATTTTAAATATCATTTTCAAATTTTTTTCAAAAAATTTCAGCAAAACCATAATATCATGTGACCCCTCTTTGGAACGAGCTTGACAAGCTCATTCCAAAGAGGGGGCCACATGATATGGTTTTGTTGAAATTTTTCGAAAAATAATATTTTTTCAGCTGCTTAATTTGCATATTGCGCGGGTGGATGCGGGCGATTTGTTGGGTGAAGCGTTTAAACCATACAAAAATGGAAGCAACTGGAATGAGTCTTTTGGATCTAACTCAATAATACTCACATCTGGATGCTTTTATCAAAATGATAAATAATTTACAAATTTTCAAACCTCTGGACATTTTGTGATAAAAAAGATTATCTGGCTAAGCAATGTAAGCCACTACAATGACCAATTACATGGGCTTTGTGTGCTTAATGTCCCTACATATTCATAGATATGATATTGTTTCATTTTATTTTGACAACCTCCCAAACATTCTGCCATAAACTTAAACAACATCACATCCCCGTGGGAACCCCGGGAAGTAAGCAGCACTTGTTTACAGTGGTAAACCAGTTCCGCTTTACTAGTAAAATAGGACCCAGTCACCAATGCTTGGGGTGAAAGTCCTCTAAAATGGGCAGCATGTTGATCAACGAATGACTAAACTTGACTTAATCTCCATGTTGTGTCACGATTAGCCATGGTGCATAAATATGCGACGTTAACCACCATCAAACAAACAAACAACATCACATTTACAACCTTTAAAATTAGCAAAGGCAATGCCATGGTAATGCTGTGGACAATTGGTTTTACCACAGCACACAAATGATGTTGTGCAATTTGTCAGAAATCTGTAAATTTTGATTAATTTAGAGTACAATGTACTACCTGCTACAACTAATATTTCTCTTACTGAACCAGAAATGAGCAACTTCTCAACAATGATACTCCTGTGGTACACTCATTTATCTAACAATCATATAGATTTTGGCCTGAAACCCACGAGAAACGGTACGTATTACATAATGTGTTCCGATTCCATATCATATAGACAACTTTTTCTGATTCTGTATCATATAGATTCAACTTGCAGTAAACACCGCGCTATGACAAATAATATCATTATATGCATTGTAATTACGCACTAAAATATGAAATTCAAAATTTCCAACCCAATTTAAACTGAAAAACAGGGGAAACGGGCTTCATGTAATGGGATTGTTCAATAAATGTATTATCATGACCAAATGCATGTCCTGTAATTTGTATCAGATTCTCGGTCGTGTTTACAATCGGATCACAACTCGGCCTGATGGGCTCGTTGCGATCTGATTATAAAAACGACCTCGAATCTGATACAAATTACAGGACATGCACATGGTCATGATAATGTATATTTATAACTGAAGCACTGAATATCTGGACTGGCCAGTCCTGATATTCAAAGATTTATTTATGAATATCTGTATCGCTAGTACTTGATTGGTGATGGGGTACTTACAATTACCAAACATCTGTTAGTAGGGCATATTCAATGAGTAAAAATTTAATATGTTTAACAGGTAGAGTGCTGGAAGCCCATATTTGGGCTTTACTCTGATGATGTGCAGGAACTGTAATATAAGGGCCTCATACTCAGCGGATATGCTTCATATTATCTTCTAAGTGAAATTATTTAGTCTGTGTAGATTTGCCTGGTTACAATTTATGGGGGAGTGCCAACAGGCACTCTCCCATAAATTGTAACAAGGCAAAGACATGTAAACAAATTTTGATGGTCAAAAATAATTTATAACTCTACCAGCTAAGAAGTCAAGGGCGTATACAGCATATACAGAATCTGGCATCTTTTGCATTTGCCTCTCCTATTTTTGCTAGAGTAATGTTAAATGGTTATCCCTAGCTGTTGACTGTATCTGCCAATAAATTTGAGGCTAGAATCCTGGAAAATGCAACACCATACAAGTCAAGAAGGAGGCGATCACGAGAAAGGCTACTCTCTTCGTGTTGTGGGGCATGGGGCTCCTCCAGACCTCAGACAGAGTGAAGGTCACTACTCAGAACCTCCCTCGCCCATTATTCTATGCGCTTCTGATGGTGATGATCCACAACATATTCATGGATAGCACCTCCCTTTATCAATTTTCTACATACACCACTGGCAGTAGTAGTAGATCATAATGACATGCATTTTTGTACTTGAATATTTATTTATTAAAATAATTATTTATTTATTGGGATTTAATGACACTTTCGACAGCCAGGATCACCTTGTGTCGGTCGGATAGTTTTACGGGTGGAAGTTGGAGTACCTGCAGAGAACCATCAAGCAATGGCAAGCAACCATCAGGCTCCCCAACATACTAACTCCACACAAGCAGGGTTAGCATTGAAGACAAGTGCACCATCGACGTGCAGTACACCTTAGTACACAATGTCACCGTGCCCCCCACATTGACAATGGGCTGAAGGGTCTTTCCCAAGGACACAATGCAGTTGAAGCAGGTGGGATTCAAATCGAGGACCTCTGGGCCTGAAGCCTGCACCTCTACCAACTGATTCCCTGCACCCCCAGGCACTTGAATATGATTATGAGATGGTTTTACATGTCACACATTACAACTTGCCACATATTCTGAAGAGGGCAAAATTGAATCAGTCACCAGCATAATATGTGCTCAATTTAAATCTCATTCTAGAATAGAATATGATTCCATATTGTGATAGAAAATCATGGCTACAGTAATACTAGTTTTGGGTCTTGTCATTAATGACTCACTTTAGCAATGTAACAGACAGAACTGAAATTAACCCCCTGTAACTGAATACACATAAAATTCCACACTTACAGTACATGTAGAGAGTATTATCACCAAATCACCCACAAAGTGGAGATTCCACTCAAGCAACAACTTGAGATTTGTTGCAAAACATAATGAGTACAAGAAAAGTTCCATCCAATGGACCTCTGTGTGGAGCCTATAGGTTCATCTGCTGAAACATTTCTTGCATTTTTTGTCTGTATGGACAGAATTTGAAAACTATAGTTTGGGTGATAACTCCACAAAGTGGGTGATTTTGTTACAATCCACTCTCCACGCACTGTACAATGAATGATGCATAACAGAATGTATAAACTGTCAATGAACACTTCCTTTTTAAAACCTCTATCCACTTAGTTGTCCTTGTAACTGTTGGTGTCCCAGTTCACTTGGTATGAACAATCATTACACTGTTATGCAACACAGATCCATGTTTTGTGTCAATCATTCTCTTTGCTGAAATGTCAAACTCTTGATCAGAAAAATGAATTTGAGAAATTGTTTAAACTTGTGTGTTCTATTGTCATCATAGTTCTTGTGGATCAAATATTTTCTGGCAGGTTTTGACTGTCACGAGTAAAATCCTAAAAATTAGAATATAGTCAGTGTCCTGAAAATGCGTAATTTGACAAAAATTCTGATATTTCTGCAATACTCATTGGATGCAATTTCCAGATTTTGGTGATTCACCATAACAAATCTTCTAATTATATCCACTTACGAAGACGAGGAAGAAAGATGTAGCACACAAAACTTTATGTTGCCCTCAACAGCTTTGGAGAATCTCAGCCTCACAGCACCAAGGATTTGTGTACAATTCTAAACATATCAACGAGGGTTGCTGCACTATCTTAAGTGTTCATACAGACTTTTCTGCTACTATTATGCACATAACACTGATAGCGTTTATATATTTCAGCTTTTGTAGTTGAAACTATTTACTGTCATTCTTCATTCACTCATTATCTGCTGAAGACAAGCATTTTACTTACTCATCATTTGCTGAAGACAAGTATAGTTCATCTCAGTTGGTGATACACATACTTGTGTGGGTTATGTAATCCTTGTTTGTAAATAAACAAAACCGGTGTCTTCAGCTGTTCTTTCCAGATAAAAAAAAGTTTTTTTTCAATTTGCATTTTCCTGTAATATCACCCAATTCTTTTGGAATGTTCATTAATCTACTACAAATCTATTTTTGGAACAGCCTTGCTGAAACAAACTTCAGTCACTTATGATTGTAATAGTTCTCCAAATATATATCACTATGCTCAGATTTGATAATGTTGACTTTAAGTCCCAAAAGGAATTATTTTGAAATCTTCAATACAGACAGTCCCTGTTTCCCATTAGAAAGAAAGAAATGGTTTCAGGTGCTGAAGGTGCGCTGGGATACTGTGGGGCAAGCCCCTTTCGACCCGCTGTGACTGTTTAAGATCTTGTAGCTATATGTCTAGGCATATTGAAGGAGGAAAAGGATTTGGGTATTCAGCAGATGTCCCAGGCTTAGATGGTCAAGAAGAACATTCATTTGTCTAAGTGTTGGTCATTGAATGAACGCTCGGGTGAGGACCAGAGCGAGAGGAGGCCTCTCACAAAGGTGCTACCTCTCCCCGAGGGTGCTGTGGTGTTCTTTTCGGGCAAGTAAAGCCTGTCACTTTGAAGGTTGATAACCATGCGGTTGAGGGCCATCGTTGGCAAGTAGTTTCCATTAGGCACGAAAATTATAATATATACCCAAGTGCAGTCATCAAGCAAATTATTATAAATCTTCACTGAACAATTTCATCTCGACAGGCACAATAAACAATGACATTTTCACGGTGTTTGTCCACTCTTCACTTAATGCATTGTTTCATCTTGACAGGCACAATGACATTTTCACAGTGTTTGTCCACTCTTCTCTTAACACATTGTTTCATCTTGACAGGCACAATGACATTTTCACAGTGTTTGTCCACTCTTCACTTAATGCATTGTTTCATCTTGACAGGCACAATGACATTTTCACAGTGTTTCTCAACTCTTCAATAACACATTGTTTCATACTGACAGGAACGATAAACAATGGCATTTCCAGTGTTTGTCCACACTTCACTTAATGCATTGTTTCATCTTGACAGGCACAATGACATTTTCACGGTGTTTCTCAACTCTTCAATAATACATTTTTTCATACTGACAGGAACGATAAACGATGGCATTTCCACAGCGTTTGTCTACTCTACACTTAACACATTGTTTCATCTCAACAGGCACAATGACATTTTCAGTGTTTCTCAACTCTTAAATAACACATTGTTTCATACTGACAGGAATGATACACAATGGCATTTCCACAGTGTTTGTCCACTCTTCACTTAATGCATTGTTTCATCTTGACAGACACAATGACATTTTCACAGTGTTTCTCAACTGTTCAATAATACATTGTTTCATACTGACAGGAATGATAAACAATGGCATTTCCACAGCGTTTGTCTACTCTACACTTAACACATTGTTTCATCTTGACAGACACAATGACATTTTCACAGTGTTTCTCAACTGTTCAATAATACATTGTTTCATACTGACAGGAATGATAAACAATGGCATTTCCACAGTGTTTGTCCACTCTTCACTTAATGCATTGTTTCATCTCGACAGGTACAATGACATTTTCACAGTGTTTCTCAACTCTTCAATAATACATTTTTTCATACTGACAGGAATGGTAAACAATGACATTTTCACAGTGTTTGTCCACTCTTCACTTAACACATTGTTTCATATTGACAGGCACAATTGACATTTTCACAGTGTTTCTCAACTCTTCAATAACACATTTTTTCATACTGACAGGAACGATAAACGATGGCATTTCCACAGTGTTTCTCAACTCTTCAATAACACATTTCTTCATACTGACAGGAATGATAAACAATGACATTTTCACAGTGTTTCTCAACTCTTCAATAATACATTTTTTCATATGGACAGGAATGATAAACAATGACATTTTCACAGTGTTTCTCAACTCTTCAGTAATACATTTTTTCATACGGACAGCAATGATAAACAATGACATTTTCACAGTGTTTCTCAACTCTTCAATAATACATTTTTTCATACTGACAGGAATGATAAACAATGACATTTTCACAGTGTTTCTCAACTCTTCAATAATACATTTTTTCATACTGACAGGAACGATAAACAATGACATTTTCAGTGTTTCTCAACTCTTCAATAACACATTTTTTCATACTGACAGGAATGATAAACAATGACATTTTCACAGTGTTTCTCAACTCTTCAATAATACATTTTTTCATACTGACAGGAATGATAAACAATGACATTTTAACAGTGTTTCTCAACTCTTCAATAATACATTTTTTCATATGGACAGGAATGATAAACAATGACATTTTCACAGTGTTTCTCAACTCTTCAATAATACATTTTTTCATACTGACAGGAATGATAAACAATGACATTTTCACAGTGTTTCTCAACTCTTCAATAATACATTTTTTCATACTGACAGGAACGATAAACAATGACATTTTCAGTGTTTCTCAACTCTTCAATAACACATTTTTTCATACTGACAGGAATGATAAACAATGACATTTTCACAGTGTTTCTCAACTCTTCAATAATACATTTTTTCATACTGACAGGAATGATAAACAATGACATTTTAACAGTGTTTCTCAACTCTTCAATAATAAATTTTTTCATACTGACAGGAATGATAAACAATGACATTTTCACAGTGTTTCTCAACTCTTCAATAACACATTGCTTCATACTGACAGGAATGATAAACAATGGCATTTCCACAGAGTATGAAACAATGTGTTATTGAAGAGTTGAGAAACACTGTGGAAATGTCATTGTTTATCATTCCTGTCAGTATGAAACAATGTGTTATTGAAGAGTTGAGGAAACAGACAGGAATGATAAACCATGACATTTTCACAGTGTTTCTCAACTTTTCAATAATAAATTTTTTCATACCGATAGGAATGATAAACAATGACATTTTCACAGTGTTTCTCAACTCTTCAATAATACATTTTTTCATACTGACAGGAATGATAAACAATGGCATTTCCACAGTGTTTCTCAACTCTTCAATAATACATTTTTTCATACTGACAGGAACGATGATAAACAATGACATTTTCACAGTGTTTCTCAACTCTTCAATAATACATTTTTTCATACTGACAGGAACGATAAACGATGGCATTTCCACAGTGTTTCTCAACTCTTCAATAACACATTTTTTCATACCGATAGGAACAATAAACAATGGCATTTCCACGCTGTTTCTCAACTCTTCAATAATACATTTTTTCATACTGACAGGAACGATAAACAATGACATTTTCTCAGTGTTTCTCAACTCTTCAATAATACATTTTTTCATACTGACAGGAACGATAAACAATGACATTTTCACAGTATTTCTCAACTCTTCAATAATACATTTTTTCATACTGACAGGAACGATAAACAATGACATTTTCAGTGTTTCTCAACTCTTCCATAATACATTTTTTCATACTGACAGGAACGATAAACAATGACATTTTCAGAGTATTTCTCAACTCTTCAATAATACATTTTTTCATACTGACAGGAATGATAAACAATGACATTTTCTCGGTGTTTGTTTACTCTATAAATACTGTTTAATCTTAGTAAATACTAGTGCTCAAACAACTAGTGAATTCCAAAGTCGACTACTCAATACTCAAAAGTCAAGTCGACTTCGACTTTTTTATTTTTTTATTGGTGTTTAAGGTCACATATTTCTGCACAACGGCTAATCATGACCACAACATGAGTATCAACTCAAGACCAGGGGTGAGTGTTAATAAGCCATGTTGCCCATTTTAGAGAGGGTTTGCACCTCCCAAGCATTGGTGACTGGGCCCTATTTTACCAGTAAAACAGAGCCTGTTTACCGCAGTGAACAGGCACTGCTTTACTTCCCGGGATTCCCGCAGGGAAGTCGACTTCGACTAGTCATTGGTGATAACCTGTCTCCTTATAACAGTGCTGGTGTTCTGGTAGAGTGCTGAAGGTCCAAATTTGGCTTCACTTGGGCATTCATATACAGCAACTTACTGGAAAATTATTCTGTTAATGTGCTTCTAATTATGCTAAGAGTGAAATTATATAGTCTTTTTTAATATGCCTTGTTGCGATTTATGGGAGAGTGCCTATGCACTCTCCCATAAAATGCAACAAGGCAAATTAATAACATATCCTGATAGCTCAAAATAATTCAGCACTCTACTAGTACCAGTTAAAACAAACTACAGTCACTACTATTAGATGGCAATAGATGTATACATTGATTGCCCAATATTGCTGTTCAAACTGTCTGACAGTGGCACAGAAGGGATACTATTTACCTAAAAGATTGAACTCCTCCGACTAGTCGACTGCACAATTGAGAGTTGACTACTGGTTTACCCAGAGTCGACATCGACTAGTCGAAAAAATAATCGTTTGAGTACTAGTAAACACTGCTGCAGATTTACATGAACGTAAGTTGCATAATAGTATGACTATAAAAGAATATGCTGGAATTTTGCTCCCAACAGTCAGATTCCTTCTTCTGATTTGTCTTTCACACGATTCCAGCAGGATGGTGGAGAATATAATAAACTGAAAGATCTTTCCAAGAATGATGTGATAACTGAGATTAAAAAATTATCTTTTAACTGGTAGAGTGCTGGAAGCCCTATTTTGGGCTTTACTAAAAGTTACAGGCAATAACTGTCTGTAGATACATTCTGCCTGAGGAAGCCTTTATTGTCCCTGATATGAATCATATTTTTTATACAATACCTTGCTCTCTGACATTTAATTGGATAGTGCCTACAAGGCACTATCCACTTATATGTAAGAGAGCAGTATATGATGAGCTTTGATTTGTTGTCAGAAAAAACTCAGCACTTTACCAGTTAATCGAAAGCCTTATATAACATGCTTTTAATTGAAAATAGAATAAAAAAATAATGAGGGGTCTTGAAATGAGTTTGAATAGTGCAGGCTGGTTTAGGCCATTATGGTGGGCAAAGAGTAGATTTAGATGAGATTTACACTGAGTCAGTCCAGTGCAGCGGATTACTTACTGTTAAAAATGAAAAAAATTATAACCAGAGAGTGTGACTAATGCACAGGGTTAGTCACACTTTCTTGTTATAAGGCATTGGTAATGGCCATCACACAGTCCATGAAATTATACTCTCATTTCGGCTGTAAAAATGCACAGGGGTGGTTGGTCTCATGTTGTTAAATAGGGTGCAGGATTGAAGGAACTAATGGAAATACTTATACAGGATTGCAGAATTTTTTTTAAAAATGAATTCCAAAAATTAAAACGTATTCTATTTTCAATTGTTTGTTTGTTTGTTGGTGGTTAACGTCACATATATATGCACCATGGCTAATCGTGACACAACATGGAGATGAAGTCAAGTTTAGTCAATCATTGATCTACATGTTGTCCATTTTAGAGGACTTTCACCCCAAGCATTGGTGACTGGGTCCTATTTTACTAGTAAAGCGGAACTGGTTTACCACAGTAAACAAGTGCTTTTTTTATTTTTTTCTTTCTTGGGGGTTCAACGACACATGTGACAGCTAAGATAACCTTGAGCCGGATATTTTTCAGGTGGAAGAAACTCGAGTACCTGGAGAGAACTGCCAAGCAACAATGAGAAACTATCAAATTCCCCAACGTACTAACTTTGCACAAACACAGTTAGCATTGGTTGAAGACAGTGCACCATCGACTTGCAGTGTGCATTTGTACCTAAAGCAACCGCCAACGTGGGCAATTCGGATGAAGTGTCTTGCCCTGGACAAAACACAGTTAATACTGTCAAGAATTGAACCATAGACCTTTCGGTTTTGAAGTTCAATTCCATAACTACTGAACCACTGGGGTGTTCCCACAGATTCTTTGATACCTGTATCAACTGACCCTTTACTACAATTATAACATTCTGGATTAATAATGTGAATCCACTATAACAGGGTATCCGGACAAAATACCCTCGGACAAAATACCCTTAGGACATAATACCCTAAAAAAAAAATACCCTTAGGACATAATACCCTCAATGGGCAGGACAAAATACCCTCAGACCAAATGTATATAAAGTTGGATTTAAGGTGTTGGGGGGGGGGGGGGGGGGGGGGAGGGCGGGGTAATTGCATCTAAGGCACTAGCCGGTGTTTTGTTTGAAATAACAAGTACCAATATTTTAAATTTTTTTTTATTAACCCTTTACCTAACGTAACAGCCAAAACCGGCCAGCACTATTCTCAAAAATCGCCAATTAATTTTCACTGCCTTTTCATTTTTTGTCTCAAAAACATAGGTTATCGTCGAGCTCGTTCCAACGAGGGGTCATAACCTATGTTTTTGAGACAAAAAAAATTAGTTATTCAAGAATTATTTTTGCAAGTGTCGTCTGCTTTTCAGGTTAGGTAAAGGGTTAAACTAAATAGATATGAAGCACAATACCAATGGCAGATGGCAATTGAATATATACATTTGGTCTGAGGGTATTTTGTCCGAGGGTATTTTGTCCTACCCATTGAGGGTATTATGTCCTAAGGGTATTTTTTTTGAGGGTATTATGTCCTAAGGGTATTTTGTCCGAGGGTATTTTATCCTACAATCTATAACAGGTATCCATTTTACAAAATAAGTACTCAACTGTTTTCTCACTCACTTGAGAAGATTAAACAACATAATCTGAGGTTTTTCATGTCAAAGGAATCCGCTCTCCAAGTTGGTTTCTTTCAAATGGCATGCAAAACATATCGTGTTACAAGCAAGTAAAATCTTACAATTATCCCATTACAATTATATAAAATAAACTAACACAGCCAACTTTTCAACAAAACCAAACAACTATGGATATCACTGTCACCGACTCATCAAGCTGCTTCCCGTGATATCAATATTTGCATAGTTTTATGGAAAAAGACTGTGAGTTATTTTTAAAAAAAAACATGAATTTTTTATTTTAAAAGTGGCGTTAGGTAGAGAATTAACTGGAGAGACAAAATCTGCACGTTGCTCCTTTGAAAAATATTTGAACTTGAATATTTTAAAAAAATGTCCTAATGTTACGACTGTAGTAGTCACGCTGCATATACCACACAACATAAATAGACATCAAATTTATTCTGTAACAACACACATTGTAAAAGAAAGCCCCCCCCCCCCCCACACCTAATACCAAGCCTGAATAATTTTCATTGTGCTTCCAGACAAAATGTCAAACACCAAATGAATCATGTCTGTCATTTGAGAATGATATCAGACATATTACAAAATGGAGTTTTGAGTATTTCCCTTATCTCTGAGCAGCTGTCCATCCCCGCCCAACCCAACCACCACGCCCCCCCCCCCCCCCCCCCCCAAAAAAAAAAAAAATTCTCCCCCGCATATGTACTTTTGGAGCACTGCAATTTTCCTTATGTGTAATGATGTGGACAAAGGTTTCAGATTCTGCTCGTAATGTGAAGGTGCCGCTTGGGGCACATTCTTGCTTTTCATCAAAAGTGTGAAGAGAATATATACTGTAACAATGGAGCCTTTTTCAGTTCATAGTAAGGGATGTGAAGACTTGATTATTCCTTGTTCACCATGAGATGGGGGCTGTGTTGATCAATTTTTATCATAAATGCATTTTACGGAAAGAAGTTCCAAGGGCATATGTTTCTGAATGATAAACTTTCCACACTTGCCCAGCCTCTGATTTTATGGTGATAATGTACTGGTAATCATCAATCATAACCCTTTACCCATCGAATCGCCCGCATCCGTCCGCGTAATATGCAAATTCATGGTTGCGACCGACTACAGTCCATGGGCTCCAGGCGGCGACATATGAGTCCATCTACTATATTATACCACCTTTTGTGTAAATTTCTGAATGACCCCGGGAGATGACTAACATAAGCTCCTAGCTTTCTGTCAGATCCCCCATTACATAATAATATGTTGTTTTTTTTGTTAGTATATGTTATATTCTTTGTGTTCTCTATATATATTGTCACTTTTATTGGTGTTTAATATTGTAACATATTGCTTACTTATTGAATAAATATTGTTTAAACTAATATGCAAATTCAGCAGTTGAAAAAATATTATTTTTCAAAAAATTTCAACAAAACCATATCATGTGACCCCTCGTTGGAACGAGTTCGTTCCAACGAGGGGTCACATAATATGTTTTTGTTGAATTTTTTTTAAAAAATATGAAAAAATGAAATTTAAAATAATAAATTTTGATATCGTCTGTGTTGGGTAAAGGGTTAATGAAAAAATATAATTATCATGACTTTGAACACTTAATGTAAATTTTTTTTACATTAGAGGTTTATGCGCAACCAAATAAATTTTAAATTAAGCGTCAACACATGACTCTTAATGTAAATTTTTTTTACATATAAGAGTAATTTTTACATCAAGGGTTGCTATAATGCATTAGTTGCTGATGTTCTAGAGTGTATACAAAATGCAAAATGTAATTTCACAGATATTTTTCAATCAAATATCTTCATCACTTTCCTCCAACAAGAACAAATGGGTTTAAAAGATCTACCAAAACTGTGCCTTCGGTATTTTGGAAATCGTCTCTAACAGACCTAAATAAACAGCTGTGCCATGAGCGCATGATACGCCCGTTATTAATTACAAGAGAGAAGCACACAATATGAGTATACATGTGTACTTGTCAGGTTTTTTTTATATTCTGGTACAATAATCATAACCAACAACATACTGTGTTCAATAATTTGGAAATAAAATTATTTGAATTTCATGTATATATCTTATGTCTATATAGATCATAACTTCAAGAAAAAATCAACGATTTTCTAAGTAATAAAGTCCCATAACTCTGGAATGACTAATTAAACGGCGACACTAACCGAAAGGGAGCTTCCTTCCATCAACATAAACCACCTACCAAGAAATCGTGAAAATCTCTCGAAGCGTTCTGAAGTTATCGTATGACGTGTAAAAAATCAACAATTTTCTAAGTATTAAAGTCCCATAACTCTGGAATGACTAATCGAATGGCGACACTAAACGAAAGGGAGCTTCCCTCCATCGATATACACCACCTACCCAAAAATCACGAAAATCTCTCAAAGCGTTCTCGAGTTATCGTACGAGGTGTAAAAAATCAACAATTTTCTAAGTAATAAAGTCCCATAACTCTGCAATGACTAATTGAACGGGGACACTAAATGAAAGGGAGCTTCCCTCCATCGATATGCACCACCTACCCAAAAATCATAACTCTGTAATGACTAACTGAACGGGGACACTAAATGAAAGGGAGCTTCCCTCCATGGATATGCACCACCTACCCAAAAATCACGAAAATCTCTCAAAGCATTCGAGTTATCGTACGACACGTGACCGGATGGACAGACGGACAGTGGTATACCAAAATACGACCCGTTTTTTCAAAACAGGTGTATAAAAATAGAAAAGGTGTGTCATATAGTACATGAATAAAAAACACAAGCAGTAATATACTGAAATAGACGTTTCAAGGCCCATACTTGTTGCATTGTAACCAACTGCATCCACGTTATAAACTATCTGTATAATGCTCAAACATACATGCCAAAATCTTTATAATAATCGTTATTAGCTCACCTGTGCAAAGTTTAAAATTGAATTAAGTGGCCACTTTCCATCTATCGTACTGCATAAAATTTACAAACACAACTTCTCCAAAACTTGTGAGCCATGTTTAACGAAATATGGTATTGACCGTCGTACAATATAAGTCTGTTCAGGTCGGCTGGCCCCCTCTCTCGTGGCACACCAAAAAGGAAGATAACTGTAAAAACCACTAAAAATCTTCTTCCCCTGAACCACGACACAAAGAAGTTTCATCGTAATTGGTTCACTAATGTGGGAGGAGTTTCATGCACAAGAATACCCATTGAAATTCCATAATGATTGTCATAGCGGTGTCAGCTATAGGGTTAAAGGCAATTATACACAGTCACAAAGAACCCCCATTTCAAGTCAATATGATAAATTTAGGGCAGTAATTCATCTCTCTCAGATTTCTTCCCACTACCATGCTAATGTTTGCCTGTGGGCATTACCTATGAAAATTACAAAGATCCATTGTCCACTCGGCCAGGAAATGACCAACACTTAATTTTCACACAATTGTTACCTAAAGCCATCGATCTTATAACAGCTATCCATCTGGAAAGAATTGCCCTTTGACTATAATTAGCGGTCATACGCAAATTGTTTATTGCCTACAAGAAAGAAGACATTATATCACCGCTCCTCCCAACACGGTGTATATATACTGCTTGGCTCTCCTACTCAGAGCAAGCAGTTTAATAAACGAATTGTGTGTGTGAACCTTGCATTTCTTTATTTAAGGTGAGTGTAACTTATTATGTTACTTTGTGCATATTTTTATACGTCATTTAAAATACGATGTTTTCATTAAGTATTCAAATTGTTAGCGAATCACATTTAGTCGCGATTGCTGAGAACGTGCATACAAATTATTTCAAGCAAAACGATAACCTGCCACGTCTGAAATTATTTTATACAGCATTATTTTAAAAGCTTCGTACTTGTTTGTGAAAGATTTAAGGATAACGTGTCAGATGTGTAAGATTGTAAATCAGCTATCTCTCCGAAAGCCTAGTCAACAAGAAAATATAAAAGTGAGCAACGTAAATTAAGTTTTAGTAGATATACTAAGAGCGCCAAGCTCTTGGCTATAAATAGAAAATCTATAAGAAATAAAAGTATTACTATTCCGTTAAAGCTAGCTGTGTACATATTACTCTAATTTTTTGTGATTAATTGTTAAGAAAAAAAAAAAATATACAGTCGGTATTTGCATCAAAGAAACGGTTTCTTAACCCTTTCTTTGAGGCAAATTCTGATTGTATCAACTCAGTTGTGTACATATTGCTTTGTATAAATTTCACTTGTAATTTTTGTTACATATTATTAAAAAAATATACAGTCGGTATTTGCGGCAGAGAAACGATTTCTTAATCCTTTCTTTGAGGCAAATCCCGAGCGTATCTATACCGTACTCTACACAAGAAGAGCCTCATAAGTCTTTCCTCATGACTAAGCAACGTTAAAAAATACTAAAATGATTTCCGATAATTTATGTGTATTTGAAGCAGAGCACTCATCGTCGCTTAGGAAGGTATAAATACTAAAGTTTAATGTAACGTCATCTTCAGTCGAGTATTCGTGATATAATTATATTGGTGTCAAGGGGCTTCGAGCTCTTTGAGTTGTTATCTTAGGTAACTTGACAAAAACCAATCTTTGGGGTATTTTATGTCGAACAAAATGAATACGTTTTTAAGAGTTGACTCGAGGGGCAGTGTTATTAACAGGTGTAAACCTCGTGAAAATAATGCCATAGCGCATCCGACCCTTGTGTTAAGTGCCTTCCCTTCTCATTAAAGGATGACAAACTGTTTTGAAAGTCGGCTAGTTATTTGCCATAATCTATGACCAAAATCTATATTATTATGCATGAGTGTTGTGTCCGTCTTTTGACTGACAAGGGGGTGTGCCGCTTGTCAGTTAAAAGAGGACGCACCATTTGTTCAGACACATGGAAGTTAAAAGAAACTTTACCTTTAGTGGACTGCCTAGCAAGTTTCTCGTATTAAAAACATCTGATTCTAGATACATGCATGTTTATTACTAGTTGAACGTCCGAAATCAAAATATCCTTATTTTATTTTTAAGAGCTATAAGCTCTTTGGTTTTGTGAGCTCATATACGCTAAAGCTCTTTTCACTCAATGTATGTGAATGCAACTTACTCTCCTGGCATGAAGTGGTTTAGTATTTGGTGAGGATTATTATCATTCAAACATTTATACAAGAAATGTGTAGTCTCTTGAATGAAAAGGAAGTTTATTCCTCTTCATTCAAGGGAGGGCATATTGTAAATCACGGACGTTTTATTGTTCCAAAAAAATGTTTGCTTTTATTCTTATTTTGGTTGTGCCTGAAATATGCTGTATCCGTCCTCCAACTGAGAAGTTGCCTTGTCGCTTCTCAGTTGAAGGAGGATTCAGTGTGTTCAAGAAGGCAAAAATAACAAATTATTTTTTGCCTCTCATAGGTGCCTTGCGAGTTCCCCCAAAACAAGATTAATATATTATACATGTCAGTTTAGTTAAAAACCAGCAGTTATCATGTAGTTTGTTCATGCAATTACACATAAATATATTTATCTGATAACCACAGAGTATAACAACCGTTGTATATACTTGAAGTATATACAACAGGTGTTGTATATAATTATAATTTATGCGAACAACCTCTGACCTCTTTCAATTCCATTTTCATTCATTCATTCATGAAACATCGTTATATCACAGGGCAGGTTTTAATTGTACGCTTATTGCACTTTGTCAAAATCCTCTGATGGTGTCATTTCTTATTTATTTTGCTTCAATAAAGGCAACCTAAAATTTTGCTTCAAAACATTGTAGAAATTACTTGAATGTTAATAGTAATTAGTATGCGGTGACTGCGAACTATTTATAGTCACGGCCTCGATCAAAAGTACTCGCAGAACTGCGCTAATTAAAAGTTTGTCTGCTCTACCTGAAAAAAAAACACTTCGTAAAAATTGTAAACAAACGCAAAATTATTTGTTATAGTGGGACTACAGCATAAAACACGGAAGAAAACTGGAACTATGTCAAAAAAAGAATAACTCTACTGAAACACCGTTTTGTTACTGTTAATAAAATAGTTGAAATTTATTTTGTTCCAGCGCAGTTACATGATGCAAGAAGTGCAATCGCACTTTACAATTGCCGTCATTGATTTTGTAATGTAAGGGACACAACTCTATGCGTCTTGTCCTATTTCTTTTGTCTCGTAGACTGGTTTTCTTTGGAGGCCCTTGGGAAGCATATATAAGTCGGGTAGACACACGAGACGGGTGTCTGTTTGTTATCAGATAAAAACAATAAACATATAGTGTGTTTTTATATCTGTGTTATACAACTCGTTGAAATATGGTTTATTTTTTCTTGGCGAAGCCTCGAAAAAATAAAACATATTTCAACTCGTTGTATAACACAGATATAAAAACACACTATATGTTTATTGTCTATATATATGTACATATCGGCAAGCAGTTTAATAAACGAATTGTGTGTGTGAACCCTGCATTTCTTTATTTAAGGTCCCAACTTTCACCACAAGACCGCATTAACCAATCTACCCCAGGGCCATTATTATAACTGGTGGAGAGATGAAAAGATCCCGCAACTATCGACACAATACGCGGTTTATGACTCAGCCAATCAACTATAATCTACGCAGCAAAGGTACCATTACAACTTTCAAACAACCAGAACCAGAAACCACGATGCCTGCAGTACAATTAGAGAAATTCAGTGGAACAGACCAGGAGAATGCAATGGCCTGGTTGTAATTATTTAAGCAGTGGGTGGCCTTCAACGATTTAAGTGAGACCCAAGCAGCCAATGCCTTCCCTTTTTACATCAAAGATCATGCCTCATACTGGTATCAGAGCTTGCCAACGTCTGTAACCACAGATTTAAAAACTTTATTTGACAAATATCAAGAGAGATTTTCAAAGAAACTGTTTAATATTAATATATACAGCCAGCAGCAACAACCACATGAGAGTGTTACTGACTTTATTAGTAGAGTGCAGATGATGTCAAATCAGCACGACATCCCAGAAACAATTCTTGTGGGTGTGATAATCAATGGCCTGAAGCCACCCATTAGATCCAGTGTTCTTCAAAAGGAACCTTCCAATGTGGACGCTGTGCGACAAGCTGCTGTCTTAGCAGAAATGGCTGGCGGTTCTTGCAGCCAAATTACGGAAAACTCCATTGCAGTATTGACTGAAACTATAAAAGACTTGAAACTATAATTAGAACATAGAGACGCCACAATGGCAATAGACAGGGAGAGGAGATCAGCATTACATCAACCACCTTCACACCCTCCATAACAGCACTTCACTCCAAGACAGCCAAGACCATATGCTTCACGTCCTCTACAACCAAGCCAGCCAGGAAATCAAAGGTATCAAAATAATGATAATACACAACAAAATATTTGTTACAGGTGTGGTAGACATTTCTCTCCACGACATCAGTGTCCAGCATTAGGTGCCACTTGCCATCTTTGTGGTAAAATGAACCATTTTCAGGCCATGTGTCGGTCCATGGCCAAACAATAGGGTTTTTTGCCTGTCCGAGGCAAAACTTCCTGGGATGGGCATAGCAAGAAAAAGGAATTTAAAAAATTAGAAAGTACAAGTGTAAATTTAACTATGCCCATCGAGAAAAACAAAGTATTATTGAACATTGGTGGAAAACCACTTTATGCTTTGGTTGATACAGGAGCCTCTATCTCCCGTATCACACACAAGGTATTAAGGGGCTTACGCCACAACATAAATGTGCAAATGCAAAACACTGATGTCAAAGAAGTTGTTGGAGTTGGGGGAGAATGTCACCAAATTCAGTGTACTGTTGAGTTACCATTACAGTTGGGTACATTTATTTATAGGCAAACATTTTATGTTTTTGATCATCTACATTACAACGTTATTCTGGGCATTGACTTTTTACAAACTAATAGTGCACAATTGGATCTTGGTTCACGGCAAATCATTTTAAATGATGGCCAGCAACAAATTTTTCTAGTTCAGCCAAAAACTGGACTGGCAAGAATTCATAATTCGGTCAGTCTTGCTCCCTTGGCTGAAACAGAAATTACAGTCTGAGTACCAACAAAAAGTAACTGTGATTTAGTTTTACTAGACCCGTCACCAACATTTCCAAAAAGCAAAGTTGCTGGTGCTCGATGCTTAAGTAAAATCACTAATGGAAAAGCTAGATTTCGGCTCATAAACCCAAATAACTGTTGCATAACACTTCCTTCTGGTCGTGCAGTTGCAACATTGTGTGATGTAGATGAACAGTTTGTTTGTACTCTTGAAACTAAATCTGCTCATAACCCACCAAACGTAGACAGTGAGATACAGTAAGACCTGTCTTGAGAGACCACTGTCTTGAGAGACCACCTGTCTTGAGAGACCACCTGTCGAGAGACCACTGTCTTGAGAGACCACCTGTCTTGAGAGACATCTGCCAGGCACCGACTGGTTTTACTCTATAATGGACCTGCTAGGGGAGACCACCTGTCTTGAGAGACCACTGTGACCTGGTACCAACTTGTATTTTTATGCCATAATGGACCTGTCTTGAGAGACCGCCCCTTTGAAAACTGAAATCATGACAAAAACTTTTTACCTGTTCTGGAATTGGAAGATCCATTGTGGTTATACTAACATAATTAAAAGTATTCAAAGCTCTTAATTGGGTTTCAATTGCTAACTCATTAAAGATTGAGATATTTTTATAAGACCCCTGTGAAAAGATTAGGATTATTGCTGAATAAACAATTTCATACATACCTGAAATGTGACAGATAGGAATAAAAATAAATTTGTGTTGAAAATCTTTTTGTAACAAATTGCAATGGACTGTTATAAAAATAAAAATAAATTAGTGTTGAAAATTTTAATGAAGATTTTTAACTAATTTATTTTTATAATTTTTATAACAGTCCATTTCAATTTGTTACAAAAACTTCATAAAAAGAACTACAAAGTAATTACAAAAATCTATTCTTCTCCATTTCTGAATTTTGTGGTTGGCTATTCACTGACTTGAGAAAACCTGAAAACTGTTTTGAGAGACCACCTGTCTTGAGAGACCACTTTTGTGTGGCCCAAAGGGCAGTCTCTCAAGACAGGTCCTACTGTACCACAGTTCAATATCAAAAATGAAAATCTTACAAAAGAAGAACACAAGAAGCTTTCTGACTTTTTAAAGAAAAATCGCAACGTGTTTGCCACAGATATGTCCGAACTTGGTCACACCAGCGTTGTTGAGTACAGAATTGAAACGGGAGAAGTGCAGCCAATACGGCAGCAGTTCTACCATACCAATCCTGTTATCAAGGACGTTATTGATAAACAACTGGCAGAAATTTTGGAACATGGATTAATTTCTCCCTCCGACTCAGAATGGTATAGCCCGGTAGTCATGGTAAAAAAGAAAACAGGTGACTACAGATTCGCCGTTGACTATCGTTAACCCAATGCAGTGACTAAGCCTAAAATATACCCCCTCCCCAGATTTGAAGATGTTCTGGACTGCCTAGGGCAAAGCAAGGCCTCATATTTTTCTACACTAGACCTTAGTCAGGGCTTTTGGCAGGTGTCTATGGATGAAGAGACTGCTCATAAAGCTGCATTCATCACACATGATGGCATCTACCAATGGCATAGGATGCCCTATGGTCTCATGGGAGCCCCAGGGATGTTTCAACAATTAATGGCCCAAGTATTAAGAGGCCTAAACTGGAAAATCTCCCTAGTTTATGTAGATGACATACTCATATATAGCCGCACCTTTGCAGAGCACCTAGAACATCTTCAGCTTGTTTTTGATTGACTTATTCAGGCAAACCTTAAATTAAAACCTTCCAAATGTCATTTTGCCGTAACTGGTAGAGTGCTGGAAGCCCATATTTGGGCTTTACAAAATACCCCAGGCTGTGACTATAACGTCTAAACTCTACTGATGGTGGTTTCACATTGACTATGGCAAGAATCAAATTTTGTTGTTGACATCTTGCTCAGTTACATTTGATTGGATAGTGCCTCCTGGCACTATCCAATCAGATGTAACAGTGCAATGTATGGTGAAAAGAAACCTGTGGCCCAACAAAATGTAGCACTCTACCACTTAAGTGAAGTAACATATTTGGGCCATAAAATAACAAAATCTGGTGTAAGGGTGGACCCAGCAAAAATAGAGGCGGTCGAATCATTTCCGGTTCCGACTACAGTCAAAGCATTAAGAGGTTTTTTAGGGCTCACAAATTATTATAGGCGTTTTGTTCAGGCCTACTCCCAAATCACAACAACTTTAAATAAATTACTTCAAAAGGATGCCAAATTTATCTGGACCCATGACTGCCAGCAAGCCTTTACAAAATTAAAATCAATGCTCACGACTCCGCCTATATTGGCCTATCCCAATGTGAACAAAGATTTCATCCTCACTACTGATGCCAGTGGGGATCCTATTGGCTTCATATTGGGACAGTTGGATAAAAACAATCGAGAACATGTAATTGCTTATGGAGGTCGTTCCTTAAAGGACTTTGAAAAAAAAATGGACAGTCACGGAGCTGGAGTGTTTGGCAGTCTTAGAGGGAATCAAAACATTTCATGTTTATCTTGCAAATCAACCTTTTACAGTTTACGCTGACCATAGAGCTTTAAATTGGCTAAAAACCACTAAACAAACAACAGGACGCCTAGCTCGTTGGGCAATACAACTACAGGGGTACAATTATGCCATTCAACACCGGCCAGGGAAGAAAAATACCAATGCTGACTGCTTATCTCGTAGACCATATGGCCTTGAGACGGCAGAAAATAAAGACATCACCTTAATAAACTTGGGTAATCACATTCCCCAACTGAAAGAAGCCACACACATACAAGTAGAGTTTGAATACTCCAAAAACACAGTCATCAATTGTACAAGTGACCCAATCAGTTATATGCAGTGTGACAAATGACAACCAAGTGATATCCGAACTGCAATGTAAATGCACTGATTTTGGACCAATAGTTCAGTAGCTTAAAAATGGTGATTTGCCAGCAGATGAAAAATTATGCAGAAAAATTATCCATGAATCGAACTATTTTGAGATTCTGGATAATGTTCTGCTTCATTTTTACCAACCCAGAAATAAAAGAGCTTCAAAATCTAATGACTTTATTAAACAGATAGCTCTTCCAACCCAGTTAAGACAAGATGCCATATTGTCATACTATGATAGCATTGCAGGAGGATGTCACTTAGGTTTTGATAAAACGTACCAGGCTACAAGAGCAAAATACTACTGGATTGGCATGTACCAAGATATTAAGGACTACATGCAATCTTGTGATATTTGTCAGCGTTCTAAAAGGTCATACCATAACCACGAAGCTCCTTTGCATCTACTGCCAGTTACTGAAAAAATTTCCATGTGGCATATGGATGTTTTAGGCCCATTAAAGGAAACAGAAGATAAAAGCAAATATATCTTGCTTGTGGTAGATAGTCTGTCACATTGGTGTGAAGCATTTCCCCTCCAATCACAAGATGCCAAAACAGTTGCAGATAAATTATACAATGAAATTTTTACCCGTTATGGTGCTCCACACATCTTAATCTCCGACAGAGGTGCTAATTTTATGAGCCAACTGGTAAGTTCATTATGGGAAATGTTTCAGGAGACTCGTCACCACATTAGTTCGTGTCTCTGGTGGCCATATTTTCCAACCAACGGGAACAAAAAGAGGACCATTTGTAGAGATCCTCCTATAGACCATTCTTGCCAAGTTTTGGTTCCATCGGCTCAGTAGTTCCCGAGAGAAGATGAAAATGTGATTTCCCATAGGTTTTTTTCTATAGTAACTATAAACTGCAATTGTGGCCATGTTTGTAATATGATCAAAATTAAAATGAGGAATGTCGTGGAGGGTGTCCCAGTTATCAACCATGCAAAGTATCAAAACATTTGGCCCAGTGGTTTCAGAGAAGAGTTTTCAAAATTGACTAATCAGAATCAAAGAATGCTTCTGGCGACCATGCTTTTTCATGCAACAGGAATAAAATGAGTAACAGTTGTAGAGAACCTCTCATAGACAATGCCTGTCAAGTATGGTTCACATTGGCTCAGTACTTTCAGTGAACATGATAAAAATGTGATTTCTGTGGGTTTCTATAGTAACTATAAGCCACAATTGCAGTCATAATTGCAACCTGATGAAGATTAAAATGAGGATCACTGGTAGAGGGGGTTACAGTCATCAGTCACACTAAGTTTTCAAACCATTTGGCCTTGTAGTTTCAAAGAAGATTTTCTTGAAAATGCACACGTTTATGAATTCTGTTTCAACAAAAAAATGAAAGTGTCAATGACACTGTAGCTCAACTTGACAAACTTGAACTTGTAAAGTTATAAATGAAATGGCAAAATTGAAGATCATTGGTACCAATGTTATTTGATGAAATTTCAACATAACAGCATTGTGTGTGCACAACGTCAGAGTAATCCATTTATTTTTAAATGTAAACTGTAAGACTGGCTAAAGGAAGAATGTTGATACACAAATGCGGTATGTTCAGAGGTTATTGTAAATGGCAACTTTTTTTCACAGAAATGAATGCTAAGCAATAGCTCTTATCTAAAGGTCTTGCCTAATGGGCACACCAAGTTCAAAAACAATCCTATGATAAATGTGACCTGCAGGCCATGTCAAAGAATGTTGATGCACAAATGCAATAAATTCAAAGATTGTTGCTAACAGCAACAGTTTTTGGTGGAAATGAAAAGAAAATCAATAGCTCCTATCTTTGTCACCCTGCATAAGCTTACAAAGTTTCAGAACAACCTGATAATGAATGTGTCCTCGGAGGCATGCCAAAGGAAGATGTTTATGCTCAAATGCACTAAGTAGAAGGTCATTGCTTGTGGCAATGGTTTTTTTTATGGAAAGTCATAAATATCCCTGCAGAGAGGGCAAAAGGGATAAGTTGACGCACAAATGCAGGAAGTTCAAAGGCTGGTGAAAACAACAATAATTTTTTATGGAAATGAAAAAAGAGCAATAGCTCACATACAGAGGTCACCCCGAACACACATACCAAGTTTCAAAGTGATCCGATCATAAATGTGCCCTAAAGGGTGTGTTAAAGGGAAATATTGAGGTCTGACTAAACTAAGTTCAAAGGTCAGCGGCAACATTTTTTGACAGAACTGGAAGAAAATCGACAGCTCCCATACAGATGTCACCCCACACAAGCACCCCGAGTCTGCAAGCGATCCAATCATAAATGTGCCCTGCAGGGTGTGTCACAGGGAAATATTGATGCTTAACTGCACTAAATTTTTACTAAGTTCATCGAAGGTCATTGCCAGTGGCAACATTTTTTGATGAAAATAGATAGCTCCCATCTAGAGGTAACCCCAAACAAGCATACAAAGTTTCGAACCAATCTGATCATAAATGTTCCCTTTATGGCATGCCAAAGGAATATATTGATGCCTGACTAAACTAAGTTCAAAGATCGTTGCCAGCGGCAACATATTTTGGCGGACGGAAATGGAAGAAAATCGATAGCTCCCATCCAGAGGTCACCCTTAAAAAGCATACCAGGTTTCAAAGCAATCCAATCATAAATGTGCCCTCTAGGGTGTGCCAAAGAGAAATATTGCGGTCTGACTAAACTAAGTTCTAAGAACGTTGGCCGTGGCAACATTTTTTGACAGAAATTGACAAAAATCGATAGCTCCCATCTAGAGGTCACCCTAAACATGCATACCTGGTTTCAAAGCAATCCAATAATAAATGTGCCCTGTAGGGTGTGCCAAAGGGAAATATTGTGGTCTGACTAAACTAAGTTCTAAGAACGTTGGCCGCGGCAACATTTTTTAACGGAAATTGAAGAAAATCGATAGCTCCCATCTAGAAGTCACCCTAAACAAGTATGCCAGATTTCAAAGCAATCTGATCATAAAGTCGAGAAAAACATTGGAGTGTTTAAAAGATAATTCATTTATATAAACATTCTCATAACAGAGGGGGTGAACTTGTCGATTGTAACAGCCATTTTAGTCGTAGGGGTACTGTGGAGAATTATATCATGGCTAGGCAATGCCCTGACACTCAAAAACTGTGCAAAAATGTAATGCAATGAATGTTACCCATTCTAATTTTTCATCTAATGATTTAAAATGCCTTATGAAGTTCTCAACAACATTCTCCAAGTGGCCCTTAGAAGGCCTCCCGGCATTAGAGGTTCCACAAGCCATAGGGGCAATGCAGCATTCCAGCAGTTACCAGACAAAGAGGTTGCATGGACCACCCTTTTAAGGAGGCATTTACGTTTGGACGGACTAGATATGTTATGTTGTGGCAAAATTTTCAGAAGTGCAACAGCTGCCAAAAATCACATACAGGACACTCATCCATCAAGCACAGGAGTGGGGTATTCTGCCCCTGCAAAATTTGTTGACACATAGAAAATAACTCTTTTGTGTAAGTTTAAAGACTGCTGCTACCGATAGTTCCCTTTGAAATACAGACCTACGTAGTGAGAGGGGGCGTGTCTAAATTAGCAGTGCCATACCATTTCTATACCCCCCCCCCCCCTATAAGGGTGGGGACAAAAATGATAAAAATGACCCACTCAATCCATGGGGAAGATTGTTTGTTTATCAGACCACCAGATTTGATCTGCTTTATACATGCAAGATCACGGGTAACGTTCCATTCCATCCCATTACTGGGAATACAGGCTACTCAAAAAATAATTGTTCTCGCACCCCTATATTACTTGCAAACATTTTGAAACGTTTGTGTTCTGAACGCGCCTTGTCCAATGGAGCTCTGTCAACCAAAATCTAAATTGCTGAATTTATGACAACAAAACTGCTGAATTTATATGGAGCTCTGTCAACCAAAATCTAAATTGCTGAATGTATGACAACAAAACTGCTGAATTTCTGACACACAAAAGGGAAGATAACCATGGATAACCATGGATGACAAATCAGGGGTTTCGATGATCAGAGTGCAGGGGGTTCCATGATCAGAATCCCGCAACTTTCCTCATCCAAATGTTGTTTAAATGGCCCCATAATTTCAACCTTTATGATTCCATGATGAGAATCCCGCAACTTTCCTCATCCAAATGTAGTTTAAATGGCCCCATAATTTCAACCTTTATGATTCCATGAAGAGAATCCCGCAACTTTCCTCATCCAAATGTTTAAATGGCTGGCCCCATAACTTCTGTTAATTTATGTAAATATATATACAATAAAGTAATAAATCATATTACATATAATAGTTTTCTTCTTGTTCAAGTATGGAGCCCCTCATGGGTTTGACAAAACAGAAATACCAGAGGGTGAATTTAGTGGGTTGGTTGAATGGGGGTTTAACCCTCAAGTCCTCAGATTACTTTTTATGTTAATTACTATAGCATTTGTGTATGTACATGCAGATGAGCTAGGAGTGATTCAAGCTCCCTGATGGCTGCCTGCACAGGCAGCCATCAGTGAGCTTGAATCACTCCTAGTTCATCTGCTAAGGTATTTCCTGCATACAGACTGATGAGGTCTTGTAGAACTACCTTGAGGACAGGTAGATAAGGGTGGGTTTGGGCCTATCTGGGAGACGTGGGTCTCTGGGCTCTTTCTTTCACTACTGGAATATTTGAATGGGCTGAATCTCTGTACTTAAATGCTGTCTGGGAAAGTCCATTTAAACAAAATAGGGGTGTACAGCTTACAATTTAGTATCTGCTGCCTTAAGGCAGCAGATACCAAATTTTAAGCTGTACACCCCTTAAACTTGGTCAGGTATGGGGCCCCTCATGGGTTTGACAAAACAGAAATACCAGAGGGTGAATTTAGTGGGTTGGTTGAATGGGGGTTTAACCCTCAAGTCCTCAGATTACTTTTTATGTTAATTACTATAGCATTTGTGTATGTACATGCAGATGAGCTAGGAGTGATTCAAGCTCCCTGATGGCTGCCTGCACAGGCAGCCATCAGTGAGCTTGAATCACTCCTAGTTCATCTGCTAAGGTATTTCCTGCATACAGACTGATGAGGTCTTGTAGAATATCCTTGAGGACAGGTAGATAAGGGTGGGTTTGGGCCTATCTGGGACACGTGGGTCTCTGGGCTCTTTCTTTCACTACTGGAATATTTGAATGGGCTTAATCTCTGTACTTAAATGCTGTCTGGGAAAGTCCATTTCAACAAAATAGGGGTGTACAGCTTAAAATTTAGTATCTGCTGCCTTAAGGCAGCAGATACCAAATTTTAAGCTGTACACCCCTTAAACTTGGTCATTTTAAATAGCTTAGACTGAAAATTTGCCTATATCTATTTGCCGGGGTAGTTTACTCCAGGGGGCAAGGGTTTTCTTCGGACTTAGCCGCTCTTGGGAACTGTAAGGGATTGCACTGAAAATAAGGCTAACTCCTACCCCCCTGACGGCCAAACGCGCTGTCCGATTTAAAGGACCCTATTTTTTTAGAATGCACATGCTCTTGGCTCAGTGGCATTTAAATTGCGTTGAAATCCCTTTTGCCGTTTAGGAAGGAGAGGCCATTTCTCGCACCCTTGTTTTCGATTATGAAGAGGGAAATGTCAACTGGATCCACAAAACTAGGCCTTACATTTTGTAGTGTTACCTGGTTATCTGATTGAATAATGAAAAATCCTTTGGAGGGTAAGTGCTTGGGACCCTAACACGCATTCTATCAAAAGTTGGTATGGATAGGGATCAGGGCTTAGGGTTGGGGGTACATGAAAAAAGGTCAACTGGATCCACACTTTTTTTACCCCTTTTGGTCACTGACGGGTACATCCCGGGACCTTCGAAGAAAAGGAGATAGGGATAGGGTTGGGCCTCCTCCAGGCTACATGCACACCAAAAATCAGTCATGTGTATTAAGAGATAAGGGTAGGAAGGGTCATATTAAATGAAAAAAGGGCCCAAAACGGTTTTGGCGTTTTTGCGGCCCTTTCCTTTGAGTTACAAATTTGAAATTGTGCGCAACAATAGAGCTGCCCCTAACACTGATTTACTCCAAAAATGAAGGCTTAAATCAAACGGGAAAGGGGTGAAAAAGGGCCAAATAAACACTGGGGAGTAGCGGTTTTTGGCCCTTTTGACCCCTTTCCCGTTGGAATTTCGGGACCAAAGTGGTGTCAAAATGATCAGCTCGAAAAACTCTATCCAGCGATACCAATTAATCCATATCTCTAAAACTAACTACGATTTTCTAGTGGGGTTAAAGGGGCACAGTATGGACTGAAACTTTGACAAAGTTTAGCGCCCCCTAGCGGACAAACGGCAGACCCTAGAGAGCCGCCGTTTTAATATGTTGTTGCGAGGGATGTTGGCTATCGACTTTACCTAGACCAATTTTGCCCTATCTTTAAAGGTTAACCCCTCAGGGGCCGAAGCCCGGCGAAAAGTAGGGTTCCATGACGTCACTTCCGGTTATTCCAGAAGCACCATAAAAGATAGGTCAATTGTCACCCACGCATTCGATAGAGCGTCAAAAAGTACCCCAGGATCTATATTTTGAGCATTATCTGTGTACGGATTACTGCAGGGCGGAACGTCTTCATAATTCCTTCGTTAATTCCATTAAAAAAGACCCTTGAAACTTCAAAACAAGGGTGTGAGAAATGGCCCCTCCTTCCTAAACGGCCAAAGGGATCTTGACCAAATTTAAAAGCCACTGAGCGAAGAGCATGTCCATTCGAAAAACAATAGTCCCCTTTAAATCGGCCAGCGCCTTTGGCCGTCAGAGGGGTGAGAGTTAGCCCTATTTTTAGTGCAATTCCTTGCAGTTCCCAAGAGCGGCTAAGTCCGAAGAAAACCCTTCCGCCCTGGAGTAAACTACCCCGGGAAATAGAAATAGACAAATTTTCAGTCCAAATTCTTGTTGGCCGTTGCGGGAAAGCCCCACAAACAGACTTTCACTAATCTGGGGTCACAGGTTAAGGGTCAAGGTCGTCCGGACCACCGACGTCGATCTCTGTCATTTTCGACACCCCTCGGGAAAAGGGCTATAACTTTTTTATCCCTGCGTGTATCTAGTCCAAATTTTAAAGGAAGACGGACGACATGAGTGGCTAACGCACTTTGTTTTGGAAATGTTTTGCACAGACTTAAAGGGGCACAGTATGGACTGAAACTTTGACAAAGTTTAGCGCCCCCTAGCGGACAAACGGCAGACCCTAGAGAGCCGCCGTTTTAATATGTTGTTGCGAGGGATGTTGGCTATCGACTTTACCTAGACCAATTTTGCCCTATCTTTAAAGGTTAACCCCTCAGGGGCCGAAGACCGGCGAAAAGTAGGGCTCCATGACGTCACTTCCGGTTATTCCAGAAGCACCATAAAAGATAGGTCAATTGTCACCCACGCATTCGATAGAGCGTCAAAAAGTACCCCAGGATCTATATTTTGAGCATTATCTGTGTACGGATTACTGCAGGGCGGAACGTCTTCATAATTCCTTCGTTAATTCCATTAAAAAAGACCCTTGAAACTTCAAAACAAGGGTGTGAGAAATGGCCCCTCCTTCCTAAACGGCCAAAGGGATCTTGACCAAATTTAAAAGCCACTGAGCGAAGAGCATGTCCATTCGAAAAACAATAGTCCCCTTTAAATCGGCCAGCGCCTTTGGCCGTCAGAGGGGTCAGAGTTAGCCCTATTTTCAGTGCAATTCCTTGTCCTTGCAGTTCCCTTTGGCAATGCAACTTACTTGGCCTACCCGAAACCGCTTGTCTAAATGCGGCGAAACTTGCATTTCTTGGTTGATTTTTGACGCTCTTTCGAATGCGCTGGTAAAAATTGAGCCCCTTTAAGTTAATCGAAAGAAGTGCAGCAAAAAATGTACGTTAGCCACTGATGTCAACCGTCTTCCCTTAAAATTTGGTTACAATTGAAGGAAGGGCTAAAAAGTTATAGCCCTTTTCCCGATGGGTGTCGAAAATGGCCAAAAATCGGCGTCGGCGGTCCGGACGACCTTGACCCTTAACCTTTCACCCCAAATTATTGAAAGTCCATTTCTGGGGCTTTTTCGCAACGGCCAACAAGAATCCGGACTGAAAATTTGCCTATATCTATTTGCCGGGGTAGTTTACTCCAGGGGGCAAGGGTTTTCTTCGGACTTGGCCACTGTAAGGGATTGCACTGAAAATAAGGCTAACTCCTACCCCCCTGACGGCCAAACGCGCTGTCCGATTTGAAGGACCCTATTTTTTTTAGAATGCACATGCTCTTGGCTCAGTGGCATTTAAATTGCGTTGAAATCCCCTTTGCCGTTTAGGAAGGAGAGGCCATTTCTCGCACCCTTGTTTTCGATTATGAAGGGTCTTCATTAAATGGAATTAACGAAGGAATTTAGTAAGGACGGTCCGATGCGGTAATCCCTGAACAGATAATGCTGAAAATAAGTCTCCTGGGGTACTTTTTGACGCTCTATCGAATGCGTCGGTCAAAAGATTCGTATCTTGTAAGGTACTTCCGGAAAAACCGGAAGTGACGTCACGTGACCCTACTTTTCGGCGGTTTTCGGCCAATAGCGGGTTAACCTGTAAAGATACGCCAAAAATGGTCTGGTAAAGTCGATAGCCAACATCCACAACAACAACATATTGAAAGGGCGGCGCCCTAGGGTCAGCCGTTTGTCCGCCAGAGGGCGCTGAAGTTTAGGTGACGTAGTTCAACAGGGATAAGGGTTAGGGTTTTGATCCCCCCAGAGAAGACCACGCAAGATGTCCGAGGTTCGACACCTGTGTTGGAGAGACAAGACATTCAGCTTTCAGGCACAACTTATCAATAACAAATGATTTTAATATTCATAGATATATTCAATGTTGAACGTGACCCTTTTGGTGCAGAGGGAAATGTCAACTGGATCCACAAAACTAGGCCTTACATTTTGTAGTGTTACCTGGTTATCTGATTGAATAATGAAAAATCCTTTGGAGGGTAAGTGCTTGGGACCCTAACACGCATTCTATCAAAAGTTGGTATGGATAGGGATAAGGGCTTAGGGTTGGGGGTACCTGAAAAAAGGTCAACTGGATCCACACTTTTTTTACCCCTTTTTGGTCCCTGACGGGTACATCCCGGGACCTTCGAAGAAAAGGAGATAGGGATAGGGTTGGGCCTCCTCCAGGCTACATGCACACCAAAAATCAGTCATGTGCATTAAGAGATAAGGGTAGGAAGGGTCATATTAAATGAAAAAAAGGGCAAAAACGGGTTTGGCGTTTTTGCGGCCCTTTCCCTTGAGCTACAAATTTGAAATTGCGCGCAACAATAGAGCTGCCCCTAACACTGATTTACCCCAAAAATGAAGGCTTAAATCAAACGGGAAAGGGGTGAAAAAGGGCCAAATAAACACTGGGGGGTAGCGGGTTTTGGCCCTTTTGACCCCTTTCCCGTTGGAATTTCGGGACCAAATTGGTGTCAAAATGATCAGCTCGAAAAACTCTATCCAGCGATACCAATTAATCCATATCTCTAAAACTAACTTCGATTTTGAGATTTCAGGTCGAGAGGGGTTCTGAGCAAAGCTTTGTGACATGAAATTTGCTTCCAAATCCGGGCCAGGGTTTCCCGGGTTTGGTTAGACGGAGGCGCGTGTTAGGGCGGGTTGGCCAACAGGAGAAAGGTCTTTTTGAACCGGATTGATAGCCGAAATCTCGCTGCAAGGGTCCAATCGGAAGGGTTCAAACCCTGAAACCCGTACCCTATGTGGATCCAGTTGACAACCCATTTTTGACAGCTTATTTGTTGAGATAAAAAATTGAAAAAAATACCCAAAATAGAGCCTCAAGCGTAGTCTAATATATCTCAAAAAGGACAGAAAAGGGTTAAAATTGAATCCGATAAAAATCACATAAGGATGCCCAAAGTAGGTGTGGATCCTGTGGACTAAAGTTCTAATTGAGTATATGCCATGAAACTGATGGAGTATATGCCATGAGGCTGATTGAAAATATGCCATGAGACTAATTGAGTATGTCATTTTTTATTATTTATTTATTTATTTTTGTTAAAATCAAATATGCCCCACCCCCCGTTTTGTTTCTTCAAAAATTAGTTCAGCAATGCGACCACAGATGGCGCACCTTGTTCTACCGCCGAAAATGGTCTCGTCGCATTGGCCACTTCTATATACATTCAGCCAATGCGACGAGACCATTTTCGGCGGTAGAACAAGGTGCGCCTCTAGTCTGAGCTGTATAGAAGTTGTGTACAAAAAACTGATTAGACCTAATTTCGGTACAAAATGGCCACTGGCAGCCATCTTGAATTTTAGACCGCACCCAGAAACACTCGTTCTCGTCCCAAGGTGATAACAAAGGTACCCAAGACATTTCGAGAAGATCAGTTCATAAATACAGACTCTAGTCTGAGCCGTATTGACATGTGTACTTACTGTGTGTAAGTCGCACTGAAAAAATCAAAGTTCATCTAATTTGCATAATTTCTGCACGAGAAAAAAACTCGTATTATATGTGATGCATCCCATGGTACTAAACATTCACACAAAAAAATTATTCAAATCAGGGCTTTCATATGGAAGTTCTGTGCAAAAATCTGATTGCACCTAATTTTGTACAAAATGGCTGCCATCGGCCATCTTGAATTTCGGACCGGACCCCAAAACACTCGTTCTCGTCCCATGGTGATACCAAAGGTACCCAAGAAGTTTCGTAAAGATCGGTTCATAAATACGGCCTCTAGCCCGAGCCGTATTGGCATTTGCACTTACAGTGCTGAAAGTAACCCCAAAAAACATCAAAATTAGTCTAATTTGCACAATTTACGTACGAGAAAAAAACCCGTATTATATGTGATGTATCCCATGGTACTAAACATTCATACAAAAAATTATTCAAATCAGAGCTTTCATATGGAAGTTCTGTACAAAAAACAGATTTCTGCAGCTGGCAGCCATCTTGAATTTTGGACCGCACCCAAAAACACTCGTTCTCGTCCCACGGTCATAACAAAGGTACCCAAGAAGTTTCGTAAAGATCGGTTCATAAATACGGCCTCTAGCCCGAGCCATAGCAGCTTGGCACTTACAGCTCTGAAAGTAACACTAAATAAATCAAAGTCAGTCTAATTTGCATAATTTCTGCACGAGAAAAAAACCCGTATTATATGTGATGTATCCCATGGTACTAAACATTTATATAAAACTTTATTCAAATCAGAACTTTCATACAGAAGTTCTGTACAAAAAACTGATTTTTGCATCATCGGTACAAAATGGCCACTGGCAGCCATCTTGAATTTCGGACCACACCTAAAAACACTCGTTCCCGTCCCAGGGTCATAACAAAGGTACACAAGAAGTTTCGTAAAGATCGGTTCATAAATACGACCTCTAGCCCGAGCCATAGCCAATTGTTGACGTACGGACAGACGGACAGACGGAAGACGGACAGACGGACAGACGGGCCATGACAATAGCTCAAATTTGACTTCGTCAAAGTTGAGCTAAAAATGTAATTTATTCTTAATTTATTCTATTGAAATACTGTTAACCCTTTACCCAACAAATCGCCCACATCCGCCCGCATAATATGCAAATTCAGCAGTTGAAAAAATATTGTTTTTCAAAAAATTTCAACAAAACCATATCATGTGACCCCTCGTTGGAACGAGCTCGACGAACTCGTTCCAACAATGGGGTCACATGATATAGTTTTGTTGAAATTTTTTTGAAAAATTTGAAAAACTGATATTCAAAATAATAAATTTTGATATCATCTGCGTTGGGTAAAGGGTTAATTTTATCATTTACTTACCCGTAGAGTATTTTTACAAATAAATCCAACCTTCATGAATTTAAAAAAACAGAATTAAATCCATGTTTTATGAAAGTACCAAAGTTGAACTAAACTGTTCATTACAACATTTTCAGAAGAATGAGATTGTGGAAACTAAAATCGTCAGCTTTCACATTGAACGAGATGGAATTGATGGTGCAAGCATCAGATTTGGAAACCGACGTCCGAACAAAATATACGAAGATGACCCAAAAGATACAGAAATATTGGGATGCGTATATGGCAGATCCACCTTCATTGTCTACTGCAGCCTTTTTAAAGAAATGTTCAGCTGTCAGTAATTTTTAAATAATGTAGAATTATATAAATTTATTTTATATCTGTGAGCTCACATGAAAATGGTCTTTTCGGACCATTTTCATGTGAATTCACAGATGTAAAATAATTTTCAATGAACAGGTGCATGCTGTTCCCCTTTGTCTAAGCACGATCTGTAAAAGAGTAAATTTGCTTGAAAATGTATTAATTAATTATTGTCCTTGATTTCAACGAATCGTCTGTTACTCTGATTAATCTTAGGTTCAATATAACATATAATAACATATAAAATAATAGCCACTAACATGTCTTGTTATATAAGTCATGAGTATTAATAAAAATAATTTAATCCTATGCCGCACGTTACTTATCAATTATTACTCCACGGCGACTTGTCCCGACGGTGATTCGTCCCACCTCGGGTACGGCGAGTATTCCCGACGGCGAGTTGTCCCGTTCCCGCTTTAATTAAAGATTCGGATAATTGGGTTTTGTAACACGCTGGGTTAATATAAGTTCGCTTGGGAGTCTTGGTTCCCTAAGTGTTAATAAGAGTGGCCAAGTCCTACTTGGTAATGATTCTCTGACGAATAAACTTTATTAAATATAAAAGCTGTTTCCGAGTTCTTGTTAAAGGGGCAGCTATACTATGAAACTATGTTACAATATTCGATAATAACACTAGAAAATTCTCTTAAAGGCACGGTTATGTAATCATGGTATTTTATTACTGTTCCTATTAAAATTGCATAGAAATTGCATAAGTGCAATTGCCCTACAAGTTCTCGGCACACATGGTGCAGTAGTAGAACACGAGACACGAAAACCAGACAATAGTCTGCCCTGCAGTAACCTCACTAAGGTGTTTTCGACAGAATTTGATATTATGATTGGCAGAATTTGCTAGTATAAACCTGACCTGCAGTAACCTCATCAGAATGCCATTGGCAGAATTTAGTATTGTATACTGACCCGGCCTAACCTCAACACACCCAGTATAGCTTTCAGCTCTGAGAATTGTGCAAGATAGCACGTTCGATTGGCATCATGAGGGGCGTTTAAATTATAAACCAACAGTGTGCCAGTGTCATTGTAATGCGAGAACGCATACTGTTAGCACAGGATGCCCCCACTATCCCAGAATGGAAGCGAGGGGTTAAGAAATACCTCTCCGCCATCTTGGGGTATAGGTGGTATTCTGCGACGTCAATTGGAATAAGAGATGCACGAAAAGTCACGTACCAAACTGAATATAAACCGACGGAATGACCCGAGTATTTTACTTCTCTCTGGTCTTCCTTCGTGTACAGAAGTCACTCTCCTATTTTCGAGGAAGAACGCTGCCGAACGCTGCCAGGCCAGACAACAGTTCCAGATACGGGACGCGATGAGAGGGATGCAATAGTTTCGACTTAGTCTCATTTTGTATCTGATATTTTTCATAATTTACCAGAGAGAGAATTTATTGAAAGTTTAACTTGTAGGAACTATACTTAGGGTTTAAACAAAAGTGTAGAAAACTGTAAGTACATTTTATGTGTTTTTGAATTCACCCTTTCACTGCGGCTGCAGTACTTCAAGAACTTCTTCAGACTCCACAGAAGCTGGTTGCCTTCTTGAACGAACTTTGAATTGTCCTGTGGCCATTTGCCACGATTGAAGTCCTAACCCAAATCCACTAGACGATCATTTTTCTGGGGTACTTAACCCTGCTATGCCACAGGCCAGTTTATATGGTGCCGTTCGTCAGGATGTGGACTCTGACTTCTAACTCTCTTGAGACGATCGGGTGAACATTCTAGAAACATCTATTAACCCTAACGGACCCAGTGAAGCCGAAATTGACTCAAAACGTTGCCGCTGGGGAGCACAGTGAACTTGTGAGAACTTTTTGATATTATTTATGGGGGACAGACATCCCTTAATTTACTGGTAAACTGAACGCCTGGCAGCAGATATTTATAAGGCAGCAGACGCAGATAAAAGCGCCCTCTGAATCCAATATTGGTACAACTCCATGGTGGAACTGCTTGCATGTCCGACGTGCCATTATTTACATTGACGACGACCACCAATTGCTTTCACATCCAAACCACGCTCGACTCGTCGCACCGAGCATTACTGAACAGATATATCGAACTTTTGACTGAACATCAGAGAAAAACGGAAACTCAAGGAACCGTGAAAAATCTCGAGGAATTCCAGGAAATTCTAAAAAGACAACCGCGTGTGTAATTGTAATTGAATTGCGTATTACTCATTGTGCTAACTCTTGCTTCCTTTCTCATTGTAGGAGCAAGATGTTGCGTTGGATGTTATTGGTTGGTCTTTTGACTACAATAATAGATGGACATACTGTTATTAGAAACAATGTGATTTTTAAGAAAGTGAAAGAAGTAAATATGGTAACTAGTGATTGGAGTACAATGTTTGTTTATGAGCTCCAACCTTTTATACAATATGTGCGCAGACTTGATCGAAGTATGAAATATACCAATGGGTTGTATACTGCTACAACCACAGCTTTTCGACAAACTTTTGTAGACATAAATGGTGAAAACTCTGCTCTTGCCAATGCGTTAAAATCGATCATAATGGATGTACACCAGGAGATCAGATACCTAGATAATCGTGTTATACGAGTAAAAGAGGATCTGAACGATTACCGCAGATTACATGGACATACAATCATCTCGTCTCGGAAGAAACGAGGTTTGTTAGACTTTGTAGGTGAAGGATTGAGTTTTCTCTTCGGAACTGTATCCCAGTCAGATTTGAATGGGATAGCAGATAATTTAAGACGTTTAAGTACTAATCAAGCAATGATTCAACATATTCAAAGACAAAGTTTAACCTTCATTAAGATGAATCATGAAGCAATTCTGAAAAACAGAGAATTTATGTTAAATATATCGCGCGTATTGATGTTATTTCAAGGTCGAGTAAATCAAGTAGTTCAGAATCATGAAGATCGAATATTATATCTTGAACATTTCACTCATGCTTATCATCAGCTTGAGTTTGTAATGAGTCGAATGGAATCAATGATAATCGCTGCAGAAACCACTCTGCGGGGATTACATGATCAAATGGATATCCTAGCCGATAAGAAGTTATCACCGAAAATAGTGGATCCTTCACTATTGACCTCAGTATTAATGAGTATTAAAGTTCAATTAGATGATAAGTCAATGTTGCTACTAGATCTGACAACAGAATTATGGCAATATTATCATTTGCTTACGACGGCTGCCATTTATGACGACGATAAACTGGTGATCTTTATGAAGATCCCCTTACGTAATTCGAACTTACAATTCGAAGTGTTCAAGGTGCAGGCTTTGCCTGTACCCTTTGTCAATGTAACCAAGAATGCGTCGCGAGTTGCAAATAAATTAGTAGCAACATATACTCTTGAATCTGACATATTAATTATTAATAAAGAAAGGACAAAGTATGTCCCAGAAATAGGACATGATCAATGTGTAGATAACAATAAGTTGTTTTGTCCTTTAGTAGGTGCCGTACGAACGATACATACGACGACAAGTTGTATGTTAGCCTTGTTTCTAAACATGAAATTAGAGATTCCGAAATTATGTCAAACGGAAGTTCGATTGAATATCGACCTCCCGTTCAGTACTAGAATCGATGAAGGAATGTGGTACATCACGACAGATGTCCCACTACGATTCTCAATTACGTGTCCGAAACGAAGAAATCCGAAACCGAAACGGATTCTTCCGCCAATTGGAATTTTGGAATTAAAACCGTTATGTATGGCATCGCGCGGTCAATTAATGTTACCCAGTTATTTCCACAAGAGGGATAATTCTACTTTTCGGATTGTTACAAAGACGGTGTTACCAAATTTCTCGTTGTTACAACGACAGATGTGGAAACCTGTCATAGAGAGAGTGAACATATCGACGTTTACGATACCGAAGGAAATCGAACACTTAGATGACTTACCCATGGATGACTTAATTCATGAACTTGACTCGCTAAATTTACAAATGTCGGAATCATTTGAAGTCCCTAAATGGGCTTATGCTCTCGCGACTGTTGCATTAATAATAGGATTATATCTGCTTTGGAAGTGCTATCGAGCCGATAGACACAAACAGATATACAAGTGGTTAAGAAACCGTAAAAGTAAACCGACTTTTTCTGCTGTTGATGATAGTGAAATGTCTAATTTTGCATTTGCTGATGATGAAATCTATACTAGTATGGGACCTAGACCACAGCCTTCAGCTCCTGCTAATCCAACTGGAGCACAACAACCACAACAACCTCCTAAGAGTATTAGAAACATGATGAGAAAAGCTGTTCAAAACTTTAGACCTTCTCCTCAACCTAACAGGAAATCAATATATCCCCGTGTACAACATGATGTGGATTCTGCCAATGTCCACATAACTATGTTCGATATAGACAAAGAAACTGAAAAACAGTAGTTCACACACTGTGTGTTTCTGTTTCAGTGATCAGTGTACAAATGGCAGAATCTGATTCTAGTGTTGACAGTGGGATCGATGATTTCCCTGATTACCAGAGTTATTATAATGATCGTGACAATTTATATGATGATGAAACTTCAAGTACAGTTAGTACTGGAACTGACAGTAATAGTACCGTTTCACGAGAACTTTTCCAAGACACTCATTCATCTAGTATGGACGTAAATATAAGTAGCAATTCATCTGACAATTGTGTATCAATGTTGGCATCAATAGAAGCATCACCATCCCCTTCTATAGCATCTTCCGACCTTTTGTCGACCCCTCCAAGTAGTGTTCAAACCCCTACTGATTCTATTTTACTATATTCACCTGAACGACTTCAACGACTTCCACCTTATTCACCTACTGATACCGTGGAAACGTTAGTTCTTCCTTCAAGGTTACCTGTTAGAACCCATGATGCAATTATTCATCGAGACCCCGAGAACCAAGATGGACTCGGTGGGTTTGTTTATGATATTACAATGAGATCACATACTTCTTCCAGTATGACCACACCTACAAGTGATTCTTTGCCTAGTGATTCTACCACTGTTCTGGACTCTGATGCAGCAGAGTCCGGTATCAGTGTGATACCGAACGAACTTGCACGAGCTGATCTTGAATTAGAAGTACACACTCCTCCCTTAAGTGATGTAGAAGCAAGACAATTTACTCCATTACCTACCAATGTTGTCTCGCAGCCTTTAATCGATATTCGACCGAGACCGTGGGAGTGGGCAAGGAGCGAGTTTTTCGGGACACCTCGCCCGTTGGCCTCTCCTCATGAATTTGATCGAGATATCATACGACCCAATACATATGAACAAGATTTTATGAAAGATACAGATCTCTTAGGCATTGAGGATGAATTTGGATGTCAATATTTTGATTTTGATTTGAATATACTATACATAGAGGTTGAGCGAGAGTTAATATATTATTATGACAGTGCTATTGATACTGTAGCGAAATGCCCTCCACGGAGCCCCTCCACGGAGCGCGTCGGGTTAACCTCCGTGGGGCGTGTCGGAGTCTTATGATTGCACTCGAGAATCTTGATTCCCGAAGTGTTAATGTATTAATCAGAGTGGCCAAGTCCTACTTGGTAATAATTCTCTGTTGTATAAACTTTAATAAGTAAACGCTGTTTTCGAGCACAAGTTATGTAATTTTCTTCATATTCCTAGTATATTTGCATTGCATAATAGCAGTGCAACTGACCTAACAAAGTACTCTACACACTTACGAAAAGTGGAACACGAGACACGAAATTAGACATAGTCTGACAGAATTTGCAATTATGACTGGCATATGAGCTAGTAAAAGCCTAACCTATAATAACCCCGTCAGAACGTTTTTGACAGATTTTAGCATTGTATACTGACCCGACCTAACCTCAACACACCCAGTATCACTTTCAGCTCTGAGAATTGTGCAATCTTGCACGTTCGCTAGGTGGCACTGTTGGTTTTGAATGGTTTTGTAATTATACACCTACTAATTGCCGATGTCCTTTTAAATGCGAGAACGCATACTCTTAGCATAGGATACCCACCGGATGCCCTACTATCCCGGAATGGAAGTAAGGGGTTAAGAAATACCTCTCCGCCATCTTGTGGTATAAGTGGTGTTCTGTGGTGTTTTATGACGTCAATTGAAACAAGATCTGCCCGAGAAAGCGCGAATCAAACCGTATTTAAACCAACGGAATCACCCGAGACTTCACTTCTCTCTTTGGTCTTCCGTGTGTACAAGAAGTCACTCTCCTATTTTCGTGGAAGGACGCCGCCGAACGCTGCCAGGCCAGACAACAGTTCCAGACACAGGACGCGATGAGAGCGATGCGATAATTTCGACTTAGTCTCATTTCGTATCTGATATATTTTAGAAATTTACCAGAGAGAGAGAATATTTCTTTACAAGTTTAATTTGTAGGACTTTTATTTAGGGTTTAGCTAATAAACGTAGAAAACTGTAAGTAACTTTTATGTGTTTTGAATTCACCCTTTCGCTGCGGCTGCAGTATCAAGAATTGTTGCAGACTCTACAGAAACTGGTTGCCTCCTAAGACTGAACACTTAAATTGTCCTGTGGCCACTTGCCACGATTGTAGTCCTAACCCAAATCCACTAGACGATCATTTTTCCGGGGAACTTAACCCTGCTATGCCACAGGCCAGTTTATATGGTGCCGCTCGTCAGGATGTAGACTCTGACTTTTAACTCTCTTGAAACGATCGGGTGAACATTCTAGAAACATCTATTAACCCTAACAGACCCAGTGAAGCTGAAATTGACTTAAAACGTTGCCGCTGGGGAGCACAGTGAACTTGTGAGAACTTTTTGCTAAATATTTATGGGGGACAGACATCCCTTAATTTTACTGATAAATTGAATGCCTGGCAGCTGAAATTTCTAAGGCAGCAGACGCCGACAGCGCCCTCCGAATCCGAAACTGGTACAACTCCATGGTAGAACTGGTTGCATGTCCAACGTGCCATTATTTACACTGACGCCGACCGCCAATTGCTATCACATCCAAACTACGCTCGACTGGTCACACCGAGCGTTGCTCATCAGATATATCAAACTTTTGACTGAACATCAGAGAAAAACGGAAACTCAGGAAACTGTGAAAAATCTCGAGGAATTCCAGGAAATTCTGAAACGACAGCCGCGTGTGTTTCAACAGTTATAGTGCTAGCAAGGTAGGTGCAATTTTCTTCATTTTACGTTCATTAACAGCAGAAAAATCCAATTGTAAATTATTTCATAAAACTCATTAAAAATGACCACGCCATTAACAGAAAGAGAGCTACAGTTCATCGATGAAATTACTCAAATAAAACAGGAAAGGGAAGGTCTTGTGGGTCAGTATGAACGGCAAATTGCTGAACTGGGCTCTCAAGCTCAGAGCTTGACGCAGCAGCATACTGCCTCACAACAAACCCTTCACCAAACGCAGGCAGCCCTCGACCAGGTTAAAGCAGAATTAGTACAGCAGAAAGCTGATTTGGAACTACAGTTAGCTACTGACAAAGCCGGTGCCGAAGCAAAATTACTGAGAGTACAACAAAAATTGGCAGAAGCTGAAAGGAAAGCCAAGGACCCCACATCTTCTGCCATAATTGACCTGCATAAAACCGTGCGCCAAAGTGAAAAGAGTAATGCAAAGACAGCTAACGCCACTCAGGCGCAGTCCATTCATTCCCATATTAAAAAATTTGACGGGAAACCCCTGAATTTTCGGGGTTGGATAAAATCTCTTGACCTTTTTTGTGAGACAAATGATGTGGAAGAGAAGCGACGACCTAAAATCGCCGCCCAAACCAGTGACTTCGTAGTTGCTGATTTTATTTTACGATCAATGAAGAAAAATCCTGAAATGCCCTGGTCCGAACTGTATGGCGAACTAAAAAGTCGCTATAGTGCCACAATGGATAACTCCATGGCCACCAATCAGTTGCGCCATATGCGACAAGGGAAAAATCAAACTCTTGTCTCATATGCTGAGCAACTGCTTGATCTAGCGAAAGATGCCTTTGATCAGGAAATAGATAACCCCACCATTCAGAAAAACCTCTCAGATTACTTTTGTGACGGGTTGTATGACAACGATGTTCGGATGAAACTCATCCGACGCATGCCCAAGATGCTAGAAAACGCTGTTAGTCAAGCATTATTTGAAAATGCAGCGAAAATCAAATTTCGCGCTCGCTCTGAAGCCGCCAAACGAAAAGCGCCCTTTGGGAAGGCATTTGACCGACAATATGAAGAATATGAGCGCTATCAGGACCCTGTATTTCGCGACTCCATCGACGAACAGGAAGAACATGTAGATCTCCCTCTGGAGACAAGGGACGAGACTCCCATGGACATAGGTGTGGCGCGCCGACGCCATAAGGTGAATATTTTAACGAAAAACTACAGTGGAGGTTATGCGCGACCTCCATATCAGAATCAGAACAAAAATCAGTAGTCAATACAGAAATAGGGGAGGACAAAATTACAACAGATATCAGAAACCGACACGATTTTCACGACCGGTTTGCAATCGTTGTAACCGCGTTGGCCACGTGAAACGCGATTGCCGCGTTAATTTGACCAAGCAGGTGAGAACACTAGATATTCAGCCAGCAGGTGAAAGGTCACCAGGGGCGACCTTTTGCTGCTTTCGCTGTGGGAAGCCAAACCACTTCGCTCGCGATTGCCGAGTCAATTTAAACGAAGAGAACTCTGCCCATATGGGGCAATGAGCAGAGTTAATGAGAAGTCACATGCTCCCAACAAAAGTGAAACTGGAAATCACCAGGGAGAAGTGTTAATTAATGTAAATAATGTACCAAATGAAGGTATGAATAATTGTAAAAATAAAATTGTAAATAACAAGACAGGTGGAAAAACGGGTAATAAAACATGTAATATAAAGCCAAGTACTCAGTCTCAAACAAGGAGAACCAAAAATGATTCTCCTCCAGTGAAAAGTAAAACCATGCAATGCACAAGGTGTGGTCAGACCACACATAATAGGAAAAATTGTACAGTAAAATTCACAACCATTCCTCTGACTGGTAGGCCTAAGAAACCTAAGGCCAACTCACAAAATGGCTGCCCTGCAAGGGACAGTCAGCAAGAAAAATTTACTTCACAAAATTGTTTCAGCTATCGGACCACCAGTGGTCTGGAAATAAAAGTATACAGGACTGGAATAACCCAGGTAGCTACTGACGCTATGGTGAATGCGGCTAATAGCCAATTGACCCATGGCAGAGGTATTGCTAGAGCTATAGCTCTTGGAGCTGGTCCAGCCCTTGAACAAGAATGTCAACAATATATTCAACAACATGGAGATCTTCCAGTAGGTGAGAATATGACTACCACTTGTGGAATGTTGCCATGTTTAAAAGTGATACATGCAGTGGGACCACGCTGGAATGATTATAGTGATAAAAATAAATGTCTCAATGTTTTATACAGTACTGTACAAAAAGTATTACAGGTATGTGACAAGGAAAATTTTGTAAACATAGCTATCCCACTCATCAGTAGCGGGATATATGGTGTACCTAAAATAAAGTGTGCAGATGTTTATGTGAGAGTTCTACAAAATTTTACTCCTAAACAATTAAAAGAGATACACATTGTAGATGTAGACCCTGATATTATGATTTATATGAAAAATGCTTATGAAAATCAAACTATGAAAAAGTCTTGTGATTATAATCAACCAGGTAAGCAGGGGTGTGTTGAAATAAATCAACAGAAACAGACAGTAAGTGAATCAGGAAATAGGAATCCAAGAATAAGGAGCCAAGAGAAATCACTGGGAAAAAACCCAAAACTACAAAACAGGAAAAACCCAAGGGGAAGTAATTGGAAAAACCCATGTCAACAGGAAGTGAAACACTCTATGGAAACCAAAGGAAATAACTTAGTAAACAATGATGATTACCCAAATGGGGAACAACAGCAACAAAAACTTAGAAATTCTCAACCGGAAACAGTAACCATAAATTATGGGGCTGCTTCTTTGAATAGTGTATTAGTGAACATCAAAGGACAACGAGTACGTGCCTTATTAGATACAGGGGCACAAACAAGTTGTATTAGTACAAAATTTTGGAAAAATCTTAAACACCGACCGAAATTAGTTGGTGATAAAAATTCTTTACCTCGAATTTCAGGTATTACTGGGAATGACACTCTCCCTCGAGGAAAAGTTAGACTTGAATTTTATATTCAAGGAATTTATCAGGTGCATGAGTTCTTAGTAATAAATGAATTGAATCGAAGTATGTTATTAGGAATGGATTGGATTAGGGGCAATCGAGTTAATTTATATTGGGAATTTCATAAATTGAGATTAGATGGTCACTATGTACCCATTGTTCAAGATATACAGGTGAGTTGTCTTACTCGACTGATTAATCAGGTTGAACTTAAACCACAGTCAACTTGTTTGTGTACAGCAAAAGCTTCCGGTGCAAAATCTGTCTTTGACACAAAATACTTAGAACATCATGGACTGACTAAAGGTCATGTGGCTGAACAGCCTGGCCTCTTGGTTAGTAACAGTATAGTCACTAATGGAAATGAAACCATACCTGTACTGTTGGTGAACAGTACCAACAAACATTATACCTTAAAAAGGGGGTGTTTGATTGGAAAACTTGAACCAATAGAACAGGAAGAAAAAGTCTTAGAAATTAATCAGATCTTAACTCAAAATACACCTGAAGACCAGATCACAGATGCTGACATACAGGTGCCTGAAGACAAACGGCACCTGTTGATGCCAGTCATCAATAATAATAAAGCCTTGTTTGCAAAAACTGATAAAGAATTAACTCAGACAGATACAGTTAAGATGTGCATCGACACAGGTGATGCGCCACCAATAAAAAGTAGAGCATATCGAGTTCCATTACTGAAGAGAAAAATTATGGACGAAGCACTTGAGGAAATGCTTCAATCCGGAATTATCCGAAGGTCAAATAGTGCATGGAGTTTTCCGTGCCTGCTCGTGGACAAGAAAGATGGCTCGAAACGCTTCTGCGTTGATTTCTGCAAGCTCAATGAAGTCACGAAAGTTACGAACTGGCCGCTTCCATTGATTGACGACATCTTTACTTTATTGAATGGATGTCAATACTTCACCACCCTTGACATGAAGTCGGGTTACTGGCAAGTCAAGATGGATGAAGAAGATAGACCTAAAACGGCCTTTGTTTGTCATAAGGGCCTTTATGAGTTCAATGTAATGGCGTTTGGACTCGTGAACGCGCCCTCGGTGTATCAATCCCTCATGACAAGCGTCTTGGAGGGCCTAGAGGATTTTTCTCTGGCCTACCTTGACGATATTTTGATTTTCAGCCGTGACATAAAATCTCATATCGACCACATTAAACAAGTATTTGGTCGACTAAGAAAACATAAACTAAAGCTTAAAGCTAAGAAGTGTTCCTTCTTTCAATCTGAAACATCTTATCTTGGTTTTGTAATTAGTAAAGATGGAATTAAACCTGAGACTTCGAAGGTCGAGGTCATTCGAAAGTTAAATCCGCCGAAAACGGTAACAGAAGTGAGATCTTTTATGGGCATGACTTCATACTACCGTAGATTTATTCCTCGGTTCAGCGAAATTGCTCAACCACTCTTAGAACTGACAAAGAAATATGCAAGATTTCATTGGCGAGAAACACATCAAAAAGCCTTTCAAGAGTTGAAAGATCGTTTGACTCAAGTTGCTCATTTGTCATATCCAAATCCAAGAAAGCCTTACGTGCTTTACACAGATGCCAGTGGCCGCTGTGTCGGAGCGGTTTTGGCACAATCATGTGATGACGAAACAAGTCAACTACCTGGAGTACCTGATGAAAAACCCATTGTCTTCTTATCTCATAAGTTGGGAGAAACCCAACAGAAATGGTCGACATTTGAGAAAGAAGCGTTCGCTATCTCATATGCATTGGATAAATTCAATAACTATCTGCAGGGAGCAGAGTTTGTTATTAAGACAGACCATGCCCCCTTGCAGTACTTGTTGAAAAGTCCACAAAACAATGCCAAAGTACAACGCTGGGCATTAAAGACAGCTAGCTACAATTGTAAGATTGAATATTTACCAGGTAGAAAGAATACATGTGCTGACCTACTTTCTCGTTTACCTGAAGGAATTGCAAACGCTGACCCCGGGTACGAGATGGATAATGTGGAAAATCAGAAAGCATTACAAATTGGAATTATAAATAGTAATAAAATTGATCCTCAAAGATATGTACATGTCATCACAGATGAACCTCAGGTTCCGCCCGAACCACAAGCAATTAATTACAAAGATTTGGACATGAAGGTAGAGCAACAGAAAGATGAAAAGATTGTAGAAATCATTAAGAAGTATCAAGGTAACAATACCCCTGCACACATTAGTAGTAGATACCTCATGATTGAGGGAGTATTATATTACATTAGTACAGTTGACGATAACCCACGAGTACGCTTGTGCATACCCGAACAATTACATGCAGATGTGTTGAAACAATACCATGACGAATTAGGTCACCTTGGCATAGACAAAGTGTACAATAACATCAGTAGAAAATATTATTGGAAAGATTTATATAAACATATTTATAAACATGTAGAAAATTGTCTTGTGTGTCGAGCTCGTAACACCAGAGCTCACACTTTGCCATTGCAAGAGACTGATAGACCTCCATACCCCTTTGCTAAAATAGCATTGGATATGAGTGGTCCACACCCTGAGACTTTATCAGGGAATAAATATATTGTGACCTTCATAGATATTTATTCTGGCTGGCCTGAAGCGTTTCCAGTGCCTGATAAAAAGGCGGAAACAATTGCTAACTTGATAATAGATCAAATTTTTCCAAGATTTGGATGTCCTTTAGAAATATTAACAGACAATGGATCTGAAAATGTAAATGCAGTGATGAAATATTTAACTGACTATTTCAAGATACATCATGTAACCACTTCCTACTTCCATCCACAATCTAATGGGAAGGTGGAGAGGCTACATAGAACGCTGAATGACATCTTAGCAAAACTAGCTCGAGAAGAATTAGAAACTTGGGATTTATTCCTAAACCAAGCTATGGCAGCCATCAGGTTTAATGGCAGTGAATCCTCTGGATTCTCTCCATTTTATCTGGTGTATGGCAGAGATGTGGTTTTACCACTCGACAATATACTTAAACCTCGAGAAAAATATGTAGGTGAAGAACCTCATAAGATAGCCATTCAGGAACAACATAAAGCATTTCGAAAACAACAAGCTGCACAAAAGAAACGAGTATTAAAACAACAAAGATTACATGATATTACAGCAAAGGATATCACCTTTGAAGTAGGTGATCCTGTTTTATACTCCTCAGGAAAATCTAAAGGAAAATTAGAATCGAAATGGGACTACCCATTTCGAGTCATTGAGAGAACAGGTCCAGTAAGTTACAAGATACAAGATCAATTAACTCGCAGAATAATTAAATGTCATGGAGAAAGACTTAGTAAAGCGCCTCAAGAATGGGAGGTGCCTCAACCTGTCCAACCTGTTAGAGCGCGACGAATACAACGTTACGCTGCCCCATCAGAACAGTCGACTACTGAATACAGTAGCAGTAGTGACAGTAATGAAAGTGACGATATGCAAGGGATTCAAGAAAAACACCCCTTAACGTCATTCATTAAGAATAAAAGACAAAGACGAGAACATTCTTCTTCAGAAGAAGATGGTGTTCCATTAGCAGAATTAAGACAACAAGTACAACAGGTACGAGATTACAAGAGACGAATGAAGGAGCTACGAGCTCCTTCCACTGATCAACTGCCATCACGGTTCATTGCTGGCGATCGAAATGATCAAGTAAATGATTCAACGATGGAAGTTGATCAATTGCAAATAACAGAAGAAAAAGGCCAAAGTAGTGAGCCTCAACCAAAACAATCAAGTAAAGATATAACTGACATGATCTCTTGTATACAAGCTGTGTTAAGAGATCATAATAAGATTAAAGAACCAGGTGAGAAATTAGAATTAGGAGCAATTATGGTACCCTCTACCTGGAGTACTAGTGATTAAATGTTACCACAAGACTCATGATACCTAAACGTAACACATATGGCGCCTCTCCTTAAGTTTGAGAGAGACGAGAGAAAGTGTAAAATGAGTAACAAAATTGTATTGACTTATGATTTGTTTGGAACGAAACTATGAGTGAGCTCTTGTCAGCCTCGCGAACTGACTAAGACTCTCTTGTAGTTGGATTAACTTTCTGACCTTTTACACCCGGGAAGTGAATCGTCAGAGTGAAAGTAATTGAATTGCGTATTACTCATTGCGCTAACTCTTGCTTCCTTTCTCATTGTAGGAGCAAGATGTTGCGTTGGATGTTATTAGTTGGTCTTTTGACTACAATAATAGATGGACATACTATTATTAGAAACAATGTGATTTTTAAGAAAGTGAAAGAAGTAAATATGGTAACTAGTGATTGGAGTACAATGTTTGTTTATGAGCTCCAACCTTTTATACAATATGTGCGCAGACTTGATCGAAGTATGAAATATACTGATGGTTTGTATAATGCTACAACCATAGCTTTTCGACAAACTTTTGTCGAAGTAAATTGTGAAAACTCTACTCTTGCCGTTGCGATACAATCGATCATAACGGATATACACCAGGAGATCAGATACCTACATAATCGTGTGAAACGAGTAAAAGAGGATCTGAACGATTATCGCAGATTACATGGCCATACAATAATCCCGTCTCGGAAGAAACGAAGTTTGTTCGACTTTGTAGGTGAAGGATTGAGTTTTCTCTTTGGAACTGTATCCCAGTCAGATTTAGATGGGATAACCGAAAATTTAAGACGTGTAAGTACTAATCAAGCAATGATTCAACATATTCAAAAACAAAGTTTAACCTTCATTAAGATGAATCATGAAGCGATTCTGAAAAATAGAGAATTTATGTTAAATATGTCGCGCGAATTGATGTTATTTCAAGGTCGAGTAAATCAAGTAGTTCAGAATCATGAAGATAGAATATTATATATTGAACATTTCACTCATGCTTATCATCAGCTTGTGTTTGTAATGAGTCGATTGGAATCAATGATAATCGCCGCAGAAACCACTCTACGGGGATTACATGATCAAATGGATATCCTAGCCGATAGAAAGTTATCACCGAAAATAGTGGATCCTTCACTATTGACCTCGATATTAATGAGTATTCAAGTTCAATTAGATGATAAGTCAATGTTGCCACTAGATCTGATGACAGAATTATGGCAATATTATCATTTGCTTACGACGGCTGTCATTTATGACAACGATAAACTGGTGATCTTTATGAAGATCCCCTTACGTAATGCGAACTTACAATTCGAAGTGTTCAAGGTGCAGGCTTTGCCTGTACCCTTTGTCAATGTAACCAAGAACGCGTCGCGAGTCGCAAATAAATTAGTAGCAATATATACTCTTGAATCTGACATACTAATTATTAATAAAGAAAGGACGAAGTATGTCCCAGAAATAGGACATGATCAATGTGTAGATAACAATAAGTTGTTTTGTCCTTTAGTAGGTGCCGTACGAACGATACATACAACGACAAGTTGTATGTTAGCTTTGTTTTTAAACATGAAATTAGAGATTCCGAACTTATGTCAAACGGAGGTTCGATTGAATATCGACCTCCCGTTCAGTACTAGAATCGATGAAGGGATGTGGTACATCACGACAGATGTCCCACTACGATTCTCAATTACGTGTCCGAAACGAAGAAATCCAAAACCGAAACGGATTCTTCCGCCAATTGGAATTTTGGAATTAAAACCGTTATGTATGGCATCGAGCGGTCAATTAATGTTGCCGAGTTATTTCCATAAAAGGGATAATTCTACTTTTCGGATTGTTACAAAGACGGTGTTACCAAATTTCTCGTTATTACAACGACAGATGTGGAAACCTGTCATAGAAAGAGTGAATATATCGACGTTTACGATACCGAAAGGAATAGAACACTTAGATGACTTACCCATGGATGACTTAATTCATGAACTTGACTCGCTAAATTTACAAATGACGGACTCATTTGAAGTCCCTAAGTGGGCTTATGCTCTCGCGACTGTTGCATTAATAATAGGATTATATCTGCTTTGGAAGTGCTATCGAGCCGATAGACACAAACAGATATACAAGTGGTTAAGAAACCGTAAAAGTAAACCGACTTTCTCTGCTGTTGATGATAGTGAAATGTCTAATTTTGCATTTGCCGATGATGAAATCTATACTAGTATGGGACCTAGACCACAGCCTTCAGCTCCTGCTAATCCAACTGGAGCACAACAACAACAACCTCCTAAGAGTATTAGAGACATGATGAGAAAAGCTGTTCAAAATTTTAGACCTTCTCCTCAACCTAATAGGAAATCAATATATCCCCGTGTACAACATGATGTGGATTCTGCCAATGTCCACATAACTATGTTTGATATAGACAAAGAAACTGAAAAACAGTAGTTCACACACTGTGTGTTTTTGTTTCAGTGACCAGTGTACAAATGGCAGAATCTGATTCTAGTGTTGACAGTGGGCTCGATGATTTCCCTGATTACCAGAGTTATTATAATGATCGTGACACTTTATATGATGATGAAACTTCAAGTACAGTTAGTACTGGAACTGACAGTAATAGTACTGTTTCACGAGAACTTTTTCAAGACACTAATTCATCTAGTATAAACGTAAATATAAATAGCAATTCCTCTGATAATAATGTATCTGTATTGGCATCAATAGAAGCGTCACCATCACCTTCTATAGCATCTTCCGACCTTTTGTCGACCCCTCCAAGTAGTGTTCAAACTCCTACTGACTCCATTTTACTATCTACACCTGAACGACTTCAACGACTTCCACCTTATTCGCCTACGGATACCGTGGAAACGTTAGTTCTTCCTCCAAGATTACCTGTTAGAACCCATGATGCAATTATTCATCGAGACCCCGAGAGCCAAGATGGACTCGGTGGATTTGTTTATGATATAACAATGAGATCACATACTTCTTCCAGTATGACACCTACAAGGGATTCTTTGCCTAGTGATTCTACCACTGTTCTGGACTCTGATGTTGCAGAGTCCGGTATCAGTGTGATACAAAATGAACTTGCACGAGCTGATCTTGGTTTAGACGTACACACCACTCCTTTAAGTGATGTAGAAGCAAGACAATTTACTCCATTATCTACTAATGTTGTCTCAGAACCTATAATCGATATTCAACCGAGACCGTGGGAGTTGGCAAGAAGCGAGTTTTTCAGAACACCTCGCCCGTTGGCCTCTCCTCATGAATTTGATCGAGATATCATACGACCCAATACATATGAACAAGATTTTATGAAAGATACAGATCTCTTAGGCGTTGAGGATGAATTTGGATGTCAATATTTTGATATGGATTTGAATATACTATATATAGAGGTTGAGCGAGAGTTGATATATTATTATGACAGTGCTGTTGATACTCATTTAACTTTGGCAAATAGGTCTAGATATTTAGTGATATACAATTGCCCTGATTTACAATATCCAAAAATCAACGAGCAGGGTGAGATAAATGAACCTCTACGGTATTATAGTCAACGGGTGGCTACTACCAGTAGTGTACATCATAGATTTCACATGCCAAGAAATGTAGCAGAATTTACTCCCTTCTGTGCAAGATATCGTGACTATAGTCGTCGAAGACGAGCACGATATCACTCAGATGGCCGACCAAGGAGTTTTCAACCCTTTGTTGTCTATCGTCAATACCACCCAGATTATGTTGGACATTTCACAGGGTCAACGTTTAATTACCGAACAGGCCCAAATACTGTGTATCGGCATTATCAGTTGCCAACACAAAATAAAAACCTTCAGAGTGAAGATTGAGAAATATATATTTATAAGCAGCAACAAGCAGAAAAATCTAATTAGACTACTACATGTATATAAGATTTTCATGAATCTGGTTTCCCAATTTATGTATAATCCTTCATTGGAAACCTGATACATGACGATTACGGGTCGTCTGTGTTTGTCTTGTTTACTAGTCAAAAGTTTTCCAAGAAGTTAGTAATTCTGCCCTGCAGTGTAACCAATTATTATAAATTCGGAGTTCCTGGAGTGTATTAGATAAGTTACACACAGGACTCCAGTATCAAGGCAAACAAATTTGAAAGTTGGTGGAAAGAGTGTTGATTGAGTGCAACAAGTTACAGACGAACCCAGGGGAGCGTACTATTAAGTGTAAATTTTAGTGTATATACATAATTCTATGGTAGCATAGTGGTTTCTTTTTAAATATAGTCATATTTTTATTTCGTATTTGATTATTTTCTTGTTGGAATGGCTTCAGCAAATACTTTGGAATTTGAAGAATTCGCCGAGGAACAGGCAATGTATGATTTACATAAACGCGAAGCTTACCAACATGCCGTACCTCCTTGTCATACTTACAAGGAACGGGCAAGGTTTGAATTACATAAACGCACAGCCTTTCATCGAGCTGCGTCTTCCTGTCATGATCATTGTCTATCTTTCCCAAAAGATTTATGGAGAGGTCGCCGTTTAAGGTATATTCGTATTTGGAACACGAGACATTATAATTCTGCCAATGGCCAGACAGAGATAATGCAACACCAACTTGGCTATCGTTTTTATCTCTCTGAGGAAAGAAAAGTAATATTTCCCCATCTTGTTTAATTTCCAGAATTCTCAGTCGAAGTTGAACCTCATGAGGTCACTGGTCCCGGTCCTGACGAGGTCATTCATTATATCAATGACCCCTGTTGGAATGGCCGATATCAATAGCCAAAATCAATTGGATGCTGAACTGGACCTAATAGCCAATCCTGGCTTGGTCCGACCATTCAGGAGTCATGAGGTCTTCCCTGGTAGTACATATCCCGCCAGTGAAGATGCTGATGATTCATTTGGATTTTATCAGCACCAAATGCATCCTGCACGATTCTTTCCTCCTGGTAACGTACAGACAACTTATGAATTAGAGAAACAGCAAAAGCAGTATCGGCTCCTTCGTGAAGCTTTAATCCAACACGAGGGAAGACGATTACAACGTTTTAGTTTACGCAGCCAAATTATCAGATATAATGAGACTCTGGAAGTACAAACTCATTATAAGGGTCTTGGGGACCCTTGCTGCATCTGCTTAACAGAAATTTCAAAAACTTGGCAGGATTTATTTGAATGTGGCCAATGTAAACAGCAAATCCACTACTCTTGTGGTATTGCATGGGCCAGATCAAAAGCCGGTGCTCCTGAGCCAGCTTCTTGCCCGCACTGCCGTGCACCCATGAGGTGGGGTATCGGTAACGAACCGAAGCTTCCAGTACCAGCTGAAATGGACCCACATCAGTTTTGAGTTGTTTATGACATGACAGAAGTTAAAAAGGCGACCTCTACAGCTGCGCGCCGTCGGGCACTGTTGTCATCTTTGGACATTATTGTATAATTTTCTTCTTGTGCAAACAACAAGGTATTCTCAATAAAGTAAACGAAAAAGTTATTTTCAATCAAAATTACATAGTGACATTCTAGACGTGACTCCTAGTTTCGTCACTATCGACAACAGATTAAAAAACTAACGAAGAACCGTTAACGGGGAAAGTAGAATTGTTCATACGGCACAGCTGTAGCATAGTGTAAAATAGTTTTTGTGTTTTTGTTATTTTATTGAGTACAGTCAATCACAGTTCTTTTTATCGATCACACTTGATATTTAATTGTTTGTTGTTTGTAGTCAATTTTCAGTTTTTATAGTTAAGTTTTAGTTAAGTTACAAGTAATATTCAATCCTTGAAAAATGGCCACTGCATTTGCATACCGAACAGTTAACCCAACTTTGGAAGATTTTCTTCCGGAGCAACTAGAGTACTGGACACAGAGATTTCGTATACCTGTACCTATGATCTTTCACAATGGAGCTTCCGCTTTTCAGCGTAAAATCCGTGTGTGGGATATGGTCCAGTTAAACGAAGTCACCGGTCACTTAGAATTGATTCAAACTCAAGTTTTATACCGGTATTGTCTCCATACAACAGAAGTAGGACGCGAACTGGTGATGCCTCACATAGTGGTAATCGAACATGAGGCTCGATTAGCAACCCCTCGGGAGGCAGCACGATCAAGCCGTATAAGTGTTATTCGTTATTGGAATGACCCACGGTGGGACGGAACTTATTATGATCAACGAATTCCTTATCAATCGGAGAATGGGATCGATACCTTCATCACATCGACTCCGGTCCGACCATTTTGCCCTAGTGAATACAGTCAAATCTCCATACCAGATTTACCTCGCGAATATCGAATGATAATTGGTGAAACGTTCCATCATGTGCAGGTGGAACATACCTATGAATGGGAAAATGCACAATACAATCATCAAGTCTTGCAATACTCGCTTGAAATGTATGCAAGCCTTCGAATCTTTCAAGCCAGACAAAATTTAGTTGATGGAGATGGGAGACAATGTGCGATATGCTTGGTGGACATTGTTGGGCCTCGTGAAGCATATTGTTGTCCTCAATGTACTCAGATAGTACATCTCTACTGTGGGTTAACTTGGATGCAGCAAAAACAAAGTTGTCCTCTGTGTCGATTTGACCTCCTATGGGGAGCCCCTTTGAAGAAGCATAGCTTCGATTTTACGGCCCTTAATTATCAATTTTTCCCCACTAACAGACTTAGGTAACTTAGGTAGAGTTTATTGTTATTTCAAATTACTTTCAAAGAATGTAATGCCTGAAAAAGGTGATTCCTGTTATCTGGAGGCGTTCTGATATTGTTAGTTCTTCATAAATAATCCCTGTAGTGCATTTCTTCTCCCTAAAAACCGGTAGTGACTGATCCTGGTCATGGATTCCCGTCACAGTGTTGACCGTGATGCTGATAGCATCCTCGTCACCGCAGGTGATTGGTCATCCTGCTTCCCTGGATCCGGTCAGCCAGTGAACCTGGTCACTATCCTGGTCACTATTGACAATTCTGGAATTCATCTGATCCAGACTCGAGCTCCGATAAAAGTTTACCGGACCTCGCGTCTTGGTTGGGAGGAATTGTAACGAAATGCCCTCCACGGAGCCCCTCCACGGAGTGCGTCGGGTTAACCTCCGTGGGGCACGTCGGAGTCTTATGATTGCACTCGAGAATCTTGATTCCCGAAGTGTTAATGTATTAATCAGAGTGGCCAAGTCCTACTTGGTAATAATTCTCTGTTGTATAAACTTTAATAAGTAAACGCTGTTTTCGAGCACAAGTTATGTAATTTTCTTCATATTCCTAGTATATTTGCATTGCATAATAGCAGTGCAACTGACCTAACAAAGTACTCTACACACTTACGATAAGTGGAACACGAGACACGAAATTAGACATAGTCTGACAGAATTTGCAATTATGACTGGCATATGAGCTAGTAAAAGCCTAACCTATAATAACCCCATCAGAACGTTTTTGACAGATTTTAGCATTGTATACTGACCCGACCTAACCTCAACACACCCAGTATCACTTTCATCTCTGAGAATTGTGCAATCTTGCACGTTCGCTAGGTGGCACTGTTGGTTTTGAATGGTTTTGTAATTATACACCTACTAATTGCCGATGTCCTTTTAAATGCGAGAACGCATACTCTTAGCATAGGATACCCACCGGATGCCCTACTATCCCGGAATGGAAGTAAGGGGTTAAGAAATACCTCTCCGCCATCTTGTGGTATAAGTGGTGTTCTGTGGTGTTTTATGACGTCAATTGAAACAAGATCTGCCCGAGTAAGCGCGAATCAAACCGTATTTAAACCAACGGAATCACCCGAGACTTCACTTCTCTCTTTGGTCTTCCGTGTGTACAGGAAGTCACTCTCCTATTTTCGTGGAAGGACGCCGCCGAACGCTGCCAGGCCAGACAACAGTTCCAGACACAGGACGCGATGAGAGCGATGCGATAATTTCGACTTAGTCTCATTTCGTATCTGATATATTTTAGAAATTTACCAGAGAGAGAGAATATTTCTTTACAAGTTTAATTTGTAGGACTTTTATTTAGGGTTTAGCTAATAAACGTAGAAAACTGTAAGTAACTTTTATGTGTTTTGAATTCACCCTTTCGCTGCGGCTGCAGTATCAAGAATTGTTGCAGACTCTACAGGAACTGGTTGCCTCCTAAGACTGAACACTTAAATTGTCCTGTGGCCACTTGCCACGATTGTAGTCCTAACCCAAATCCACTAGACGATCATTTTTCCGGGGAACTTAACCCTGCTATGCCACAATACTCATTTAACTTTTGCAAATAGGTCTAGATATTTAGTGATATACAATTGCCCTGATTTACAATATCCAAAAATTAACGAGCAGGGTGAGATAAGTGAACCTCTGCGGTACTATAGTCACCGGGTGGCTACTACCAGCAGTGTACATCCTAGATTTCACATGCGAAGAAATGTAGCAGAGTTTACTCCCTTCTGTGCAAGATATCATGACTATAGTCGTCGAAAACGAGCACGATATCACTCAGATGGATGACCAAGGAGTTTTCAACCCTTTGTTGTCTATCGTCAGTACCACCCAGATTATGTTGGACATTTCACAGGGTCAACGTTTGATTACCGAACAGGCCCAAATACTGTGTATCGGCATTATCAGTTGCCAACACAAAATAAAAACCTTCAGAGTGAAGATTGAGAAATATATATTTATAAGCAGCAACAAGCAGAAAAATCTAATTAGACTACTACATGTATATAAGATTTTCATGAATCTGGTTTCCCAATTTATGTATAATCCTTCATTGGAAACCTGATACATGACGATTACGGGTCGTCTGTGTTTGTCTTGTTTACTAGTCAAAAATTTTCCAAGAAGTTAGTAATTCTGCCCTGCAGTGTAACCAATTATTATAAATTCGGAGTTCCTGGAGTGTATTAGATAAGTTACACACAGGACTCCAGTATCAAGGCAAACAAATTTGAAAGTTGGTGGAAAGAGTGTTGATTGAGTGCACCAAGTTACAGACGAACCCAGGGGAGCGTACTATTAAGTGTAAATTTTAGTGTATATACATAATTCTATGGTAGCATAGTGGTTTCTTTTTAAATATAGTCATACTTTTATTTCGTATTTGATTATTTTCTTGTTGGAATGGCTTTAGCAAATACTTTGGAATTTGAAGAATTCGCCGAGGAACAGGCAATGTATGATTTACATAAACGCGAAGCTTACCAACATGCCGTACCTCCTTGTCATACTTACAAGGAACGGGCAAGGTTTGAATTACATAAACGCACAGCCTTTCATCGAGCTGCGTCTTCCTGTCATGATCATTGTCTATCTTTCCCAAAAGATTTATGGAGAGGTCGCCGTTTAAGGTATATTCGTATTTGGAACACGAGACATTATAATTCTGCCAATGGCCAGACAGAGATAATGCAACACCAACTTGGCTATCGTTTTTATCTCTCTGAGGAAAGAAAAGTAATATTTCCCCATCTTGTTTACTTTCCAGAATTCCCAGTCGAAGTTGAACCCCATGAGGTCACTGGTCCCGGTCCTGATGAGGTCATTCATTATATCAATGACCCCTGTTGGAATGGCCGATATTATGATCATCGCCAAAATCAATTGGATGCTGAACTGGACCTAATAGCCAATCCTGGCCTGGTCCGACCATTCAGGAGTCATGAGGTCTTCCCTGGTAGTACATATCCCGCCAGTGAAGATGCTGATGATTCATTTGGATTTTATCAGCACCAAATGCATCCTGCACGATTCTTTCCTCCTGGTAATGTACAGACAACTTATGAATTAGAGAAACAGCAAAAGCAGTATCGGCTCCTTCGTGAAGCTTTAATCCAACACGAGGGAAGACGATTACAACGTTTTAGTTTACGCAGCCAAATTATCAGATATAATGAGACTCTGGAAGTACAAACTCATTATAAGGGTCTTGGGGACCCTTGCTGCATCTGCTTAACAGAAATTTCAAAAACTTGGCAGGATTTATTTGAATGTGGCCAATGTAAACAGCAAATCCACTACTCTTGTGGTATTGCATGGGCCAGATCAAAAGCCGGTGCTCCTGAGCCAGCTTCTTGCCCGCACTGCCGTGCACCCATGAGGTGGGGTATCGGTAACGAACCGAAGCTTCCAGTACCAGCTGAAATGGACCCACATCAGTTTTGAGTTGTTTATGACATGACAGAAGTTAAAAAGGCGACCTCTACAGCTGCGCGCCGTCGGGCACTGTTGTCATCTTTGGACATTATTGTATAATTTTCTTCTTGTGCAAACAACAAGGTATTCTCAATAAAGTAAACGAAAAAGTTATTTTCAATCAAAATTACATAGTGACATTCTAGACGTGACTCCTAGTTTCGTCACTATCGACAACAGATTAAAAAACTAACGAAGAACCGTTAACGGGGAAAGTAGAATTGTTCATACGGCACAGCTGTAGCATAGTGTAAAATAGTTTTTGTGTTTTTGTTATTTTATTGAGTACAGTCAATCACAGTTCTTTTTATCGATCACACTTGATATTTAATTGTTTGTTGTTTGTAGTCAATTTTCAGTTTTTATAGTTAAGTTTTAGTTAAGTTACAAGTAATATTCAATCCTTGAAAAATGGCCACTGCATTTGCATACCGAACAGTTAACCCAACTTTGGAAGATTTTCTTCCGGAGCAACTAGAGTACTGGACACAGAGATTTCGTATACCTGTACCTATGATCTTTCACAATGGAGCTTCCGCTTTTCAGCGTAAAATCCGTGTGTGGGATATGGTCCAGTTAAACGAAGTCACCGGTCACTTAGAATTGATTCAAACTCAAGTTTTATACCGGTATTGTCTCCATACAACAGAAGTAGGACGCGAACTGGTGATGCCTCACATAGTGGTAATCGAACATGAGGCTCGATTAGCAACCCCTCGGGAGGCAGCACGATCAAGCCGTATAAGTGTTATTCGTTATTGGAATGACCCACGGTGGGACGGAACTTATTATGATCAACGAATTCCTTATCAATCGGAGAATGGGATCGATACCTTCATCACATCGACTCCGGTCCGACCATTTTGCCCTAGTGAATACAGTCAAATCTCCATACCAGATTTACCTCGCGAATATCGAATGATAATTGGTGAAACGTTCCATCATGTGCAGGTGGAACATACCTATGAATGGGAAAATGCACAATACAATCATCAAGTCTTGCAATACTCGCTTGAAATGTATGCAAGCCTTCGAATCTTTCAAGCCAGACAAAATTTAGTTGATGGAGATGGGAGACAATGTGCGATATGCTTGGTGGACATTGTTGGGCCTCGTGAAGCATATTGTTGTCCTCAATGTACTCAGATAGTACATCTCTACTGTGGGTTAACTTGGATGCAGCAAAAACAAAGTTGTCCTCTGTGTCGATTTGACCTCCTATGGGGAGCCCCTTTGAAGAAGCATAGCTTCGATTTTACGGCCCTTAATTATCAATTTTTCCCCACTAACAGACTTAGGTAACTTAGGTAGAGTTTATTGTTATTTCAAATTACTTTCAAAGAATGTAATGCCTGAAAAAGGTGATTCCTGTTATCTGGAGGCGTTCTGATATTGTTAGTTCTTCATAAATAATCCCTGTAGTGCATTTCTTCTCCCTAAAAACCGGTAGTGACTGATCCTGGTCATGGATTCCCGTCACAGTGTTGACCGTGATGCTGATAGCATCCTCGTCACCGCAGGTGATTGGTCATCCTGCTTCCCTGGATCCGGTCAGCCAGTGAACCTGGTCACTATCCTGGTCACTATTGACAATTCTGGAATTCATCTGATCCAGACTCGAGCTCCGATAAAAGTTTACCGGACCTCGCGTCTTGGTTGGGAGGAATTGTAACGAAATGCCCTCCACGGAGCCCCTCCACGGAGTGCGTCGGGTTAACCTCCGTGGGGCACGTCGGAGTCTTATGATTGCACTCGAGAATCTTGATTCCCGAAGTGTTAATGTATTAATCAGAGTGGCCAAGTCCTACTTGGTAATAATTCTCTGTTGTATAAACTTTAATAAGTAAACGCTGTTTTCGAGCACAAGTTATGTAATTTTCTTCATATTCCTAGTATATTTGCATTGCATAATAGCAGTGCAACTGACCTAACAAAGTACTCTACACACTTACGATAAGTGGAACACGAGACACGAAATTAGACATAGTCTGACAGAATTTGCAATTATGACTGGCATATGAGCTAGTAAAAGCCTAACCTATAATAACCCCATCAGAACGTTTTTGACAGATTTTAGCATTGTATACTGACCCGACCTAACCTCAACACACCCAGTATCACTTTCATCTCTGAGAATTGTGCAATCTTGCACGTTCGCTAGGTGGCACTGTTGGTTTTGAATGGTTTTGTAATTATACACCTACTAATTGCCGATGTCCTTTTAAATGCGAGAACGCATACTCTTAGCATAGGATACCCACCGGATGCCCTACTATCCCGGAATGGAAGTAAGGGGTTAAGAAATACCTCTCCGCCATCTTGTGGTATAAGTGGTGTTCTGTGGTGTTTTATGACGTCAATTGAAACAAGATCTGCCCGAGTAAGCGCGAATCAAACCGTATTTAAACCAACGGAATCACCCGAGACTTCACTTCTCTCTTTGGTCTTCCGTGTGTACAGGAAGTCACTCTCCTATTTTCGTGGAAGGACGCCGCCGAACGCTGCCAGGCCAGACAACAGTTCCAGACACAGGACGCGATGAGAGCGATGCGATAATTTCGACTTAGTCTCATTTCGTATCTGATATATTTTAGAAATTTACCAGAGAGAGAGAATATTTCTTTACAAGTTTAATTTGTAGGACTTTTATTTAGGGTTTAGCTAATAAACGTAGAAAACTGTAAGTAACTTTTATGTGTTTTGAATTCACCCTTTCGCTGCGGCTGCAGTATCAAGAATTGTTGCAGACTCTACAGGAACTGGTTGCCTCCTAAGACTGAACACTTAAATTGTCCTGTGGCCACTTGCCACGATTGTAGTCCTAACCCAAATCCACTAGACGATCATTTTTCCGGGGAACTTAACCCTGCTATGCCACAATACTCATTTAACTTTTGCAAATAGGTCTAGATATTTAGTGATATACAATTGCCCTGATTTACAATATCCAAAAATTAACGAGCAGGGTGAGATAAGTGAACCTCTGCGGTACTATAGTCACCGGGTGGCTACTACCAGCAGTGTACATCCTAGATTTCACATGCGAAGAAATGTAGCAGAGTTTACTCCCTTCTGTGCAAGATATCATGACTATAGTCGTCGAAAACGAGCACGATATCACTCAGATGGATGACCAAGGAGTTTTCAACCCTTTGTTGTCTATCGTCAGTACCACCCAGATTATGTTGGACATTTCACAGGGTCAACGTTTGATTACCGAACAGGCCCAAATACTGTGTATCGGCATTATCAGTTGCCAACACAAAATAAAAACCTTCAGAGTGAAGATTGAGAAATATATATTTATAAGCAGCAACAAGCAGAAAAATCTAATTAGACTACTACATGTATATAAGATTTTCATGAATCTGGTTTCCCAATTTATGTATAATCCTTCATTGGAAACCTGATACATGACGATTACGGGTCGTCTGTGTTTGTCTTGTTTACTAGTCAAAAATTTTCCAAGAAGTTAGTAATTCTGCCCTGCAGTGTAACCAATTATTATAAATTCGGAGTTCCTGGAGTGTATTAGATAAGTTACACACAGGACTCCAGTATCAAGGCAAACAAATTTGAAAGTTGGTGGAAAGAGTGTTGATTGAGTGCACCAAGTTACAGACGAACCCAGGGGAGCGTACTATTAAGTGTAAATTTTAGTGTATATACATAATTCTATGGTAGCATAGTGGTTTCTTTTTAAATATAGTCATACTTTTATTTCGTATTTGATTATTTTCTTGTTGGAATGGCTTTAGCAAATACTTTGGAATTTGAAGAATTCGCCGAGGAACAGGCAATGTATGATTTACATAAACGCGAAGCTTACCAACATGCCGTACCTCCTTGTCATACTTACAAGGAACGGGCAAGGTTTGAATTACATAAACGCACAGCCTTTCATCGAGCTGCGTCTTCCTGTCATGATCATTGTCTATCTTTCCCAAAAGATTTATGGAGAGGTCGCCGTTTAAGGTATATTCGTATTTGGAACACGAGACATTATAATTCTGCCAATGGCCAGACAGAGATAATGCAACACCAACTTGGCTATCGTTTTTATCTCTCTGAGGAAAGAAAAGTAATATTTCCCCATCTTGTTTACTTTCCAGAATTCCCAGTCGAAGTTGAACCCCATGAGGTCACTGGTCCCGGTCCTGATGAGGTCATTCATTATATCAATGACCCCTGTTGGAATGGCCGATATTATGATCATCGCCAAAATCAATTGGATGCTGAACTGGACCTAATAGCCAATCCTGGCCTGGTCCGACCATTCAGGAGTCATGAGGTCTTCCCTGGTAGTACATATCCCGCCAGTGAAGATGCTGATGATTCATTTGGATTTTATCAGCACCAAATGCATCCTGCACGATTCTTTCCTCCTGGTAATGTACAGACAACTTATGAATTAGAGAAACAGCAAAAGCAGTATCGGCTCCTTCGTGAAGCTTTAATCCAACACGAGGGAAGACGATTACAACGTTTTAGTTTACGCAGCCAAATTATCAGATATAATGAGACTCTGGAAGTACAAACTCATTATAAGGGTCTTGGGGACCCTTGCTGCATCTGCTTAACAGAAATTTCAAAAACTTGGCAGGATTTATTTGAATGTGGCCAATGTAAACAGCAAATCCACTACTCTTGTGGTATTGCATGGGCCAGATCAAAAGCCGGTGCTCCTGAGCCAGCTTCTTGCCCGCACTGCCGTGCACCCATGAGGTGGGGTATCGGTAACGAACCGAAGCTTCCAGTACCAGCTGAAATGGACCCACATCAGTTTTGAGTTGTTTATGACATGACAGAAGTTAAAAAGGCGACCTCTACAGCTGCGCGCCGTCGGGCACTGTTGTCATCTTTGGACATTATTGTATAATTTTCTTCTTGTGCAAACAACAAGGTATTCTCAATAAAGTAAACGAAAAAGTTATTTTCAATCAAAATTACATAGTGACATTCTAGACGTGACTCCTAGTTTCGTCACTATCGACAACAGATTAAAAAACTAACGAAGAACCGTTAACGGGGAAAGTAGAATTGTTCATACGGCACAGCTGTAGCATAGTGTAAAATAGTTTTTGTGTTTTTGTTATTTTATTCAGTACAGTCAATCACAGTTCTTTTTATCGATCACACTTGATATTTAATTGTTTGTTGTTTGTAGTCAATTTTCAGTTTTTATAGTTAAGTTTTAGTTAAGTTACAAGTAATATTCAATCCTTGAAAAATGGCCACTGCATTTGCATACCGAACAGTTAACCCAACTTTGGAAGATTTTCTTCCGGAGCAACTAGAGTACTGGACACAGAGATTTCGTATACCTGTACCTATGATCTTTCACAATGGAGCTTCCGCTTTTCAGCGTAAAATCCGTGTGTGGGATATGGTCCAGTTAAACGAAGTCACCGGTCACTTAGAATTGATTCAAACTCAAGTTTTATACCGGTATTGTCTCCATACAACAGAAGTAGGACGCGAACTGGTGATGCCTCACATAGTGGTAATCGAACATGAGGCTCGATTAGCAACCCCTCGGGAGGCAGCACGATCAAGCCGTATAAGTGTTATTCGTTATTGGAATGACCCACGGTGGGACGGAACTTATTATGATCAACGAATTCCTTATCAATCGGAGAATGGGATCGATACCTTCATCACATCGACTCCGGTCCGTCCATTTTGCCCTAGTGAATACAGTCAAATCTCCATACCAGATTTACCTCGCGAATATCGAATGATAATTGGTGAAACGTTCCATCATGTGCAGGTGGAACATACCTATGAATGGGAAAATGCACAATACAATCATCAAGTCTTGCAATACTCGCTTGAAATGTATGCAAGCCTTCGAATCTTTCAAGCCAGACAAAATTTAGTTGATGGAGATGGGAGACAATGTGCGATATGCTTGGTGGACATTGTTGGGCCTCGTGAAGCATATTGTTGTCCTCAATGTACTCAGATAGTACATCTCTACTGTGGGTTAACTTGGATGCAGCAAAAACAAAGTTGTCCTCTGTGTCGATTTGACCTCCTATGGGGAGCCCCTTTGAAGAAGCATAGCTTCGATTTTACGGCCCTTAATTATCAATTTTTCCCCACTAACAGACTTAGGTAACTTAGGTAGAGTTTATTGTTATTTCAAATTACTTTCAAAGAATGTAATGCCTGAAAAAGGTGATTCCTGTTATCTGGAGGCATTCTGATATTGTTAGTTCTTCATAAATAATCCCTGTAGTGCATTTCTTCTCCCTAAAAACCGGTAGTGACTGATCCTGGTCATGGATTCCCGTCACAGTGTTGACCGTGATGCTGATAGCATCCTCGTCACCGCGGGTGATTGGTCATCCTGCTTCCCTGGATCCGGTCAGCCAGTGAACCTGGTCACTATCCTGGTCACTATTGACAATTCTGGAATTCATCTGATCCAGACTCGAGCTCCGATAAAAGTTTACCGGACCTCGCGTCTTGGTTGGGAGGAATTGTAACGAAATGCCCTCCACGGAGCCCCTCCACGGAGCGCGTCGGGTTAACCTCCGTGGGGCGCGTCGGAGTCTTATGATTGCACTCGAGAATCTTGATTCCCGAAGTGTTAATGTATTAATCAGAGTGGCCAAGTCCTACTTGGTAATAATTCTCTGTTGTATAAACTTTAATAAGTAAACGCTGTTTTCGAGCACAAGTTATGTAATTTTCTTCATATTCCTAGTATATTTGCATTGCATAATAGCAGTGCAACTGACCTAACAAAGTACTCTACACACTTACGATAAGTGGAACACGAGACACGAAATTAGACATAGTCTGACAGAATTTGCAATTATGACTGGCATATGAGCTAGTAAAAGCCTAACCTATAATAACCCCATCAGAACGTTTTTGACAGATTTTAGCATTGTATACTGACCCGACCTAACCTCAACACACCCAGTATCACTTTCATCTCTGAGAATTGTGCAATCTTGCACGTTCGCTAGGTGGCACTGTTGGTTTTGAATGGTTTTGTAATTATACACCTACTAATTGCCGATGTCCTTTTAAATGCGAGAACGCATACTCTTAGCATAGGATACCCACCGGATGCCCTACTATCCCGGAATGGAAGTAAGGGGTTAAGAAATACCTCTCCGCCATCTTGTGGTATAAGTGGTGTTCTGTGGTGTTTTATGACGTCAATTGAAACAAGATCTGCCCGAGTAAGCGCGAATCAAACCGTATTTAAACCAACGGAATCACCCGAGACTTCACTTCTCTCTTTGGTCTTCCGTGTGTACAAGAAGTCACTCTCCTATTTTCGTGGAAGGACGCCGCCGAACGCTGCCAGGCCAGACAACAGTTCCAGACACAGGACGCGATGAGAGCGATGCGATAATTTCGACTTAGTCTCATTTCGTATCTGATATATTTTAGAAATTTACCAGAGAGAGAGAATATTTCTTTACAAGTTTAATTTGTAGGACTTTTATTTAGGGTTTAGCTAATAAACGTAGAAAACTGTAAGTAACTTTTATGTGTTTTGAATTCACCCTTTCGCTGCGGCTGCAGTATCAAGAATTGTTGCAGACTCTACAGGAACTGGTTGCCTCCTAAGACTGAACACTTAAATTGTCCTGTGGCCACTTGCCACGATTGTAGTCCTAACCCAAATCCACTAGACGATCATTTTTCCGGGGAACTTAACCCTGCTATGCCACAATACTCATTTAACTTTTGCAAATAGGTCTAGATATTTAGTGATATACAATTGCCCTGATTTACAATATCCAAAAATTAACGAGCAGGGTGAGATAAGTGAACCTCTGCGGTACTATAGTCACCGGGTGGCTACTACCAGCAGTGTACATCCTAGATTTCACATGCGAAGAAATGTAGCAGAGTTTACTCCCTTCTGTGCAAGATATCATGACTATAGTCGTCGAAAACGAGCACGATATCACTCAGATGGATGACCAAGGAGTTTTCAACCCTTTGTTGTCTATCGTCAGTACCACCCAGATTATGTTGGACATTTCACAGGGTCAACGTTTGATTACCGAACAGGCCCAAATACTGTGTATCGGCATTATCAGTTGCCAACACAAAATAAAAACCTTCAGAGTGAAGATTGAGAAATATATATTTATAAGCAGCAACAAGCAGAAAAATCTAATTAGACTACTACATGTATATAAGATTTTCATGAATCTGGTTTCCCAATTTATGTATAATCCTTCATTGGAAACCTGATACATGACGATTACGGGTCGTCTGTGTTTGTCTTGTTTACTAGTCAAAAATTTTCCAAGAAGTTAGTAATTCTGCCCTGCAGTGTAACCAATTATTATAAATTCGGAGTTCCTGGAGTGTATTAGATAAGTTACACACAGGACTCCAGTATCAAGGCAAACAAATTTGAAAGTTGGTGGAAAGAGTGTTGATTGAGTGCACCAAGTTACAGACGAACCCAGGGGAGCGTACTATTAAGTGTAAATTTTAGTGTATATACATAATTCTATGGTAGCATAGTGGTTTCTTTTTAAATATAGTCATACTTTTATTTCGTATTTGATTATTTTCTTGTTGGAATGGCTTTAGCAAATACTTTGGAATTTGAAGAATTCGCCGAGGAACAGGCAATGTATGATTTACATAAACGCGAAGCTTACCAACATGCCGTACCTCCTTGTCATACTTACAAGGAACGGGCAAGGTTTGAATTACATAAACGCACAGCCTTTCATCGAGCTGCGTCTTCCTGTCATGATCATTGTCTATCTTTCCCAAAAGATTTATGGAGAGGTCGCCGTTTAAGGTATATTCGTATTTGGAACACGAGACATTATAATTCTGCCAATGGCCAGACAGAGATAATGCAACACCAACTTGGCTATCGTTTTTATCTCTCTGAGGAAAGAAAAGTAATATTTCCCCATCTTGTTTACTTTCCAGAATTCCCAGTCGAAGTTGAACCCCATGAGGTCACTGGTCCCGGTCCTGATGAGGTCATTCATTATATCAATGACCCCTGTTGGAATGGCCGATATTATGATCATCGCCAAAATCAATTGGATGCTGAACTGGACCTAATAGCCAATCCTGGCCTGGTCCGACCATTCAGGAGTCATGAGGTCTTCCCTGGTAGTACATATCCCGCCAGTGAAGATGCTGATGATTCATTTGGATTTTATCAGCACCAAATGCATCCTGCACGATTCTTTCCTCCTGGTAATGTACAGACAACTTATGAATTAGAGAAACAGCAAAAGCAGTATCGGCTCCTTCGTGAAGCTTTAATCCAACACGAGGGAAGACGATTACAACGTTTTAGTTTACGCAGCCAAATTATCAGATATAATGAGACCCTGGAAGTACAAACTCATTATAAGGGTCTTGGGGACCCTTGCTGCATCTGCTTAACAGAAATTTCAAAAACTTGGCAGGATTTATTTGAATGTGGCCAATGTAAACAGCAAATCCACTACTCTTGTGGTATTGCATGGGCCAGATCAAAAGCCGGTGCTCCTGAGCCAGCTTCTTGCCCGCACTGCCGTGCACCCATGAGGTGGGGTATCGGTAACGAACCGAAGCTTCCAGTACCAGCTGAAATGGACCCACATCAGTTTTGAGTTGTTTATGACATGACAGAAGTTAAAAAGGCGACCTCTACAGCTGCGCGCCGTCGGGCACTGTTGTCATCTTTGGACATTATTGTATAATTTTCTTCTTGTGCAAACAACAAGGTATTCTCAATAAAGTAAACGAAAAAGTTATTTTCAATCAAAATTACATAGTGACATTCTAGACGTGACTCCTAGTTTCGTCACTATCGACAACAGATTAAAAAACTAACGAAGAACCGTTAACGGGGAAAGTAGAATTGTTCATACGGCACAGCTGTAGCATAGTGTAAAATAGTTTTTGTGTTTTTGTTATTTTATTCAGTACAGTCAATCACAGTTCTTTTTATCGATCACACTTGATATTTAATTGTTTGTTGTTTGTAGTCAATTTTCAGTTTTTATAGTTAAGTTTTAGTTAAGTTACAAGTAATATTCAATCCTTGAAAAATGGCCACTGCATTTGCATACCGAACAGTTAACCCAACTTTGGAAGATTTTCTTCCGGAGCAACTAGAGTACTGGACACAGAGATTTCGTATACCTGTACCTATGATCTTTCACAATGGAGCTTCCGCTTTTCAGCGTAAAATCCGTGTGTGGGATATGGTCCAGTTAAACGAAGTCACCGGTCACTTAGAATTGATTCAAACTCAAGTTTTATACCGGTATTGTCTCCATACAACAGAAGTAGGACGCGAACTGGTGATGCCTCACATAGTGGTAATCGAACATGAGGCTCGATTAGCAACCCCTCGGGAGGCAGCACGATCAAGCCGTATAAGTGTTATTCGTTATTGGAATGACCCACGGTGGGACGGAACTTATTATGATCAACGAATTCCTTATCAATCGGAGAATGGGATCGATACCTTCATCACATCGACTCCGGTCCGTCCATTTTGCCCTAGTGAATACAGTCAAATCTCCATACCAGATTTACCTCGCGAATATCGAATGATAATTGGTGAAACGTTCCATCATGTGCAGGTGGAACATACCTATGAATGGGAAAATGCACAATACAATCATCAAGTCTTGCAATACTCGCTTGAAATGTATGCAAGCCTTCGAATCTTTCAAGCCAGACAAAATTTAGTTGATGGAGATGGGAGACAATGTGCGATATGCTTGGTGGACATTGTTGGGCCTCGTGAAGCATATTGTTGTCCTCAATGTACTCAGATAGTACATCTCTACTGTGGGTTAACTTGGATGCAGCAAAAACAAAGTTGTCCTCTGTGTCGATTTGACCTCCTATGGGGAGCCCCTTTGAAGAAGCATAGCTTCGATTTTACGGCCCTTAATTATCAATTTTTCCCCACTAACAGACTTAGGTAACTTAGGTAGAGTTTATTGTTATTTCAAATTACTTTCAAAGAATGTAATGCCTGAAAAAGGTGATTCCTGTTATCTGGAGGCATTCTGATATTGTTAGTTCTTCATAAATAATCCCTGTAGTGCATTTCTTCTCCCTAAAAACCGGTAGTGACTGATCCTGGTCATGGATTCCCGTCACAGTGTTGACCGTGATGCTGATAGCATCCTCGTCACCGCAGGTGATTGGTCATCCTGCTTCCCTGGATCCGGTCAGCCAGTGAACCTGGTCACTATCCTGGTCACTATTGACAATTCTGGAATTCATCTGATCCAGACTCGAGCTCCGATAAAAGTTTACCGGACCTCGCGTCTTGGTTGGGAGGAATTGTAACGAAATGCCCTCCACGGAGCCCCTCCACGGAGCGCGTCGGGTTAACCTCCGTGGGGCGCGTCGGAGTCTTATGATTGCACTCGAGAATCTTGATTCCCGAAGTGTTAATGTATTAATCAGAGTGGCCAAGTCCTACTTGGTAATAATTCTCTGTTGTATAAACTTTAATAAGTAAACGCTGTTTTCGAGCACAAGTTATGTAATTTTCTTCATATTCCTAGTATATTTGCATTGCATAATAGCAGTGCAACTGACCTAACAAAGTACTCTACACACTTACGATAAGTGGAACACGAGACACGAAATTAGACATAGTCTGACAGAATTTGCAATTATGACTGGCATATGAGCTAGTAAAAGCCTAACCTATAATAACCCCATCAGAACGTTTTTGACAGATTTTAGCATTGTATACTGACCCGACCTAACCTCAACACACCCAGTATCACTTTCATCTCTGAGAATTGTGCAATCTTGCACGTTCGCTAGGTGGCACTGTTGGTTTTGAATGGTTTTGTAATTATACACCTACTAATTGCCGATGTCCTTTTAAATGCGAGAACGCATACTCTTAGCATAGGATACCCACCGGATGCCCTACTATCCCGGAATGGAAGTAAGGGGTTAAGAAATACCTCTCCGCCATCTTGTGGTATAAGTGGTGTTCTGTGGTGTTTTATGACGTCAATTGAAACAAGATCTGCCCGAGTAAGCGCGAATCAAACCGTATTTAAACCAACGGAATCACCCGAGACTTCACTTCTCTCTTTGGTCTTCCGTGTGTACAAGAAGTCACTCTCCTATTTTCGTGGAAGGACGCCGCCGAACGCTGCCAGGCCAGACAACAGTTCCAGACACAGGACGCGATGAGAGCGATGCGATAATTTCGACTTAGTCTCATTTCGTATCTGATATATTTTAGAAATTTACCAGAGAGAGAGAATATTTCTTTACAAGTTTAATTTGTAGGACTTTTATTTAGGGTTTAGCTAATAAACGTAGAAAACTGTAAGTAACTTTTATGTGTTTTGAATTCACCCTTTCGCTGCGGCTGCAGTATCAAGAATTGTTGCAGACTCTACAGGAACTGGTTGCCTCCTAAGACTGAACACTTAAACTGTCCTGTGGCCACTTGCCACGATTGTAGTCCTAACCCAAATCCACTAGACGATCATTTTTCCGGGGAACTTAACCCTGCTATGCCACAATACTCATTTAACTTTTGCAAATAGGTCTAGATATTTAGTGATATACAATTGCCCTGATTTACAATATCCAAAAATTAACGAGCAGGGTGAGATAAGTGAACCTCTGCGGTACTATAGTCACCGGGTGGCTACTACCAGCAGTGTACATCCTAGATTTCACATGCGAAGAAATGTAGCAGAGTTTACTCCCTTCTGTGCAAGATATCATGACTATAGTCGTCGAAAACGAGCACGATATCACTCAGATGGATGACCAAGGAGTTTTCAACCCTTTGTTGTCTATCGTCAGTACCACCCAGATTATGTTGGACATTTCACAGGGTCAACGTTTGATTACCGAACAGGCCCAAATACTGTGTATCGGCATTATCAGTTGCCAACACAAAATAAAAACCTTCAGAGTGAAGATTGAGAAATATATATTTATAAGCAGCAACAAGCAGAAAAATCTAATTAGACTACTACATGTATATAAGATTTTCATGAATCTGGTTTCCCAATTTATGTATAATCCTTCATTGGAAACCTGATACATGACGATTACGGGTCGTCTGTGTTTGTCTTGTTTACTAGTCAAAAATTTTCCAAGAAGTTAGTAATTCTGCCCTGCAGTGTAACCAATTATTATAAATTCGGAGTTCCTGGAGTGTATTAGATAAGTTACACACAGGACTCCAGTATCAAGGCAAACAAATTTGAAAGTTGGTGGAAAGAGTGTTGATTGAGTGCACCAAGTTACAGACGAACCCAGGGGAGCGTACTATTAAGTGTAAATTTTAGTGTATATACATAATTCTATGGTAGCATAGTGGTTTCTTTTTAAATATAGTCATATTTTTATTTCGTATTTGATTATTTTCTTGTTGGAATGGCTTTAGCAAATACTTTGGAATTTGAAGAATTCGCCGAGGAACAGGCAATGTATGATTTACATAAACGCGAAGCTTACCAACATGCCGTACCTCCTTGTCATACTTACAAGGAACGGGCAAGGTTTGAATTACATAAACGCACAGCCTTTCATCGAGCTGCGTCTTCCTGTCATGATCATTGTCTATCTTTCCCAAAAGATTTATGGAGAGGTCGCCGTTTAAGGTATATTCGTATTTGGAACACGAGACATTATAATTCTGCCAATGGCCAGACAGAGATAATGCAACACCAACTTGGCTATCGTTTTTATCTCTCTGAGGAAAGAAAAGTAATATTTCCCCATCTTGTTTACTTTCCAGAATTCCCAGTCGAAGTTGAACCCCATGAGGTCACTGGTCCCGGTCCTGATGAGGTCATTCATTATATCAATGACCCCTGTTGGAATGGCCGATATTATGATCATCGCCAAAATCAATTGGATGCTGAACTGGACCTAATAGCCAATCCTGGCCTGGTCCGACCATTCAGGAGTCATGAGGTCTTCCCTGGTAGTACATATCCCGCCAGTGAAGATGCTGATGATTCATTTGGATTTTATCAGCACCAAATGCATCCTGCACGATTCTTTCCTCCTGGTAATGTACAGACAACTTATGAATTAGAGAAACAGCAAAAGCAGTATCGGCTCCTTCGTGAAGCTTTAATCCAACACGAGGGAAGACGATTACAACGTTTTAGTTTACGCAGCCAAATTATCAGATATAATGAGACTCTGGAAGTACAAACTCATTATAAGGGTCTTGGGGACCCTTGCTGCATCTGCTTAACAGAAATTTCAAAAACTTGGCAGGATTTATTTGAATGTGGCCAATGTAAACAGCAAATCCACTACTCTTGTGGTATTGCATGGGCCAGATCAAAAGCCGGTGCTCCTGAGCCAGCTTCTTGCCCGCACTGCCGTGCACCCATGAGGTGGGGTATCGGTAACGAACCGAAGCTTCCAGTACCAGCTGAAATGGACCCACATCAGTTTTGAGTTGTTTATGACATGACAGAAGTTAAAAAGGCGACCTCTACAGCTGCGCGCCATCGGGCACTGTTGTCATCTTTGGACATTATTGTATAATTTTCTTCTTGTGCAAACAACAAGGTATTCTCAATAAAGTAAACGAAAAAGTTATTTTCAATCAAAATTACATAGTGACATTCTAGACGTGACTCCTAGTTTCGTCACTATCGACAACAGATTAAAAAACTAACGAAGAACCGTTAACGGGGAAAGTAGAATTGTTCATACGGCACAGCTGTAGCATAGTGTAAAATAGTTTTTGTGTTTTTGTTATTTTATTCAGTACAGTCAATCACAGTTCTTTTTATCGATCACACTTGATATTTAATTGTTTGTTGTTTGTAGTCAATTTTCAGTTTTTATAGTTAAGTTTTAGTTAAGTTACAAGTAATATTCAATCCTTGAAAAATGGCCACTGCATTTGCATACCGAACAGTTAACCCAACTTCGGAAGATTTTCTTCCGGAGCAACTAGAGTACTGGACACAGAGATTTCGTATACCTGTACCTATGATCTTTCACAACGGAGCTTCCGCTTTTCAGCGTAAAATCCGTGTGTGGGATATGGTCCAGTTAAACGAAGTCACCGGTCACTTAGAATTGATTCAAACTCAAGTTTTATACCGGTATTGTCTCCATACAACGGAAGTAGGACGCGAACTGGTGATGCCTCACATAGTGGTAATCGAACATGAGGCTCGATTAGCAACCCTTCGGGAGGCAGCACGATCAAGCCGTATAAGTGTTATTCGTTATTGGAATGACCCACGGTGGGACGGAACTTATTATGATCAACGAATTCCTTATCAATCGGAGAATGGGATCGATACCTTCATCACATCGACTCCGGTCCGTCCATTTCGCCCTAGTGAATACAGTCAAATCTCCATACCAGATTTACCTCGCGAATATCGAATGATAATTGGTGAAACGTTCCATCATGTGCAGGTGGAACATACCTATGAACATGAGGCTCGATTAGCAACCCTTCGGGAGGCAGCACGATCAAGCCGTATAAGTGTTATTCGTTATTGGAATGACCCACGGTGGGACGGAACTTATTATGATCAACGAATTCCTTATCAATCGGAGAATGGGATCGATACCTTCATCACATCGACTCCGGTCCGTCCATTTCGCCCTAGTGAATACAGTCAAATCTCCATACCAGATTTACCTCGCGAATATCGAATGATAATTGGTGAAACGTTCCATCATGTGCAGGTGGAACATACCTATGAATGGGAAAATGCACAATACAATCATCAAGTCTTGCAATACTCGCTTGAAATGTATGCAAGCCTTCGAATCTTTCAAGCCAGACAAAATTTAGTTGATGGAGATGGGAGACAATGTGCGATATGCTTGGTGGACATTGTTGGGCCTCGTGAAGCATATTGTTGTCCTCAATGTACTCAGATAGTACATCTCTACTGTGGGTTAACTTGGATGCAGCAAAAACAAAGTTGTCCTCTGTGTCGATTTGACCTCCTATGGGGAACCCCTTTGAAGAAGCATAGCTTCGATTTTACGGCCCTTAATTATCAATTTTTCCCCACTAACCGACTTAGGTAGAGTTTATTGTTATTTCAAATTACTTTCAAAGAATGTAATGCCTGAAAAAGGTGATTCCTGTTGTCTGGAGGCGTTCTGATATTGTTAGTTCTTCATAAATAATCCCTGTAGTGCATTTCTTCTCCCTAAAAACCGGTAGTGACTGATCCTGGTCATGGATTCCCGTCACAGTGTTGACCGTGATGCTGATAGCATCCTCGTCACCGCAGGTGATTGGTCATCCTGCTTCCCTGGATCCGGTCAGCCAGTGAACCTGGTCACTATCCTGGTCACTATTGACAATTCTGGAATTCATCTGATCCAGACTCGACCTCCGATAAAAGTTTACCGGACCTCGCGTCTTGGTTGGGAGGAATTGTAACGAAATGCCCTCCACGGAGCCCCTCCACGGAGCGCGTCGGGTTAACCTCCGTGGGGCGCGTCTGAGTCTTATGATTGCACTCGAGAATCTTGATTCCCGAAGTGTTAATGTATTAATCAGAGTGGCCAAGTCCTACTTGGTAATAATTCTCTGTTGTATAAACTTTAATAAGTAAACGCTGTTTTCGAGCACAAGTTATGTAATTTTCTTCATATTCCTAGTATATTTGCATTGCATAATAGCAGTGCAACTGACCTAACAAAGTACTCTACACACTTACGATAAGTGAAACACGAGACACGAAATTAGACATAGTCCGACAGAATTTGCAATTATGACTGGCATATGAGCTAGTAAAAGCCTAACCTATAATAACCCCGTCAGAACGTTTTTGACAGATTTTAGCATTGTATACTGACCCGACCTAACCTCAACACACCCAGTATCACTTTCAGCTCTGAGAATTGTGCAATCTTGCACGTTCGCTAGGTGGCACTGTTGGTTTTGAATGGTTTTGTAATTATACACCTACTAATTGCCGATGTCCTTTTAAATGCGAGAACGCATACTCTTAGCATAGGATACCCACCGGATGCCCTACTATCCCGGAATGGAAGTAAGGGGTTAAGAAATACCTCTCCGCCATCTTGTGGTATAAGTGGTGTTCTGTGGTGTTTTATGACGTCAATTGAAACAAGATCTGCCCGAGTAAGCGTGAATCAAACCGTATTTAAACCAACGGAATCACCCGAGACTTCACTTCTCTCTTTGGTCTTCCGTGTGTACAAGAAGTCACTCTCCTATTTTCGTGGAAGGACGCCGCCGAACGCTGCCAGGCCAGACAACAGTTCCAGACACAGGACGCGATGAGAGCGATGCGATAATTTCGACTTAGTCTCATTTCGTATCTGATATATTTTAGAAATTTACCAGAGAGAGAGAATATTTCTTTACAAGTTTAATTTGTAGGACTTTTATTTAGGGTTTAGCTAATAAACGTAGAAAACTGTAAGTAACTTTTATGTGTTTTGAATTCACCCTTTCGCTGCGGCTGCAGTATCAAGAATTGTTGCAGACTCTACAGAAACTGGTTGCCTCCTAAGACTGAACACTTAAATTGTCCTGTGGCCACTTGCCACGATTGTAGTCCTAACCCAAATCCACTAGACGATCATTTTTCCGGGGAACTTAACCCTGCTATGCCACAATACTCATTTAACTTTTGCAAATAGGTCTAGATATTTAGTGATATACAATTGCCCTGATTTACAATATCCAAAAATTAACGAGCAGGGTGAGATAAGTGAACCTCTGCGGTACTATAGTCACCGGGTGGCTACTACCAGCAGTGTACATCATAGATTTCACATGCGAAGAAATGTAGCAGAGTTTACTCCCTTCTGTGCAAGATATCGTGACTATAGTCGTCGAAAACGAGCACGATATCACTCAGATGGACGACCAAGGAGTTTTCAACCCTTTGTTGTCTATCGTCAGTACCACCCAGATTATGTTGGACATTTCACAGGGTCAACGTTTGATTACCGAACAGGCCCAAATACTGTGTATCGGCATTACCAGTTGACAACACGAAATGAAAACCTTCAGAGTGAAGATTGAGAAATGCATTATTATTATTATTATAAGCAGAAACATAAGCAGAAAAGTCTAACAAGACTAATACATGTATATAAGATTTTCATGAATTTGGTTTCCCAATTTCTGTATAACCCTTGATTGGAAACCTGATACATGACGATCACAGGTCGTCTGTGTTTGTCTTGATTATTAGTCAAAATTCTACAAGAAGTTAGTAATTCTGTTCTAACAGTGTAACAATTTATTATAAATTTGGAGTTCCGGGAGTGTATTAGATAAGTTACACACAGGACTCCAATAATCAAGGCATACAAAATTGAAAGTTGGTGGAAAGAGTGTTGATTGAGTGCACCAAGTTGCAGATGAACCCAGGGGAGCGTATTATCCAGTGTAAATTTTAGTGTAATATAACGTAATTCTGTTTTTACATAGTGGTTTCTTTTGTTTTGCATATAGTCTTATATTTTATTTGTATTGATTACAGTGTTTGTTGGAATGGCTTCAGTAAATACATTAGAGTTTGAGGAATTCGCGGAGGAGCAGGCGATGTTTAATTCACATAAACGCGAAGCCTTCCAACATGCAGTTTCTACTTGTAATGACTTCTGTTTATTTTTTCCAAAAGATTTATGGAGATGTCGCCGCCTAAGATTCATTTGTATATGGAATACGAGACATTATAATCCTGCCACTAGTCAAACGGAGATAATGCAACATCAACTTGGCTATCGTTTTTATCTCTCTGAGGAAAGAAAATTAATATTTCCCCATCTTCTATACTTCCCGGAGTTACCAATAGTAGTTGAACCCCATGAAGTCACTGGTCCCGGTCCTGACGAGGTCATTCATTATGTCAATGACCCCTGTTGGAATGGCCGATATTATGACCATCGACGAAATCAATTGGATGCTGAATTGGACCTGATAACCGATCCTGGCTTGGTTCGACCATTTAGGAGTCATGAGATCTTCCCTGGTAGTACATATTCCGCTAGTGAAGATGCTGATGATTCCTTTGGATTCTATCAGCACCAAATGCAACCTGCACGATTCTTTCCTCCTGGTAACGTACAGAAAACTTATGAATTGGAGAAACAACAAAAACAATATCGCCTCCTTTGTGAAGCTTTAATCCGACACGAAGGAAGACGATTACGTTTTAGTTTATGAAATCAAATTATCAAATATAACGAGACGACAGAGGTACAGACTCATTATAAGGGTCTTGGAGACCCTTGCTGTATTTGTTTAACGGAAATTTCTAAAACTTGGCAGGATTTATTTGTGTGTGGCCAATGTAAACAACAAATCCACTACTCTTGTGGTCTTGCATGGGCCAGGTCAAAAGCAGGTGCCCATGAACAAGCTGCTTCCCCGCACTGCCGGGCACCCATGAGGTGGGGCATTGGTAACGAGCCGAAGCTTCCCGTACCATCTGAAATGGACCCTCATGAGTTTTAATTACAGAAGTTGAGAAGGCGACCCCCCCTACAGCTGCGCGGGCACTGTTGTCATCTTTGGATGTCCTCATATATAAATTTCTTATTTCTCAAGCAAAGAAAGTACTCCAATTAAAAGAAAAGTTAAATCAAAATTACATAGTGACATTCTAGACGTGACTCCTAGTTTCGTCACTATCGACAACAGACTAAAAACTAACGAAGAACCGTTAACGGGGAAAGTAGAATTGTTCATACGGCACAGCTGTAGAATAGTCTAATATAGTTTTTGGGATTTTCAATTATTGAGTATAATCAGTCACATTTATTTTGTTTTATTGCACTCGGTATACAATTGTTTACAGTCAGTTTTAGTTTTTATAGTTGAAATAGTTTTTAGTCATAAAAGTAATATTACATCCTTGAAAAATGGCCACTGCATATGCATACCGTATAGTTAACCCAACTTCAGAAGATTTTCTTCCGGAGCAATTAGAGTACTGGACACAGAGATTTCGTATCCCTGTACCCATGATCTTTCACCACGGAGCTTTCGCTTTTCAGCGTAAAATCCGTGTGTGGGATGTGGTACAGTTAAACAAAGTCACCGGTCACTTGGAATTGATTCGAACTGTCTTGTACCGGTATTGTCTCCATACAACGGAAGTAGGACGCGAACTGGTGATGCCTCACATAGTGGTAATCGAACATGACGCTCGATTAGCAACCCCTCTGGAGGCAGCACGATCAAGCCGTACAAGTGTCATTCGTTATTGGAATGACCAACGGTGGGACGGAACATATTATGATCAACGAATCCCTTATGAATCGGAGAATGGGATCGATACATTCATCACATCTACTCCGGTCCATCCATTTCGCCCTAGTGAATATAGTCAAATCTCTGTACCTGAATTACCCCGCGAATATCGGATGATAATTGGTGAAACATTCCATCATGTGCAGGTGGAACATACCTATGAATGGGAAAATGCACAACACGGTTATCAAGTCTTGCAATCCTCGCTTGAATTGTATGCAAGCCTTCGAATCTTTCAAGCCAGACAAAATTTAGTTGATGGAGATGGGAGACAATGTGCGATATGCTTGTTGGACATCGTTGGGCCTCGTGCAGCATATCGTTGTCCTCGATGTACTCAGATAGTGCATATCTACTGTGGGTTAACTTGGATGCAACAAAAGCAAAGTTGTCCTCTGTGTCGTTTTGACCTTCTGTGGGGAACCCTTTGAAGAAGCATAGCTTCGATTATATGGCCTTCTATTATCAGTTTTTCCCCACCAATAGAATAATGATGTAGGAAACGTAGAAATATAGGTATTGTTATCAATATCAGTTAAATTTTATTTTTGTCTAGGTTATTTGAGAATGTAATTCCTTAAGAGAAAAAGGTGATTCCTGTTGTCTGGAGGCGTTCCGCTAAGTATCAACCATTTAACCGTTAATAAGATAGAATCCATGTAGCGCATTTCTTATCTCTTAACCTGGTAGTGTCTGATCCTGGTTATGGATTCCCGTCACGATGTTCTGACCGTGATGCTATACATCCTGGATAGCATCCTGGTCACCACATGTGATTGGTCATCCTGGTTCCATGGGTCAGGTCATCCGGGTCACTTTCATAAATTCTGGAGTTCATCTGATCCAGACTTGAGCTCCAATAAATTTACCAGACCTAGCGTCTTGGTTGGGAGGATTGTAACGAAATGCCCTCCACGGAGCGCGTCGGGTTAACCTCCGTGGAGTGCGTTGGATTCATATTATTGCACTTGGGAGTCTCGGTTCCCAAAGTGTTAATCAGAGTGGCCAAGTCCTACTTGATAATTCTCTGTTGAATAAACTTTAATAAGTATAAACGCTGATCTCAGGCACAGTTATGTAATTTTATTCATATTCCTAGTCTATTTGCATTGCATAACATCAGTGCAACTGCCCTAAAAGTACTCTGCACACTTGGTACAGAAGTGGAGCACGAGACACGAAATCAGACAATAGTTTGACCTATAGTAACCTTACTAAGGTGTTTTTGACAGAATTTGGTATTATGATTGGCATATTAGCTAGTATAAGCCTAACCTATGATAACCCCATCAGAATGCTTTTGACAGATTTTAGCATTGTATACTGACCCGACCTAACCTTAACACACCCAGTATCACTTTCAGCTATGGGAATTGTGCAAGATAGCACGTTCGATGGGCGTTACTAACGGTGTTGAAATTTTACACCTACCAAATGCCAGTGTCCTTTTAAATGCGAGAACGCATACTATTAGCATAGGATACCCACAGGATGCCCTACTATCCCGGGATGGAAGTAAGGGGTTAAGAAATACCTCTCCGCCATCTTGGGGTATAAGTGGTGTTCTGTGGTGTTTTATGACGTTAATTGAAACAAGATCTGCACGAGTTTGCACGAATCAAACTGTATATAAACCAACGGAATCACCCGACTACTCCACTTCTCTCTGGGTGTTCCGTCGTGTAAGAAGTCACTCTCCGATTTTCGTGGAAGAACGCCGCCGAATGCTGCCAGGCCAGACAACAGTTCCAGACACAGGACGCGATGAGAGCGATGTGATAGTTTCGACTTAGTCTCATTTCGTATCTGATATATTTTATAAATTTACCAGAGAGAATATTTCTTCACAGTTTAAATTGTAGGAATTTTATTTAGGGTTTTGAGAATAAAACGTAGAAAACTGTAAGTAACTTTTATGTGTTTTGAATTCACCCTTTCGCTGCGGCTGCAGTATCAAGAATTGTTGCAGACTCCACAGAAACTGGTTGCCTCATAGACTGAACAATTGAATTGTCCTGTGGCCACTTTCCACGATTGAAGTCCTAACCCAAATCCACTAGACGATCATTTTTCCAGGGTACTTAACCCTGCTATGCCACAGTTGTTAGGAATGGATTGGATTAGGGGCAATCGAGTTAATTTATATTGGGAATTTCATAAATTGAGATTAGATGGTCACTATGTACCCATTGTTCAAGATATACAGGTGAGTTGTCTTACTCGACTGATTAATCAGGTGGAACTTAAACCACAGTCCACTTGTTTGTGTACAGCAAAAGCTTCCGGTGTAAAATCTGTCTTTGACACAAAATACTTAGAACATCATGGACTGACTAAAGGTCATGTGGCTGAACAGCCTGGCCTCTTAGTTAGTAACAGTATAGTAACTAATGGAAATGAAACCATACCTGTACTGTTGGTGAACAGTACCAACAAATATTACACCTTAAAGAGGGGATGTTTGATTGGAAAACTTGAGCCAATAGAACAGGAAGAAAAAGTCTTAGAAGTTAATCAGATCTTAACTCACAATACACCTGAAGACCAGATCACAGATGCTGACATACAGGTGCCTGAAAACAAACGGCACCTGTTGATGCCAGTCATCAATAATAATAGAGACTTGTTTGCAAAAACTGATAAAGAATTAACCCAGACAGATACAGTTAAGATGCGCATCGACACTGGTGATGTGCCACCAATAAAAAGTAGAGCATATAGAGTTCCATTACTTAAGAGAAAAATTATGGACGAAGCACTTGAAGAAATGGTTCAATCCGGAATTATTCGAAGATCAAATAGTGCATGGAGTTTTTCGTGCTTACTCGTAGACAAGACGGCTCGAAACGCTTCTGCGTGGATTTCCGCAAGCTCAATGAAGTCAAGAAAGTTACGAACTGGCCGCTTCCATTAATTGACGACATCTTTACTTTATTGAATGGATGTAAATACTTCACCACCATTGACATGAAGTCAGGTTACTGGCAAGTCAAGATGGATGAAGAAGACAGACCCAAGACAGCCTTTGTTTGCCATAAGGGCCTTTATGAGTTCAATGTGATGGCGTTTGGACTCGTTAACGCGCCCTCTGTGTATCAATCACTCATGACAAGCGTCTTGGAAGGTCTAGAGGATTTTCCTCTGGCCTACCTTGACGATATTTTGATCTTCAGCCGTGACGTAAAATCTCATATTGACCACATTAAACAAGTATTTGGTCGACTCAGAAAACATAAATTGAAGCTAAAAGCTAAGAAATGTTCCTTTTTTCAATCTGAAACATCTTATCTTGGTTTTGTAATTAGTAAAGATGGAATTAAACCTGAGACTTCGAAGGTCGAGGTCATTCGAAAATTGAATCTGCCGAAAACGGTAATGGAAGTGAGATCTTTTATGGGCATGACCTCATACTACCGCAGATTTATTCCTCGGTTCAGCGAAATTGCTCAACCGTTATTAGAACTGACTAAGAAATATGCAAGATTTCATTGGCGTGACACACATCAAAAAGCCTTCCAAGAGCTGAAAGATCGTTTAACTCAAGTTGCTCATTTGTCATATCCAAATCCCAGAAAGCCTTACGTGCTTCACACAGACGCCAGTGGCCGCTGTGTCGGAGCGGTTTTGGCACAACCATGTGATGACGAAACAGGTCAACTACCTGGAGTACCTGATGAAAAACCCATTGTCTTCCTATCTCATAAATTGGGTGAAACCGAACAGAAATGGTCGACATTTGAGAAAGAAAATTTTGCTATCTCATATGCTTTGGATAAATTCAATAACTACTTACAGGGAGCAGAGTTTGTTATTAAGACAGACCATGCCCCCTTGCAGTACTTGTTGAAAAGTCCACAAAACAATGCCAAAGTACAATGCTGGGCATTGAAGATAGCTAGCTACAATTGTAAGATTGAATATTTACCAGGTAGAAAGAATACATGTGCTGACCTACTTTCTCGTTTACCTGAGGGAATCGCGAACGCTGACCCCGGGTACGAGATGGATAATGTAGAAAATCAGAAAGCATTACAAATTGGAATTATAAATAGTAACACAAGAGGCCCCAGGGGGCCTGAGGGCACCCACCTGACATGGTAGTTTAAATATCAAACCAGGGACTTGACTTGAATAAGCTGCATACGCCCCTCCTAAGAAAAGTATATACCAACTAGATGAAGCGATTGTGCCCACACAATACACAGGATTTTTCCTTCTATTTTCAGTTCCTGCACTTTTTACGTCCCAAAATTGAGATAAACACATAAAAAAAACGATTTTTTTTTCCCAAACAAAATACTTTCAGCCTAAATTTTTTTCTTCTTCTTAAAACGCATAAAAAAACAAAAAAACAAAAATTCCAGATTTTGGTCCCAAATTTTCTAAGACCCACCCAGACCCCAAATTTTCAGGGTAAAAAAAAAAATTTTGGTCTTAAAGTTGAGAGAAACGCATAAAAAAACAAACAAAAAAAAAATTCCGGACCCAAAATTTTCAGGGTAAAAAAAATTTTTAAAATTGACAGAAATGCATAAAAAAAAAAAAAAATTCTGGATTTTGGTCCAAAATTTTCAAAGTCCCACCCGGACCCAAAATTTTCAGGGGAAAATTTTTTTTTTTGTGTCTTAAAATTGACCAAAACGCAGAAAAAACCAAAAAAAATTTTTTTTCGGATTGTGGTCCAAAATTTCTAAGTCCGCAACGGGACCCCAAATTTTCAGCCTAAATATGAACCTAGGGACTTGGCTTCAACAAACTTGAATCTCACCCCCCTTAGGATGCTGCATACCAAATATCAAAACATTCTTATTGCCAGATCTGAAGAAGATTTTTAAAAAATACTCCTCATACTGCACTAATTTGAACATTTGGGCTCCCATAGAGAGCCCAAATATCCACCCAGGCAATTCATTTCAATAAACATGTGAAACAATCTTCCAAAGATGTTATATGTGAAATTTTAAAGCTTTTGGAGCAGTGGTTTGGGAGAAAAGTAGTCATATGTTTTTCCCATTACCCACAGTGTTAAAAAATGCTGACTCAGCACTTTTTCAAAGTCCCCAAAAAGTACCCCATGATAAAACCGATGGCAATTTTTTTTTACCATTCCATTCTGTTGGTCCTAAGGAAGCTTCACAACAAATAAGAATTCTCAGTGCCGTGTAGTTTTGGAGATATGGGCGTTTTCATTTTTTTCTATTTTTAGCTCCTGCGGTCCCCATGGGGCGACGGGAAAAACATTTTTGGCATAAATTAAGTACTTATGACCCAATAAGCCCTCATATCAAATTTGGTCAAAATTTGCCTCTCGGTTTGGAAAATAGAAATTTTGGGCGGGGCAAATATTCTTTCCCCTCCCATTACGACGCCAAGTATAGCCCCACAAACCTCTCTTGAACAAATCTGAGTCTACACCTCAAAAGGAAGCTGCACACCAAATATCAAGTCTCTGCTACTGCTGGTTCATGAGAAGAAGATTTTAGCACACTTTTTGGGTGTGGCCCTACCCACGGGCGAGGCAACTTGATTTGAACAAAATCCAATTGCGATGTCATAACAAACTATTATCTCAAATATCAATTAAATTGGTTCAGCGGTTTGGGAGGAGAAGACGCAAACACCATGTTCACGGACGACGGACGGTGAGTGATCACTATTGCTCTCCTGACTGAAAGTCAGGTGAGCAAAAAATTGATCCTCAAAGATATGTACATGTCATCACAGATGAACCTCAGGTTCCGCCCGAACCACAAGCAATTAATGACAAAGATTTGGACATGAAGGTAGAGCAACAGAAAGATGAAAAGATTGTAGAAATCATTAAGCAGTATCAAGGTAACAATACCCCTGCACACATTAGTAGTAGATATCTTATGATAGAGGGAGTATTATATTACATCAGTACAGTTGACGATAATCCGCGAGCACGCTTGTGCATACCTGAACAATTACATGCAGATGTATTGAAACAATACCATGACGAATTAGGTCACCTTGGCATAGACAAAGTATACAATAATATCAGTAGAAAATATTATTGGAAAGATTTATACATATTTATAAACATGTAGAGAATTGTCTTGTGTGTCAAGCTCGTAACACCAGAGCTCACACCTTGCCATTGCAAGAGACTGATAGACCTCCATACCCCTTTGCTAAAATAGCATTGGATATGAGTGGTCCACACCCTGAGATTTTATCAGGAAACAAATATATTGTGACCTTTATAGATATTTATTCTGGCTGGCCTGAAGCGTTTCCAGTGCCTGATAAAAAGGCGGAAACAATTGCTAACCTGATAATAGATCAAATTTTCCCAAGATTTGGATGTCCTTTAGAAATATTAACAGACAATGCTTCTGAAAATGTAAATGCAGTGATGAAATATTTAACTGATTATTTCAAGATGCATCATGTAACCACTTCCTACTTCCATCGACAATCTAATGGGAAGGTGGAGAGGCTACATAGAATGCTGAATGACATCTTAGCGAAACTAGCTCGAGAAGAATAAGAAACATGGGATTTATTCCTAACCCAAGCTATGGCAGCCATCAGGTTTAATGGCAGTGAATCTTCTGGATTCTCTCCATTTTATCTGGTGTATGGCAGAGATGTGGTTTTACCACTCGACAATATACTTAAACCTCGAGAAAAATATGTAGGTGAAGAACCTCATAAGATAGCCATTCAGGAACAACATAAAGCATTCAGAAAACAACAAGCTGCACAAAAGAAATGAGTATTAAAGCAACAAAGATTGCATGATATTACAGCAAAGGATATCACCTTTGAAGTAGGTGATCCTGTTTTATACTCATCAGGTAAATATAAAGGTAAATTAGAATCGAAGTGGGATTACTCATTTCCAGTCATTGAGAGAACAGGTCCAGTTAGCTACAAGATACAAGATCAATTAACTCGCAGAATAATAAAGTGTCATGGAGAAAGACTTGTAAAGCGCCTCAAGAATGGGAGGTGCCTCAGCCTGTCCAATCTGTCAGAGCGCGACGAGTACGTCGTCATGCTGCCCCGCCAGAACAGTCAACTACTGAAAACAGTAGCAGTAGTGACAGTAATGAAAGTGACGATATGCAAGGGATTCAAGAAAAACACCCCTTAACGTCATTCATTAAAAGCAAACGACAAAGACGAGAACATTCTTCTTCAGAAGATGGTGTTCCCTTAGCAGAATTAAGACAAGTACAACAGGTACGAGATTACAAGAAACGTATGAAAGAGCTACAAGCTCCTTCAGTTGATCAGCCACAATCACGGTTCATCGCTGACAATTGATTAAATGATTCAACGATGGAAGTTGATCAATTACAAATAACTAAAGAAAAAGGCCAAAGTAGTGAGCCTCAACCAAAACAACCAAGTAAAGATATAACTGAGATGATCTCTTGCATCCAAGCTGTGTTAAGAGATCATAACAAGATTAAAGAACCAGGTGAAACATTAGAATTAGGTGCGGTTATGATACCCTCTACCTGGAGTACTAGTGACAAAAACGTTACTGCAGACTTACTGATAACTATACGTAAACACATAATGGCAGATGCCTCTCCTTAAATTTGAGAAGAGACGGGAGAAAGTGTAATTGGGTAACAAAATTATATTGAGTTATGATTTGTTCGGAACGAAACTATAAGTCTTGTGAGCCTCGCGAACTGACTGAGACTTCTTGTAGTTAGATTAACTTTCTGACCTTTTACACCCGGGAAGTAAATCGTCAGAGTGAAGGAAATTGAATCGCGCATTACTCATTGTGCTAACTCTTGCTTCCTTTCTCATTGTAGGAGCAAGATGTTGCGTTGGATGTTATTAGTTGGTCTTTTGACTACAATAATAGGTGGACATACTATTATTAGAAACAATGTTATTTTTAAGAAAGTAAAAGAAGTAAATATGGTAACTAGTGATTGGAGTACAATGTTTGTTTATGAACTTCAACCCTTTATACAATATGTGCGCAAACTTGATCGAAGTATGAGATATACCAATGCTTTGTATGCTGCGACAACCACAGCTTTTCGACAAACTTTTGTAGAAATAAATGGTGAAAACTCTACTCTTGCCGTTGCGTTAAAATCGATCATAACGGATATACACCAGGAGATCAGATACCTAGATAATCGCGTTACACGAGTTCAAGAGGATCTGAACAATTACCGCAGAATACATGGACATACAATCATCTCATCTCGGAAGAAACGAGGTTTGTTCGACTTTGTAGGTGAAGGAATGAGTTTTCTCTTTGGAACTATGTCCCAGTCAGATTTAAATGGGATAGCAGATAATTTAAGACGTTTAAATACTAATCAAGCAATGATTCAACATATTCAAAGACAAAGTTTAACCTTCATTAACTGGTTGAGTGCTGGAAGCCACTATCAGGGCTTTCAAAAAAATGAGGGTACAAGAGCAAAAGCCAATATTTTCCTTGCTCATGTTTCATATTCAGTCAAACGCAAATTATATTTTGTTTATATAAATTTGTTTTATCACAAATTATTGAAGAGTGCCTTTTGGCACTCTTCAATAATTTGTAATAAAACAAATTTTGATGAACAAATTCAGACCATCAAAAATAATGTAGCCCTCAACCAGTTAAGATGAATCATGAAGCGATTCTTAAAAATAGGGAATTTATGTTAAATATATCGCGCGAACTGATATTATTTCAAGGCCGAGTAAATCAAGTAGTTCAGGATCATGAAGATACAGTTAAAACTAGAAGTCCTGTCCCGTATTCTGCACTAATTTGAAATAATAGCGCGTTAGGTTAGCGCAGCAAATCATCAGAGAATTACATCTGATGCACGGTAGTGTATCGCGATTTCTGCAGAATTGTAACGCGCGACGGCTGATTGATATTCAGTACTTGAAACAGGCAATCAACAGTTATTAAGTCGCACGTCCTACTGACATGAGGTGGCAATTAAATATTAGAATTAGATACTAAGAGGACGAAATGATGTTCATTCATCTGCTCCCCCCCCCCCCCCCCCCACACACACACACTTTTCATTATCAATTCATTTCGCGACAATACAAGAAGTATTTAAAAACGCGTATTGCGTGATTTTTGTTTTCGAAGATTAATGAGAAAATCATGCTGGTTGATTCAAGACTGCTAAACCTTGAGAAGGTAGAAGTAATGACATTTTTATTTCGAGAATTTTTAGCCTAGTATGTATGAATCGCAGCCGTTCTTATGGAGGAACTATGAGAAAACAAGCGTGGTTGGAAGCAAAAGAATGCTCTCCACAGCCTACCGAACTGACAGTGTATCGAAAGTGTTGCGAGCGAATTAAGAAATCGGAATGCTCAGATATTTATAAAGAAAGTTTCAATTTCAAGAGATAGTTGGTGTTCTGTAAAAAAAAAAATATGCATTTGGGTGAAAGCTGAAAAAGAAATTAATTATTCGTCGAGAACTTTGAAAATCAACAAAAAGAAAAAAAGATCCCCCCCCCCCCCCCCACCCACTCCCTTTCCGGGGCAGAACCCTCAAGTCCTCATGTACCCTTATCCCCACACAGAGGAAAGCATGAGCAGCAAACTGCCAATTCCTCACACACCACAACTCCTCATCCCCACGCTAGCTTTTTTAAGTAAACGCTAAAAAAAATTCTCAAATTTGGCTGGTGGCCAATGCCAGGTGCACCTTCGATCATTGAAGGTAAAACAAGGTTAACATTATGAGTTAGATTAAAAACGGCGATGCGTAATTATTTTGTGTGATTTCATGTGATGGGGGGGGGGGGGATTTTATATATGCCCCCCCCCCCCCCCCCCACCCGCTAACACAAGTTTCCACCACTGCATGGTTCGAATCGATGGGCATGCGGTGTTAACAATTTATGATTGATAAGGGTGGGCCTACCCTTCACAACACTTTTTCTGGGACCTACATTCCTACTCTTCCATATGTGGTCAGTTAAATTTGGCCTTTTAAAATTCATAGTACGGCATTTTTAAATTTCTCTCAAATACTGGCAATAGCTATGGAATATTAAACCCTTGGGCTTGCCATGTATATATATTTTATTTTTATTTTAGAAAGATATCAATGAAACATTTCAAACAATCATTGTCAATATTTAATGGAGTGTTGAAAAAGCTTGGGCAACTGAAAAATCTCCACATGCTCATGCTAGAAATCAATTAAAATCAGGTTTTTTTAATTTTCTGTCCGCGGGCGGCTTTTTTGGGGTGAATTGATATTCTGACGCATTTCACTTGATAGGTTAATATGTCGTGAGAGAGCATTTCCAAATGACTGAGAGCAATCAAAAGCCTGTAACAACTATTTATTCGTGAAAAATATCTGAAAGAATGTTTTAGAAAGCTCAGTGAGCATGAACATTGTGAACAATTTTCTCGTCCACATCTTGACACGTGGTTTGAGACGTTGAAACTTCATCTTTCTGTTTCGTACCACAGGTGACTCGACCCATCGTTCTTGTGAATTTCTCGTACACCGTTAACGACTGTACTTCTGATTGTGGATATTCTGTGACGTGTCTGAAACCCATCCACGGTACATGGTATATGCTTTTGTACTGAAACACCAACAAAGTGGAATTTCCACGCATTCTGGATTGTGTTATGTGAAAGAAACATTCTCAACTTCAAGTGAGCTTCGAACCAATATAAAAAAACCCAATCAACAGAACCATACTGTGAGTTCCTTGTGTTTGCTTTGTCACAGAAACTGAGAATATCATTCGGGTGGATATTCCACCCCTGGAGTGATTTGCAGACACCCCAATTATAAGGAGAAGAATAACTCGGGTCATCTGGCGAGTAGATGAGTACAAGTGCCAAGTGGTGTTTCCTCGAGTTGAAATTTGCAGGACTTCAGTCCGATATTCCAAACACTGGGTGGGGGAGGGGAATTGTATAGACCCATCCCACACAAGACCCTATCATATCTCTAATATAGGCGTACAGTTCGTTTACAATGAACTGCCATTAAACCATGTGCACGGTGAAGTTTTTACTCTGCACACTTGAAAGTTGTTAGTTTTAATTTTCATAAAATGTCACCAGTTCTTTTGATTATTCAACTTTCTTGCTCCACATTTATGGAACAAATATGATTATTATTTATTGGTGCTGAAGGCTACATCAGAGGATTGCGCTATATTGTGGACTGAACAGGGAGGATTTTCTGCGGCAGTTTTTCAGGTAGCAATCAGTAATGTTGGCAATTACCATCTGTGCGTTTTTTGAACAACAGAAGGTGTGAATAAGCTTTGAAGACACTCCTGTCAATATACTAAGCTCCCGTTTTATGACTTCAATTTGGAAATGGGTTACTTAATAACAATTAGGTGTCAAATTTATATTTATGTTATTTTATCATCAGTGATTAAAGAATAATGATGAAGAATGATTGAAAAGAACTGATCCGGAGAAAAATCCATTTGGGATAAAAAATTAAAATAAAAAAACTCATTTTTTTCGGCTGTTTTATTTGTTTAAAGGGATTGAAATTCCTGTCCCAAACGCTGACATTTTTAGAAATTAAATATTTCAAAATCAACAGGTTCACCCTGTGTTCTTATATTTAAAAAAAAAATCCCTGATTTTTACAAATTTATTTTGAAAACGGAATTTTTGCAAATTTCAGCGAATTTTGTTGCTTAGCGTTCTCATATACGGAAGCCTATTAGCTTCACATTGTTTTTAGTTATTAAATTGTAGCTACAATTTAATAAAGTGTACTTACAATTTAGCTAAATTGTCTCATCCCTATTGTTTACTGATAATTTTATAAGATACACTTCACTTACGGTGAGAAGGACAAGACGGTTCGGAAAAGTTGAAGATCGGGGGTGTGTGTGTGTGGGGGGGGGGGGGGGGTTTCAAGTAAGTCGTGTTGGCTTATGACCTATTTTTAACCAGTCTGCACAGGAAGGGGAAGGGCGTTTTTCAATCAACATTGAAAAATTATTGTTTATTTAGTCCTTAGACTAATATGTACAAGCGTGCCGTTTGCCAAAACAAGAACAACTACCTCCTCAAAAACCCAGCTTGTGACCACCCAGTCATTATTTCAAAATCTTGGGGAGGTGGGGGGGGGGGGGGGGGGGGGGGGTGGGGGAGGTGTCGGTCTAAATATTCTGGGGACGGTTTGACTCTGGGACGGGCGGGGTGAAATCGTTCGCCAGCCTTTATGGCCTTGCCACTGAAAATGGGTTTGGGTCAAATAGTGGAGACGGGGTTCGGATCAAAACGGTGTGGATCAATTCGGCTAGGGGAGTCTCTGGGTGATTCCCATCGTACTGAATAGCAAGTCGCGGCCTCACTGTGTTTGTTATTATTTGGTGTAGCAAGTGATATGAACAAGGCCTTATATTGGAATGAGAAGGTTTTAATTGATATTGAAAATTTGTTGCGAATTACTTGTTGAAATTCAGACGGAGACTGAGCGGTATTAACGGTATTTGGATGATTTTTTATGGTGATTTTACGAACAAATTTATCCATATTTTCTAAGTCGAACAGAGTCAGAGATATTAATTAATTGATAAAATGTTGTTGTCAAAACATTTTTATTAGGTTATTTCAAAATGATCACGTGCCGGGCTGTTCGTACATACACATCTCACACAAGTCTCATCCCTGTGTTCATCAATAGCATGGAATAAAATCATTTAAAAGACGATTATATCCGATTTGGCAATGACTTTGATTTCACTGTCTGGGCTTCTTGTGAAAATGAAAACTGGTCATTTCGACATTTTTTTCTGCGTTTTTTCATTCATTGTCACGACTAATTTACCCGGCGATCCTGATTCGAAATAATATCAACTGATGTCTGAGTCCACTTACCACACATTTCTTTTCCTAATGATATGTGTCGGAGATCGACGGTCCGTCGTTTCACCCAATTACACCCAATTAAACCCAATTAACACCCAATTACACCCAATTAATACCCAATTAATAAAAACGTCAAAAAATGTTTTTTGGGGTGAATTCTAGGAACAAGACCATAGTGCGCCGATCGAACCCGTTACTATGTATTCATGACATACGCGATGACAGAATACCCCACCACCCCCCTCCCCCACCAATACGGTCACATTGACTGTGTGAGAAAGAATTGGTTCTAACAAAATTAGCAACATAATGCTGCCAGTGTCGCTGTACATTTTATATGTTGAGATATTGTAGGCCTATATTAATGACATACGCGATGACAGAATACCCCCCCCCCCAATATGGTCACATTGACTGTGTGAGATAGAAATGGTTCTAACAAAATTAGCCTCCCCCAAATTATATTACAGACTACAGGATACCCCCCCCCCCCCCACCACCACCACCCATATTAAGCCACATCCCAATTATTTATTAGAGTAAGAGTAATAGTAGTCCACACTAGGACCAAAAGTACGAAAATATGTTTGGGGTTTGATCCATCTTTTTGAGTCAAAATTATATAACAGACTTGGGTTCAAGTTTGGACTATGGTAAGACGTGTGCATGTACTCCCTTTCCGGAGTTGCATATAATTTTACTACATATTCGTGCCATACGCGATGACAACGTATCCTTCAATCCCCCCCCCCCCCCCCCCACCCTCCGAACCCCAACCATCGCACCCGTACATATTTTCCATCCTACACCTCCGTGGTTACCTAGCAAAAAAATGGACCCCCCACCCCCCACCCCACCCCACACACACACACACACTTTCACAATTTTGTTACATTATATTAAAACAGCTTAGGGCCCCCTCATTGTAACAAGCCTCTTCTGTTCGTTCCAATGATTGGTCAGCAGCTATGCTTTTGAGACCAAAAATGGAAAATTTTAATTCTGCAAGATTTTTTGTTGTAAGTGTCGTCTGCTATCAGCGTTGGGTAAACTTACTAAAGGGTTACGTTAGGGGGAGTATTTTCTTAGTTTCAGGTTTCAATATTATAATGTTGTTTGAATTTTCTATAGCAGCTTAGCTCAAACTGTCCGGCGAAGTAACGGGTTCGATCGGCGCACTATAGTCTTGTTCCTAGAATTCACCCCAAAAAACAATTTTTTGACGTTTTTATTAATTGGGTGTTAATTGGGTTTAATTGTGTGTAATTGGGTGTTAATTGGGTGTTAATTGGGTGTAATTGGGTGTTAATTGGGTGTAATTGGGTTTAATTGGGTGTAATTGGGTGAAACGACGGACCCGGAGATCGATGTTAATGACCTCGGGAATAGCGCACTACGTTCTGCATTACATAGCGCAGAAGTTATCGCATGTTTAACGAGATTTACTTGACTGTTCTGCACTAGATAGCGCATTAGCTAACGAGCGTTTTCTGCACTAGACGTGACAGGACTTCTAGTTTTAACTGTAGAATACTATATCTTGAACATTTCACTCATGCTTATCATCAGCTTGAGTTTGTAATGAGTCGATTGAAATCAATGATAATTGCCGCAGAAACAAATCTGCGGGGATTACATGACCAAATGGATATCTTAGCCGATAAGAAATTATCTCCCAAAATAGTGGATCCTTCACCATTGACCTCAGTATTGATGAGTATTAAAGTTCAATTAGATGATAAGTCAATGTTGCCGCTAGATCTGACAACAGAACTATGGCAATATTATCATTTGCTCACGACGGCTGCCATTTATGACGACGATAAACTGGTGATCTTTATGAAGATCCCCTTACGTAATTCGAACCTGCAATTTGAAGTGTTCAAGGTGCAGGCTTTGCCTGTACCCTTTGACAATGTAACCAAGAATGCGTCACGAGTTGCAAATAAATTAGTAGCAATATATACCCTTGAAACTAACATATTAATTATTAATAAAGAAAGGACGAAGTATGTCCCAGAAATAGGACATGACCAATGTGTATATAATAATAAATTGTTTTGTCCTTTAGTAGGTGCCGTACGAACGATACATACGACAACAAGTTGTATGTTAGCCTTGTTTCTGAATATGGAACCGGAAATACCGGAATTGTGTCAAACGGAAGTTCGATTGAATATCGACCTCCCGTTTAGTACTAGAATCGATGAAGGAATGTGGTACATCACGACAGATGTCCCACTACAATTCTCAATTACGTGTCCGAAACGAAGAAATCCGAAACCGAAACGGATTCTTCCGCCAATTGGAATTTTGGAATTAAAACCATTATGTATGGCATCGAGCGGTCAATTAATGTTGCCGAGTTATTTCCATAAAAGGGATAATTCTACTTTTCGGATTGTTACCAAGACGGTGTTACCAAATTTCTCATTGTTACAACAACAGATGTGGAAACCTGTCATAGAGAGAGTGAACATATCGACTTTTACGATACCGACAGGAATAGAACATTTAGATGACTTACCCATGGTTGACTTAGGGTTAAGTTTCATGACAGTTTTTTATCTTGTGTATACGCTATATTACAGAGGAAGACACGTACTTCCTATGAGACTCTGTTTCAAGCTATTGTAGATAAACTGACTGAGCTAAATATTGACTTGAATGTAAATACTGTTGACTGATTTTGAAGATGGTGTGTTACGAGCTGTGAATGCTGTGTTTGGTAGACATGTACAGAGTAGAGGTTGTTTCTACCATCTGACACAAAGCACTTGGCGCAGAGTGCAGAGTTTAGGTTTAGTGCAGTTGTATCGGGATGATGCAGACTTCAGACTGTTTTGTGGGAAACTGGATGCACTTGCATTCTTGCCAGTTTCAGATGTGCGTGATGGTATGAATCACCTTAAAGACATTGTTCCAGAAGAAGCCAAGGAACTGTTGAGGTATTTTGATGAAAATTATGTCACTGGTAGATACAGGCAACCTCGCGCCGCACCTTCAGATGTGTTGGCACCATTACGACTTAGATTAACTCCTCCAGCCTATCCTCCAGCTACATGGAATGTTAATAGTGCTACGCTGGATGGCGAATCTCGTACAAATAATGCATGTGAAGGCTGGAACAACAAGTTCTACAATCTTGTTGGCCACCAGCACCCATCAGTCTGGAAAACTATCCAATGGTTTCAAAAAGAGCAAGCTCTGACCAATACAATTATTTAACAGGTGTCAGTTGGTTTGCTGCCTGTTATCCGCAAACAGAAGTCAGCTGAATCCCTGAATAGAAAACTGAAAAATCTGTGTGGTTTATATTCCCAAGGTTCACTTACTATTTCAGCTTTTCTTACTGGCATTGGCCAGAATATTAGATTACACAAGGTGTGATATGTAATAATCTAACTAAATCATAATTAAGTTTGTTAAATTATTTTATAACTATGTACTATGTAGTACTTATACTGATATGTAATAATCCAACTAGTTTCAAGGTGTGATATGTAATAATCTAACTAAATCATAATTAAGATTGTTAAATTATTTTATAACTATGTACTATGTAGTACTTATACTGATATGTAATAATCTAACTAGTTTCAATAATATAACTAAATCATAATTAAGTAATCTATCACTTTTATGAAATAAAAATAAGAAAGTGTGACTCTTTTTCCTGTTTTTTTTTTTTCCTACCCAAATCTGTTAATTTTTTTCCTGTTACTTTTTTACCTTATAAAAATAAGAAAGTGTTACTTTTTTTCCTGTTTCTTTTTTTCCTACCCAAATCTGTTACTTTTTTTCCTGTTACTTTTTTTCCGATTACCGTTTTGATGATATGTTTTAATTTTTGAACACAAGGAGTTGTGTTTACAACAATTTTTACAAGTTGATTCTTAGAAAAACACAGAAAATAATGAAACTGACTTTGGATGTTGACATATATACAGTTAAAACTAGAAGTCCTGTCATGAAATGCGCACAAATAGCACGTTGATATGCGCGTTAATATGCGCGTTATGGCACAAGTAAAGCTATCAAATTCTGTACATATGGCCTGTGCACAAGCAATGTTTCAGCCAATGGACCTCCGGGTGACCCGGAGGTCCATTGGCAGAAACATTGCATGTGTTTGCTATGGGTAACCAGGAGAACCTGCCGTGGTTTGGATGCCATTCGATATGGCAATTGCGCGCAATTCCAACGCGCTATTAAGCCTACATAACCGCACTATTCGTGACAGGACTTCTAGTTTTAACTGTATATTAGTCTACCGCCTCAATTTCCAAGTATTTTTGTGGAATGCAATATGGAGATAATTAGGAACAATAAAGGGGGAGTAAAACTTTGTTATGACAGATATCTGTATACCAAAAAGTCTACTGGTGTGAACAGGATACAGTGGGAATGTTCCCAAAGAAGAATGCACCTGTGTACGGCAGCACTACACACTACATTAGATGTAAGTAATATTTTCAAATGTTCAAATTTCTGTCACAAATAGGTACTTACCTTGAGAGAGAAGGAGAGAGAAAGGGAGAGAGAATGTGTATAGTGTGTATAGGGGGTGGGGGCAACTAGTAGATTTTGTATCTTTATTCGTTCATTAGTGCTTAGTGTCACTACATCAACTAGGGTATAGCACGGTGTTATGAATTGGGAGGTATGGTGGTGTTTTTTTTATAGATGTGGTGCTGGTATTTATTGTATTGGTGCTTAGCGTCACTATAGTGACTAAGTAAGCTGGGGTGGAATGGAGAATCTAGGAAAAAAAATCACAGGAAAAAAAGTCACAGAAAATAAGTCACAGAAAAAAAGTCACAGGAAAAAAAGTCACAAATTATAATAAAAGCCATGTTTAGATCCACACGTTTCAAAAATTATTTTTTAATAAAGTAGATGAAAACACTATTATAATAACTCTTTGGCCAGCCGCTGATTTGCCGCGGTCCTCATAAGAGAAGGCCATCATTCCCCCTGCACCCCACCCCCTCTTCCCCTCCTCTCCTCCCAGCATTCAGATATAAACTGCTTAATAGTGTCCCTCACTTCCTCTTTTTCAATTTCTTCAATAAGCATTCCTACCCTCTCCCTCGTGTCCGCCTTCAGCCATCTATCCTTTGTTTCTTCACCCCACTTCTGCATTATTCTTCCAGTAAATTTTATTCTATGAGGTATATACTGTGGGCATTCCAAGAGAAAATGTTCCAGGGTCTCCACTACTCCAGAGTGGCACATTTGGCATCCCTTTTCCCGATCTCTCCCAATTTTTCCCCGAAGCTCCAGTGATCTTGATCTCAGTTTGAACAGCAGTGACCCTCCAAAGGTGTCATCTAGGTACTTCTCAAAAGCTGGCTTTTCTTTATATTGTAACCCCTGCAGTGATCTTTTCACGCTAACCCCTGCTCGCCAGTTTCGATTGCAATCTTCCATGACTCTCTCTTTGACAAACCTTTTGCCTTCTTTCATTCCTACTTCTATGTTTGTGACCTATATAGAGTAACTGTCCATTAGTTCCCTCACATGTTTTGACCACCCCGTTTCTATATTAGAATTCCAAATGGTATCGAGCATCAATTTGCACCACCGGTTGTCAGGCAGGTTTCTCAAGTAGTTAAAGTAACACAGTTTTCCCAAATCTACCCTGTCCTTGATTTTCATCCACACAAGCTCCCCTCTTACTGCTTCCAAAGCTGCAGCATTACTCGACCCTGTTATCCATCTGCTGGCATCATTCTGAATACTTTCCAACTTCTTAATAACGGTTTGGTTTAATGGAATCACGTCCGTGCCATACGTTATACTTGGTAAACCCACCCTCTCCCACAGTGTTTTCCCCACAAAGACCTTGTTGAAACTATTTTTCCCTAAAAGTTTTAGTTGGTTCAGAATTCTTTTCCCTTTCAGAATCAGTTTGGCTGAGTAATTTCTGTACACCCCTCTTCCCGTTATATTTATGCTTACCCCTAGATACTCATACTCTCCCTTTTCTCCTACAGTGATTTGTTTGCTTTCCCTTCGGGGATTGAGAACTCCCCCACTCTCCATCTCTTCGTCATATCTACCTTGCGTCCAACGGGTATTACCTTGCTTTTATTTTCATTTAGTTCGAGCCGCCAAGTGTTCCCATAACTACCAACAATTTCCAGCAATTTCTCTAGCCCCTGTTCAGTTCTAGACATTAACACCATGTCGTCCGCAAAGAATAAGCCTGGTATCTTTATGTCTCCAACATTTACCCCCTCCGCACTCTGAATTAGTTCGTCCCCTAAATCTTTAACATACAATGCAAACAAAATCGGTGAAAAGATACACCCCTGCTTGAGGCCTATATCCATAGGGACTCGTTTTGTAGTGATACTCCCTAGACTGAGTTGGCTTTGCACATCTGTATACAGTGCTTTCATGATTCCCACAAAGTCACCCCCCAGTCCGATGCCCTCGAGCTTTCGCCACATACCTTCCCTCCACACTCGGTCGTACGCTTTTTTCACATCTAGAAATGCCAGAAACATCTTTTTCTTTTCAGCCTTTGTTGATTCTATCAGTTGGGTGAGTGTAAATAGGTGATCAGTGACTCTTCGTCCTTTCCTGAAACCATTTTGAATTTCTCCTAGAAAACCTTTCTCTTCAATAACTTCCTCTAGTCTACTGTATATGACCTTACAGAATACTTTTCCGATGTTACTACTAACTGATATCCCCCTACAGTTATCTAGAACTTCCGTATCCCCCTTTTTGTGTATGAACGACACCTTACTTTCCCTCCACTCTCTGGGGACCTCTTGCTTTCGCAGAGCCAGGTTGAAAAGGTTTGTGTCATCAGTCCCTCCCGCTTTACCATTTTTTAATTTCGAGACCACGTTCCGCACTTCTTCTGCCGTTATTTCGCTACATACACGATTGGATAGGTTCTCCTCCACCAGTGTATTTCTTTTTGGTGGGGACCCACTGCCCCATCGCCTATCGTTTATCTTTTCCCAGTGCTTGACTAACTCTGAAGCGATACGGCCTTTATCTTCTGTACTTTCCCCATCCACTTTGATACTCTGCACACTACTTTTCCCCCGTTTATTTACCCAGTTCCAAAATACGTTTGAGCTCGAACCCCCCGTTTTCTTTATTGTTCTGGCAAGACTGCAATTATATTATATGGGCTGATTTCTTCAGTGAGTTTGTTGTTAGAAGTGATTATATTTGATCTATTATTCATGACCGCCTAATTAATCAGTGTATCTGTAGCTAAGTGAGTTGATGTTATGTTGTTCAAATTATCTGATTATCTATTTTGTTATACAAACATTTTGGGAACAAGTGTTTTCAAAAGAGTACAGCAGTTGTGAAAATCACTACATTCACCACATTATCTAATTGTCTTTTGATCTCTTTGATCCTTTGAGTTAGTAACCTTGAACCACTGATTGTTGTTCACTATTTTGTGATCATGTACATTGCTTCCAAGTGCAAGAATATATAAATTTCCTTCCTGTGGACCATTTCACTACACTACTGAGATGGAGGTTCTGCAGACAAACAGAGGAGGTCTGAAAATAGCCTTTGATGGCCGTAAGTATACAAAACATGCCACTCGTAAAACCAAAATGTGGTGGAAGTGCATCAAGAGATCCAGCATGTCTTGCAGAGGCAGCATTGTGACCGATCTTCATCGAGAAAATCCTGAGATCAGAGAGCCCCACAACCACCCTGCAGATAAAATGCAGGTCTCGTTAGCCAAGGTGCGACAGAAGATGAAGCAGCAGGCTGCTGACACCAGAGACAAGCCAAGTCAGATATTTGCACAGGTTATAGCAGATTGTGACAACGACATCCAAGCCATGGTTCCAAACCACGAGACCTGCAAGAGAACAATGAGAAACCAGCGACCCGTACCACCAGTGCCGGCCAATCTGAGTGGCCTTGGTTCCATCCCAGAAGAGTTCTCATCAACTGTGATGGGTGAGCCATTCCTCATCTACGATAATGGCGCCAACAATCCAAATAGAATCCTAGCATATGCCTCGACTGATTCACTTAGACACCTTGCAAAAGCTGAAACAATCTTCATGGACGGAACCTTCAAGACCACGCCTACCATCTTCACTCAGATCTTCTGTATGAGAGTTCCATTCAAGGACACTGCCATCACAGCAGTCTATGCTCTGCTTCCCAACAAGAGCCGTACCTCCTATGAAGAATTGTTCCAAGCCGTAGTAGATAAGTGTGAACAACTTGGCCTTGACATGTTTGTCGAAAATGTAGTTACTGACTTTGAGGACAGTATTCTTCGCTCTGTGTTAGCTGTCTTTGGAAGAGATGTGACATCCAGGGGATGTTTTTACCACCTGACACAGTCAACCTGGCGACATGTGCAAACCTTAGGACTGGCACCCCACTACAAGCAAAAGTGATTTCAGACTCTTCTGTGGTATGATTGATGCTCTAGCATTCCTTCCCCTGGCTGATATCCATGAAGGAATGGAATACCTGCACTCCATCAAACCTGAAGACCCGCCTGCAGTTGATGACCTGCTGACCTACTTTGATCGCACATATGTAAATGGGCACTACCGGCAACGCCATGGAGAAGGTCTGACCATCAGCATGAAAAAAGTTCCACCTATGTTCCCTCCTGAAGTGTGGAACGTTCACGACGCAGTCATCAACAATTCTCCCTGCACCAACAACATCTGCGAAGGATGGAATAACAAGTTCTTTAACCTTGTTGGCACCCACCACCCATCCATCTGGAGAGTAGTAGAATGGTTCAAGAAGGAAGAAGCAACGGTCCAGACGATAATTGCACAGGACGCCATTGGCAATCCTCCAGTAAAGAAAGTGAAGAAGAAGTTTGTTAAAATGCAGAAACAATTGAAAAACTTGTGCAGAGACCGTAGCAGTGGTGAGAAATCCATACCAGAATTTCTCAGAGGAGTCGGCTGGAACATTCGACTAAACAAGGAGTATTAGAAGTGCAAGTACTGTAAATATGTATTACCTGATGTGCTTATGTTATTATGTTATTAAATGTATTTGTATTGCTATTATTATTATGTTATTACATGTATTTGTATTGATATTGATGTGCTGCAGATTTACTATAAACATATAATAAAATACTGTGACTATTAGAAAATATATATATATATTACGGTGGACGGACGTTTCGGACACGGACGTTTCGGACTAGGACATTTCGGACCGGACGTTTCGGACATGGACGAATCGGACTAGGACGTTTCGGACCCCGGACGTTTCGGACTTTTTTTATATTTTATATAATTTTTAGTGGATATTTTTATATGGATATTGTTAGTGGGTTTTCAATTTATTTAATTTTGCACAAATTTTTGTTACAAAAGAGTTTTGCTTATTAGGGAATTTTTTTTTTGGGGGGGGGAGCCTTTTTGTAAAACATAGTGGTAATGCAAACTGATGAAAAATTTTGAAATAAAGCTACAATGTATCATACTCCATTCATTCAGTTTACTATCAAAAACACAATTGTAGGCATCTGTTTTACTTTCTTTCTCTCAGGCTTTTTAGACTTCAAAGCTTCTTATCTTCTGGCTTTGTGTTTTTATAGCAATTTCACCACAGCTACAATTAATAGCAAGAGTGTTTCTCAGCTTCCCTCATTGTTGAGTGTGTTTTTACAGTGATTCATACTAAATTTTTATGGCAGATAATTTTTAGATCAATTCTTGTTGTTGTTGCAACACTTAATTTCAAAGTGTCCTTTTATTTTTTCTGACTTATGTGGCTTCAAAACTATTCTGCTTTTTTTAATATAAATTCTCTGTTATCACTGTCTCCTCATAATTTGTTGCTTCTTAGTTGCCTCAAGATGGAAATATTATCAACAAAAAGAGGTGGAAAAAAATTGTGTTTTGAGGGACACATGTACACTATTAAGTCAATCTCAGAGAAACAGAAATCTATAACATGGCGCTGTGTGAAACGAGACTCCCCTGTAACTTGTGCAGCTACCTTAAAGACTAATGACTGTTATGAATGTCCAATTCTAACAAAGATTCATTCTCACTTAGCTGACCAAACAGAAGTAGATGTTTCTAAATGTAGACAAAACATGAAGAATATGGCCAGTACAACTAATGATAAGCCAAACCAGATATTCACAAATATGCTTTTAACAGTATCTGATGAAGTGAAAGCTCGTCTTCCAGATTCAGACGTTGCCAAACGAGTACTCAGGAGGGCTAGAGCCCAACATCGACCCAAAGATCCACAAACACTCCGCGAGTTAGAAATAGTTGGTGAATGGACTATGACTTCAGGTGATCAACCCATTCCATTTTTATTTAGTGACAATGGTCCTAATGCTGATGAGCGTGTGATTATTTTTGCAACAGAACAACATTTGCAGCTGCTTGCAAACTGTGACACTTGGTGCATGGATGGAACATTTTCAGTAACTCCAAATATTTTCTATCAGTTATATGTCATTCATGGTCGGGTAGATAATGTGTTTTTGCCATTAGTTTATGCATTACTCCAACGGAAGACTCAAACTAGTTATGAAACTCTGTTTAGTAAACTGGCAGAAGCTGACTGTGATCCAACAACAGTTATTATTGATTTCGAAAGAAGTGTTCAGCTTTCTGTTCATTCTGTCTTTGGAAACCATGTAAACATTCAATATTGTTTTTATCATCTTTCTCAGTCTGTGTGGCGTAAAATTCAGTCGTTAGGTCTTTCAAGTTTATATGAGTCAGACAATAATTTTCGGCTTTTTTGTGGTCAAATAGACGCTTTGGCATTTCTGCCTGTAACTGAAGTTAATGAGGGCATGAATTATTTGAAAGAGACAATGCCAGAGGAAGCAGAACCTCTCGTTGAATATTTTGACAATACTTATGTTAATGGTCAACTTCGTCAGAGACCAGCAAGAGAGGTGAATGGTATTCAGACTGTTAGGTTGAGGCGAGTGCCTCCTTTATTTCCACCTTCAAGTTGGAATGTCCATGATGTCACTATTGCCAACCTGCCCAGAACAAATAATATCTCAGAAGGTTGGAATAATAAATTTCAAGGACTTATTGGGCATAGTCACCCAAGTATCTGGAAATTGATTGAATGTTTACAATCTGAATGTGCACGTGTCAAAGGTGTGTTGCTCCAGCTTGAACGTGGTATAAGACCAAAAAAAAGAACAAAAAAAGTATTCACTGAATTACAATCCCGTCTTCAAAATTTGTGTGAGGATAGGTTGTCTGGTCGTAAAAGCATACCAGAATTTCTCCGAGGTGTAAGCTGTAATCTGCGTGGTGGTCAACCAAATTTATAAACTCAGAAATATTTGATCAATAAGATGAAAAATGTATTTTTTCTATTTCGTTGGAATTCATAAATTATATAAATTAAAAAGAACTTGGAAAAGTATACCCAACCAGTAGCATGACAAATTATTTCCGGTAGTCTATACTTAAATTTTATAGCTAAATATTCATATTCTAAATATTCATTTAAAAGCATAGAAATTTTATTTTTTCCAGTTCCTTGTAATTTATATTATATATAAATTAAAAGAGACTTGGAAAAGTGAAAAAAACCCAAACTTTTCATTCTAAATTATAACCCGTAATCTGTTACTAAATTTTTATAGCGAAATGTTCAGCCACCAGCATGAAAATTTTATTTTTCTAGTTCTTTGTAATTTCTATAAACTATATAAATCAGAAACAACAAGTAACATTAGAATTGTATTGTGCTATTGTTTTGCTATTGTAATATTAGTTATAACCTGTTTTTAAATGTTCATGTTTGTTGTGCTATGTATAATATCAGGTAAATTTTATGACAGTTTTAAAAAATTATAAAACTTTCAAATGTTGTTCATTTTCATTTTACAATTTACATCCCACCCCACCCCCTCCCCCTCCCTTCCACCCACAAGAGAACAATCTCAAAAGTACACCCAAATACATTCTGGCCGAAACGTCCGCCCTGTCCAATATTTCTGTCCGAAACGTCCTAGTCCGAAACGTCCTAGTCCGAAACGTCCGGTCCGAAACGTCCGTGTCCGAAACGTCCTACATTCATATATTACCTGATGTGCTTATGTTATTATTATGTATTATTATGTATTTGTATTGCCGTTGATGTGAAATGCTGTGACTATTAGAACATATAATAAAATACTGTGAAATACTGTGACTTTTTTTCCTATGCAAATTTGTGACTTTTTTTCTGTGACTTTTTTTCCTGTGACTTTTTTTCCGCTCACCGGAATGGAGTGAACCATATTTCTGATTCCAGATGAAAAAACTATAATGAGTATATTTATTGACATGCTAATGTGATAAAAGTGTCTCTTTTTGAGAATATGGGTGGCCCTTAAAAGGAAAGAGATGGAAACCTCATCACATCATAATCTCGTAAATTGGATCAGTCTTAGTGTCTGAGAGTGTAGTTTATTTATGGTTCAGGTAACAATAGCAATAACAATATGGAGAATGAGATTGTTTCTAAGAGTGTGATTTATTTATTGTTAAGGTGACATTGTGAAGGATGAGAATCAATTAAATGTAGACACAATTAAATGGATAAGGTAGTTGACAATTCATTCTTGTTTTAGGTGACAATGTGAATAAAAATTTTATTGACAAAAAGGAAAAACCATTAGCACCAAAAGAAATAATAGGAAAATATGTATGTGTATAATTTTATTGAGAAAAAGGAAAATGTCTTTAGCACTAAAATAAATCAAAGGAAATTCAAATTTGTGGATAAAATTATACAAATGTGGCTGTTATTTGAAAAAACTCAAGGAGCTTGTTCCAATCACACACACATTTGTACAATTTTATTGAGAAAAAAGAAAACGTCTTTAGCACTAAAATAAATCATAAGAAAAATTAGGAAATTCAATTTTGTTGATAAAGCTCTCTCTCTTTCTCTTTCTTTCTCTCTCTCGAGAGAAAGAGAGAGCATTTTTGTCTTAAGATTTTAGATTTTGAGATTTTAAATATTCATTTTACTTTTTTTCAGTTTGCTGAACCAAAGGTGACAAAACCGCATAATCACGAGATTGATAACACTGTTGAAGTGATTAAAGCCCACCAGGCAATGAAGGAACATGCTGCAATTTCGAAGGAACGGCCACAACAAATATATGCTTCACATGTTGGTAGGTTGTCAGATGATGTAGCAGCTAATCTTGGACAAAAAGACAGTATAAAGCGTGCCATAAGGTATACCCAAAAAGGTCAAGTTCCCAATGAACCAAAGACTCAACAAGATATTGTAATTGAAGGAGAATGGCGAGAAACACCAAATTCCCAACCATTTCTCAAACATGATAGCGGCCTTGAGTCAATAAAGCGTGTTCTTATGTTTTCCAGTGATGAGGGTCTTCGTCAATTATCACTGAAAGATGATTGGTTTATGGACGGTAATTTTAAAATGGCACCCAAAATTTTCAGTCAACTTTATGTCATACATGTAAAACTTTCTGCTAGTGCTATAACTTGTGCATATGCGATACTCCCAGACAAATCAGAGGAAACATACAGGGAGATGTTTCAAGCATTAATGGATAGAGCAGACTGTCTAGGGTTTTCGTTAGGGGAGTGAGAGATTGTTGTAAATGATAAGTAGCTGTATTATGTTCTAGACATTGCATACACATTCAGCTGTAAAGCATCAGAAATTCAGAAATGTATATTTCGTCTGATAGAGCTCCCCACTCTCTCTCTCTTACTCTCTCAAGAGAGAGGGAGAGAAATTGAGCGAGAAGGAGGGAGACATCATTTACAACAATTTATCTCACTCACCAATGCTAAGTAGCTGTGGACATTTACAGCTGTTAACCCCCTACACATTGATGACAAAATATCTAAATTTCAGGCAGAAAAAAATTCCCATAATGCAACTAGAAATTTAACCAATTCAATCTCATTCAGGGGTGTGGAAATGCCATGCCCGACTCGCCCGACTCGTACTTTGACACCGACGGACAAGTGGCATTTTACTGTCTGTCTGCCCGACGGACAAGTGAATTTTGACGTTACCTTACTGACCCGAGTCGAGGACCGTATCATCATATGCGTGATTTGTACCTTTTACACATCCGATTCGAGCTCTCCTCGCCTGAAGCGAGTATAGGCATACTCCGAACTGTAATAACTGTCTGGGTCTGGTTCTTCAATGGGTTTATCATCATTCAAAATCAATATCATTTTTACATTCTCAGTCAGTCACTCTGCATTTATTTACGTGAGATTCATTCAAGGACACACAGACGGAAGTAACAAAAGAGAATTGGTACCCATCCCGAGTACATTTACCTGTTCACCACAGTTAGCATCAGAGTTATTTCCCTCCTGTCATTGTGTAAGATACGACACGTCCTCAGACCTGTAATTTGCAACATTTTATTTAAGTTATTAGTATTTTCGATTTTAAATCCCCGTCAGGGGTGTCGTGAGTTTTTAAACATCAATAAAAGTTTTACACTACAAGTGTTATGCGCATCGCGTAATCAGCTGTTATTTCCTGAACCCGTCCGCAGGGGAACTGGACGATTCGCCCCCGGGACGATTCGCCCCGATGGACGATTCGTGGGTGTACTTGTCTTGATTGACAAAATTCAAGGGGGGGGGGGGGGGGGGGGACTTAGCCTCGTGACTTAGGCCTACCCTCAGGCCTGGCTGACAACAGGAGTGAGGGCGGTTGTCAGCTATTGTCCTAGCTGACAATGGGGGGGGGGGGGGGGGGGGCTGTTGTCCTGGCTGCCAAATGAAATGGGGCACTTATACAAATGCACATTTTTGGACTGGGAGTTGGGGGGGGGGGGGGGGCAGTTGTCTGGGGTCACTTGTGAAGTTGTCTGGTAACCACACTAATAATAATTATTTAATGACACCAAACGTGGTTTTGATCTTTTGAGACACCAGAGACCACAGTAAACGTTAGGCGGTGGCGGGGGGGGGGGGGGGGGGGGTTCTTACCCGCATCCACAACAGGAGGCACAGCCTCAGTAATGTTGTCTTTGACCAAGCTCGGGTACTAAAAAAACTATGGCTTAAAAAAACAAAATGTTGTAAAAACAAAACCACGGTCTCCTTTCTGACAATTTGACTACTCAATGCAAAGTGTTGAGTATGCAAAGTGTTGTGTAAACATTTCCTCATAATTCTGAGGTTTCTTTACACACATTTAGTCAGTGTCAATTATTGACTGCACACATGTCAATATTATTTGTATGGACAACAATTTACACAAAAATCAATTGTCTCAGACAATTTTTAAGTTCCTTGTGGCTTATGTACAGTATCAGGGTTTTTAAAAAAAATCGGGGGCAAATGGTCCATGAGGGTGAATAGTCTAGGGGCGAATCGTCCACAAAAATTAGGGGCGAATCGTCCACGGGGCCGGGGGCGAATCGTCTAGTAACCGTCCGCAGTACTACAGATACTCTTGTTCAGTCTTATCTTTGCTTGTGTATTAGTTTCGTTTGGGCGGTTTTTATTTTGAACATAATTTACATGGTGGTGTCTTTTGTACGAATTGGGCGGTTTTTACTTTTTATATTGCTAGTTGCATTTTTGTTTCTTCGAAACGTGTTCTGTGTACAAACACACATTAAAAATAAACTCAAGCTGTCTGCTAGTAAAATAAATATAAGCATGGATAAATTTGTTTTCCACAAAAGTCCACCAGAAAAAAAAACGGTTGAAATGGGTCAGAAAAGAAAAAAAACACAGGCGGAAAAGGACCGAGTTTATGAAAAAAAACGTAAGCGGTCATTTCAGCCTCATTGGTTGCAAGATTTCCCGTGGCTGAGAGCAGACGATCCTGTCACAGGGCTTGTGCACTGTCATGTGTGTCGACTCTACCCACTTATAGCAGACAGCAAATCCCCATTATACATAGGCAAAGTTGTAGAACGGAGGGATACGTTGTCGGCACACAGTGCGTCGTCAAAACATGAGGCGTGTCAATTAAAATTTGACGAAAAATCTAAGCGAGGGGCAGGCCAGTTAGATAAAGCCTTTGCTAAAGTTGAGAAGCTAGAAGTAGAGCGATATCAAAAATTGTTCAATACAACCTATGCAGTGGCAAAAAATAATAGACCTTTTACTGATTATCCTTTCTTATGTGAAGTACAAATAAAAAACGGTGTGCAGTTAGGCAATGATCATATTGGCAGGGATGCTTGTACAGACTTCATACAGTCAATTTCCACAGTATTGATCAACGAGGTTCGTGCACGCATGGCAAAAGTACGTTTTCTATCTATCTTATCAGATTCTAGTACGGATTCAGCAGTGATAGACCAAGAGGGCATACTTTTAAGATACATTCATCCTGATAATTTGGAGCCAGTAACCAGTTTTGCAAGTATTGAACACTTGGACAATGCTAGAGCCGAGGGAGTATTTGCAGCAATCAAATCCGGTATAGCCAAATGTGGATTTGACTTAAACGACACAAGTGAGGTTAATAAACCGAAATTAGTTTGTGTTAATATGGATGGGGCAGCAGTAAATCTTGGAGCTAAAAACGGAGTTGCCAAAAAACTTAGTGATGTTGTAGAAAATAAGGTCTTAGTCACACATTGTGTTGCTCACAAGTTAGAGCTCGGAGTACTTGATGCTGTGAAAGAAGTTGGGTACCTTAAAGAGTTTGAAGGTACTCTCAAGAGAATTTGCAAATTCTATTCCTTCTCACCAAAGAGGAGAGAGGAATTGAAGTATTTAGCTTCAGTGCTTCAAGAATCACTTTTAATGCACACTGAAATAAAGGCTGTTAGATGGGTCTCCTCCAAAACCAGGGCACTCCAGGCTGTATGTCAAGACCTCCCCGTTACAGTGACACACATGGAGCAAATCCTGAGCCAGTCAAAGAAAGCTGATGAACTGGGACAAGCCAAAGCCATTTTGAATCATCTGACACAAGTGAAGTTTGTCAAGTACATCCACCTCATGTTAGATGTTTTGTCTGCAATAAGTGCTACATCCAAGCTATTTCAGACACAGGATCTTATGATTTTTGAGATAAAGGAGGCCATTGATACTTTATACACGAGGATACATGCAATGTCTGTGGAACCACCAGAAAACCTATCCAAATTATATGCACTGTTTGATGAAAACACCCACATGTTTGATGGGAAAGTGAAGCTAAAAGGCAATCTTCCTGCATTTGCAGCTGATAATGATGTTAAAAAACTGTTAGAATCTGTTAGTACATACATCCTCAAAAGGTTTGAAGATTTCGATGCCCCTCCTCTTTCCCACTTCACAGTGTTTGACTTCAGGGCATGGCCATATTCTCTGGCTGACCTAAGTACTTTTGGGAACACCGAAGTAAAATCACTATGTGATTACTTCATTGATGTGCTAACTGAAGATGAGGTGAAGCTTATTCCTGCCGAATGGCAAAATCTTAAAGTACAAGTATCAACTCAGAGAAAGTTACATCCCGTTGATGTGTATATATCTTTCCTGCAAAGAAAAGCTGACACGTTAAAGCACATTAGTGCCTTAGTTCAGTTGCTGCTTACCATTTCACCATCATCCGCTGCCTGCGAGAGACTGTTCTCCAACATGAACATTGTGAAGAGTGCCCTACGTACCCGACTCACACAGGAAAACTTACAGAATCAAATGAGAATTGTTGCTGATGGTCCATCATTTAAGGATTTTGATCCCAAACCATCCGTCCTTCATTGGTTGAACAGCAAAAATCGTCACATTCAACACAAACATCCTGTGAGGCCAGTGAGGGCCTCTACAGCCTCAGCTGCCTTTGAAGTTGACTCAACTTCAAAGGCAGCTGAAGCTGTAGCTTCAGCTACTGAGTCTCAAAACTGACTTAGACTGAAGACTAAAGTTCATAAATTTGGCCAGTTTTGACATTTTCCACACCCCGGCCTGATAATTTTCAGATCTTAATGTTTTTGGTTAATTAAAGCTATAATCACTGTCAAATTTGGCAATTTTCTTTCTGAATCTGGACTCTGAAGCAAGGAAGAGTTTGGTACTGTAGATTGTTAATTTTGTAAACTGTGACTTTTTTGAAATTAATAAAAGTTAAAATTTGGCAAGGTTTTGGACTTTGTCACTGAAAGTTCAAAGTGTAGACTGTAAGTGTTGCAAGCATTTTTTCAAGTTGGCATAAATCACTAAAGCAGTCTAAAGGATATTGGCAGTTTGGCTCTTCTCTGCTACATTACCAAAACCAACTGATTCAGCTGATTTTGGTATTTTAGCAGAGAAGAGTCTGACTGCCTTAATAGTTACAACTTACAAGTCTTGAACAAATACTTGCAGCACTAACTATAACAGTAAACTTGTAAAAAATAAGACAACACAGTATGATTTAAATTATTTTATTGACTGACTTAACATACTTACCTAGGATGAAAACCATATTCCTCTATTAATCCTCAATGACTTGGGTTTTTTTTCAATTTTTTCTCCTAAAACTGGTTAAAATTTGACATCCTTGTGAGGGGTCGACTATTGACTCAGAATGCAGGAAATGGCATCTAAGACCATCTAAATTTAAAAATTTTCCGGGGGGGCATGCCCCCGGACCCCCCTAGCAGGCTCGGGCCCTCGGACAAGTGTTCTCCAGATGCTTACAATTTTCTGGACAAGTGGCCAATATTGACATTTCCACACCCCTGTGTATTCTGCAATCAGCAACTCCTTGTGTTCAAAAATTGAACAACACACCCTGAAACAAAGCAAATAAAATGGTGGAAGATTCGTTTAGAGAAATGTTTGGAGGGAAAGTATTTTAACATCATAAAATGGCAGACGATAATTGAATTATATTTTGTTATAAGGACGGAAGGATTCCATATTCTACTTTTATTGTTCATCATCGGCCATTGTTTTAATATAATCATTACAGGTAATTTATTTGTGTCTTGTAGTCAACAATAATTTTATATAATATTAGATAAAATATGGCAGGAAATATTGGTGACAGACAAGATGGAGTACAAGAAATGTGTTTCAATATTGGACGGTTTAGGTGTGGGGGTGGTGGTCGTGTGGGTGGTCCCCAGAGTATTGTTATTGCACCGGACACGGATGGACAATTTATGGTAGTTACATGGAGGCCCCACTGATTATATCGTGTCAGTAATGACGGAATGATAATTCTACAGGCCATAGAATTACCGGATGAACCTCATGATATCTGTATATATGGAGATGTAGTAACCATAACACTTCCATACCATAAACAAATCAATGTCTATAACTTGGAGGATTTAACGGTATCAACAGAAATCCATTCATTGCACTAATTTTGGTACAAAATGGCTGCTGGTGACCATCTTGAATTTCAGACCACACCCCAAAACACTCGTTCTCATTCCACAGTAATAGCAAACATAGGTACCCAAGAAGTTTCGTAAAGACCGGTTCATAAATACGGCCTCTAGCCTGAGCCGTATAGAAGTTGTGTACAAAAAACTGATTAGACCTAATTTTGGTACAAAATGGCCACTGGCAGCCATCTTTAATTTTAGACCGCACCCAGAAACACTCGTTCTCGTTCCACGGTGATAACAAAGGTACCCAAGACGTTTCGTGAAGATCGGTTCACAAATACAGACTCGAGCCCGAGCCGTATTGGCATTTGCACTTACAGTGCTGAAAGTAACACCAAAAAACATCAATGTTAGTCTAATTTGCATAATGTACGCACGAGGAAAAAAACCTGTATTATATGTGATGTATCCCATGGTACTAAACATTCATACAAAAAATTATTCAAATCAGCGCTTTCATATGGACGTTCTGCACAAAAATCAGACTGCACCTAATTTTGGACAAAATGGCTGCCAGCTGACAACTTTGTTTTTTGGGTCCGATCCGAAATTCCTCGTTCTCGTCCCACAGTCATAACAAAGGTACCCACGAAGTTTCATAAAGATCGGTTCATAAATACGGCCTCTAGCCCGAGCCGTATTGAATTGCTGACGGACAGACGGACGTTCTTACACGTTCTTACTTGAGGGGTTTTTCCCATGTTAAACCCTAACCCCACGAAGTCAAAAAATTAACCCCACAGTGCAAAAAATAACCCCACAAGTGGCCACTGTACTAACCCAACCCCACAGCTACCACTGACCCTAAATTGTAAACCCCACAATGTACCTCTGCTAAGCCCGGCCAGATGGACATAAGCTCAAATTTTGCTTCACCAAAGTTGAGCTAAAAAGTAAATTTGTGCCCCAAAAATAATAATAGAATGTCCATGGCAATATTCATAGTAGTTTATTTTTCAGGGGTATAATTTGAAATGAAAGTGTCAATGACACTGTAGCTCAACTTGTCAAGACATGTACATGTATAGTATGTGACACAGCAATGACAAACATCTAGGCAATGACCTGATAACAAAGGTACATATAAAGTATTGTAACGGTCTGTACATAAATACTGACCGTTGCCTGCAACAAATGTATAGGTAAAGAATTGAAGGTGGGTGACAGTCAGATGCTAAACTAGAAAAAAAATCTTGGAGTCCCAGAGTGGGTCTGACTGAACCCCAAAATATTTGTTCTCATAGCACAGTGATAACAAAGGCACCCCAAAACACACTTATTCCTGTCCCAAGATGAAAACAAAGGTACCCAAGATGTTTCGTGAAGGTCAGTTCATAAATACGAGCTGTATAGAAGTTGTGACAAAAAACTGATTGGACCTAATTTCGGTACAAAATGGCCACTGGCAGCCATCTTGAATTTTGGACCACACTCAGAAACACTCGTTCTCGTCCCAAGGTGATAACAAAAGTACCCAAGAAGTTTTGTAAAGATCGGTTCATAAATGTGGCTTCTAGCCTGAGCCGTATAGAAGTTGTGTACAAAAAATTGATTAGACCTAATTTCGGTACAAAATGGCCACTGTAAGCCATCTTGAATTTTGGACCGCACTTAGAAACACTCGTTCTCATCCCAAGGTGATAACAGAGATACCCAAGAAGTTTTGTGAAGATCGGTTGATAAATGTAGCCTCTAGCCCGAGCCGTATTGACATGTGTACTTACTGTGTGTAAGTGGCACTGAAAAAATCGAAGTTCATCTATTTTGCATAATTTCTGCACGAGAAAAAAACCTGTATTATATGTGATGTATCCCATAGTACTAAACATTCACACAAAAAATTATTCAAATCCGTGCTTTCATATGGAAGTTCTGTGCAAAAATCTGATTTCACCTAAGTCTGTACAAAATGGCCGCCAGCAGCCAACCTGAATTTCGGATCGGACCCAAAAACACTTGTTCTCGTCCCATGGTCATAACAAAGGTACCCAAGAAGTTTTGTGAAGATCGGTTTATAAATACGGCCTCTAGCCCAAGCCGTATTGAATTGTTGACGGACGACTGGCCATGGCATAAGCTCAAATTTGGCTTCGCCAAAGTTGAGCTAAAAATAGGTAATAAATTTAACATTTATAAGCAAAACTGATTCCAACATAGCATTAAGTAATGAATCCACAAACTTTAGAATTAATTATTTATTTATTGGTGTTTAATGTCACATACTTATGCACAATAGGTAATCATGACCGTGACAGTTTTACGAGGTCTCAGTCGGTCAGCGCAGGAAAATAAAATCTAAAACCTTTCATATTGAACTAATGGGTCTCCTATTTCATGAGGTGACAAAATATAATTCAATTAAATTTATTATTTAATAAATATGCACATTCTTTCATTTTGGTTTCATCTTGTACTGTTATTCATTGCTCAAACCAATAACTACAGTTAAAACTAGAAGTCCTGTCACGAACTGTGCGCTTATCTAGTCTTAATTGCGCGTTGGAATTGCGTGCAATTGCCATATCGAATGGCATCCAAAGCACGGCAGGTTCTCCTGTTTACTCAGAGCAAACACAGGCAATGTTTCTGTCAATGGACCTCCGGGTTACCCGGAGGTCCATTGGCTGAAACATTGCTTGTGGACAGGCCATATATACAGAATTTGATAGCTTTACTATGGTCATAACGTGTTGATTAACGCGCAGATCAGCGTGCTATTTGTGCTCATTTCATGAAATGACTTCTAGTTTTAACTGCATTTGTTTTGTACTTTCATGCAGAACTCAAGCTGCACAGTGGGGAAAATAATGTTAAATACTTGTGACTAATACTTCCAAAAGGCCACTCTCTCAAAGCTGACCACCTTTCTTTCAGCTAGCTGGACTGTCCATGTGTTCCAGAGTGGTGTGCTCACTGTGCTTCTTGGAACATGTAACACCCATTGCATGAGAAAGTTTGATAGTTTTGAGAAGCAGGGCAAAATCCGAAAGAGGCTGCTGACTGGTATTGACGATAAATCTTTGAGTGAAAAGGACAACAGAAGAATGAAATGGTGCATCAGTCGGGAAAGTACTTGATTCCAACTCCTATGTTCTAAATGATCATACCTGTAGTTTTGATATTTTTTTTGTATTTTCTACTCCATATTATTCTGATTTGATCCCCTATTTTTATTCATTTTCACCAGGTTGGACCGCAGTCTAATTCTCATAATGCACTATTTTTGGACTAAATTCTTAACATTTTGAATAGCTGTAGATAGTTGGAGTTAGTTTGGAATTTTGAGGTTATTTATCCAAGATATGGCACTTTGAAATATTATAAAGTCAGTTTGTAACTTCAGTATAATATTCCACCCTGCAATATTAGTCTTCACTATACTATTATATGGATGACAGTCACAGGAGTATACCCCCCTCTCATATTCACAATAAAGTTCACACAAGAAACATTAGAACATTGGTCAATGGATGAAAGTGCATCTAGAATTAGAATATGGGATACAGATCGCTCTCACCAGTCACATTTATCAACAACCACTCCCCCCCCCCCCCCACAACCACACTGCCAAAACACCACCAATTTCACTGTGACCCACCCATGCGGTGAAATGAAGAACTACAGTGTGATGCTAATAGAATTCCTCAACACCTTTATGGTGAGCAAAACCCGACTGAATCAGACCGAAAACTCTGTCCAGACTGAAGGCTCGTTTAAGAGATTTTACCGACGAGGGAAATGGAAAACCATGGAATTGGAGAAGAGATACAGCCCGGAGAGAGTAGATCACCATTAACTCTGGTAGAGTGCTAAATTATTTTTAGCCATCAAAATTTGTTCACATGTCTTTGCCTTGTTACAAATTATAGGAGAGTGCCTGTGGGCACTCTCCTATAAACTGTAACAAGGCAAATCCAAACACACTAAATAATATCACTTCAAAGATAATATGAAGCCGAGCCACTGAACCTGAAACCTTTAAGTTGCACTATCTGCACTTCAGAATAAATCCCATATATGGGCTTCCAGCACTCTACCAGTTAAATCACAAACCTTTACAACAATTGTGCACACTTTTTGAGAACAGAACTCACAAAACAATAAAAGTTACAACACAAAGCCCTGGGAGTGGAAGTGCTCTATGAGCTGAACGTTTACAGATTTCTTTAACCCTTTACCCAACGCAGACAATTTCAAAATTTATTATTTTAAATATAATTTTTTTTAATTTTTTCAAAAAATTTCAGCAAAACCATATCATGTGACCCCTCTTTGGAACGAGCTCAACGAGCTCGTTCCAAAGAGGGGTCACATGATACGGTTTTGTTAAAATTTTTGGAAAAATAATATTTTTTCAGCTGATGAATTTGCATATTACGTGGGTGGATGCGGGCGATTCGTTGGGTAAAGGGTTAAAAAATAGTATCCTGCAAAAAACTGAATAAATTCAGACTGGTATGCTGTGATTTCACCCAGAGACTTGGTTAGGAGGATTTTGACCGAAATCATAAGAAAATAATCCAGCATCATCACAGCCCTGGGATTTTCTACTTCCAACATCAATAAATACAATTTGGCAAAACTTCTGTTGCCCATCATAACATTCTTTTCAAATAAATTTGTTATGGTCCTGCAAAATTACCCCCCACCCCCCCTGCCACCCCCCAAACCCGGGGCCCCCCTCCCCCCCCCCCCCCCCAGCCAATATTTGCTAACTAGTTTTCACAGTAATTACTACTGACCAAAAAATCTAGTTACTTGCCACAACTCCTTATATTTTATCGTGTATCCCCCTCCCCCACCCCCGTCCCAACCATCCACACAGAGGTGTATTCTAGCAGTACCCTTAGAAAGTACAATTAACAATTTGATGAATGCTACGTCCATGCTGTTCCCCTTTTAAATATTTCTTCATGGTCTTGGAAGTGTGAATTTCTGATTGCATTTTTTCTTTTTGCGTTTGAAAATTTCCAAATTATGGTGAATTCTCAGCAGCAAGAAAAATCCTCGGATGGGTGACCGTCTGAGCGATAGATTCGGACTCCCACGTTGTGTCCTTGGGCAAGGCACTTAACCCTGATTGTCCACATGGGGGGCACACTGACGCCGTGTACTAAGGCGTACTGCACGACGATGGTACGCATGTCTTCAACCAATCTAACCCTGCCTGTGCTGCAGTGCGGAGTTACGATGTGGGGGAGCTGGCAGCTGCTTGTCGTTGCTTGGTGGTTCTCTCCGGGTACTCTGGCTTCCTCCACCCGTAAAACTGTCACGGTCATGATTAGCCATTGTGCAGAAGTATGTGACCTTAAACACCAATAAATAAATTGTCTTCAGATTACTCTTATAGACTATTTTATTCGTTCTATTTCCTTTCATTAATTTAGTGATGGAAGAACTCTGTCTGCAATAGAAGAAGGAATACAAGCATCCAGCAGTGCTGATATAGTTTCTGAAGAAAGGTAATTGACCCCAAAAGTTTAAACACAAATAAATAAATAAAGAATATAGCAGCAAGAAAAGATTGTTTTCCCAATTTTTTTGCGAATATTTTTTACTTTTTATCACTTTCAAATTACATAACTCAGCAATCTGTGATGAGATTTGGGTGGGGGCATTAATTAAAATACCTTGTCTTATACATGTGTTTCTTATAAATGTGTTTCTAATGCAGGTTATGATAATGTTAAAGTATTTTAATGAACCATTGTATCACATCCTATCTATACCGTTAAATAAAATAATCTAATCTAATCTATACCCACACACTGCTTCCATATCACTTGTTGTATTTTCAAGTAGGCCTACATGAAAATTTTCTGAAAGGTGGGGTGGGGGAGAGGAGGTGCAACAAATACACTCACCCATTCAACCTCAACACCTCAGGTTCTAAGTAGGTTGGAAAGGGTCTTTTTTTTTTTTTTTTGGGGGGGGGGGGGGGGGGGGGGGGGGTCATCAATCACCCACATCGAACCCAAATCTGTGGTTGTATTTTCAACTTGCAAGTTGGTTTGAACATTATGTAGCCCTTTCTGCAAGTTTGATCAACACATTGTCTTTTCATCACAAGTTTTCTTGATACCAACTGATTGTTACAGTGACGGCGCCAGGATTTCAATATTGGGGGGGGGGGGGGCTTGGGTAAGCTATGCAGGGGGGGGGGGGGGGTTCCAAGGTCAAGATGTCCAAGGCATCTCTCAAATTCTGCAGGCCTTATAGTTGGAGGAGGGGATCTCCCCCTCGTGTGTGTGGGGGTATGGAGGGTCTTCCCATGAAAGATTTCCATATTTGGAGGCCCTGGGAGTGGGAGCAATATCTGAGCAATATCTGAGCATTTCTACAAAACCCGACATGACGTGTATTGTTGTGTGTCGTTTGCAGTGTGAAATTGGGTGGAAAAACCACAGTCAGATAGAAATTTGAAGTTTGATTGGGGGCGAGGGAAAAGTGGGAGGGGCAGCCATCCCCCTCCAGTGGCACCGCCACTGGATTGTAAAACGTCATGTAAAAAGTTTTGGACCAGATAGCAAATGAATTCAGTATCAGTAAGTTTAAGTAAAATTGTCTGGTATCAAATTTATAGAATTAATTCCGATGCTTTAATTTGTAATTGTGGTCCCATTTAGCTGGTCGCTTGAAATTGCAAATGCATTTGGAATTGGAGACCGACAGTCTGAGTGTTTGATCGAACTCAAGTCACTGATAAAAAACGACAGCAGTTCACCTTCTGGTCTTCCTTATCTTTCGAAGAAATCAGTCATGAACTATTTACTGAATGATTTCATATTCAAAAACAAAATGTATCAACACTGCGTGTACACGTGTTGATAATTTTCTCTTGCAATCACAGCTCGAAGACGTGCAAACCGTCTTTCCTAGCCAAAATTGGTATACAATGTTACAAGAATCTCCACGTGACACAAAAGTGGGGCAATCCGAAAGTTGCAACAATTTTCTGTGGAGTTTCCACTGCAGTGGAGGTGCTTGGTGTAACACTGTATCACTTCAAAACCTCAAAAATGGAAAGATCGTGTTTGAAATATCATTACCAGGTACCGGTACCGTACTTTTTGATAAATATTCAAGAAAAATGGGGAAAAAAATTGATGATCTGAAAAGTACAATGCATTGCAATGAAGAGCAAAGTCTCAGGAATCCCATTGTGTCCCTCTTTTAATTGTATATTACGTATCTTAAAGCGGAAATCGTCATAAGCACGAGAGGGGTAGACCTGTTGTTTACAAAAAAGAGTGTCAGAAATGAGAAATGCGAGAAAACATCGACTCGTCATTTTTAAACGTCTCGCAAAAGGAAAATACTCAAAATTATGGAATTTCTTGCAGACACAATTGTTTAGATATTTTATTAATTAACAAGCATGGCACTTTGTAGCCTTCAAAAATTTTTATTTATTTTTTACAAGCAATTGAAGTTTAAAAATTGCAAATGCAGCGCAACATGCATTCCTTTTGTGTTTTTGTGGTTTCGATTTTTGATGGAACCTACCAGATGACGCCATATCCGATATCTACGGGTGACACCATTCCAGCACATTCACCTGTTCCTATTTTCAGAAATCTAATTTGATTTCTACCAATGAAAACAATACAGTTTGATAAACTTCGACTTCTATTTTTTGTCCATGGAGTTTACTTCCGGACACAGATTTTTGGATTGCTCAGACATTTCTTTTTATGAAATATTCTAAATTTCGATCTTATATTTTCACACACACACACACACGTTACCATTATGCTCTATTCGGCCGCTCACTACATTCGCTATAAATATAACTTTTTATCCTATAGATTTATTTCTCATTATGTATTCATCATGTGATACTCATTACACGTCAACTTTATACAAGAGCAGCCGACACAGTTGTCGAACTACACACCCTGACAGGAAGCAAATAAAATGGTGGAAGATTCGTTTAGAGAAATGTTTGGAGGGGAAAATATTTTAACATCATAAAATGGCAGACGATAATTGAATTATATTTTGTTATAAGGACGGAAGGATTCCATTTTCTACTTTTATTGTTCATCGTCGGCCATTGTTTTAATTTAATCATTACAGGTAATTTATTTGTGTCTTGTAGTCAACAATAATTTTATATAATATTACATGTAGATAAAATATGGCAGGAAATATTGGTGACAGACAAGATGGAGTACAAGAAATGTGTTTCAATATTGGACGGTTTAGGTGTGGGGGTGGTGGTCGTGTGGGTGGTCCCCAGAGTATTGTTATTGTATGTACCAGACATGGATGGACAATTTATGGTAGTTACATGGAGGCCCCACAGATTATATCGAGTCAGAAATGACGGAATGATAATTCTACAGGCCATTGAATTACCGTCTGTACGTAATGATATCTGTATATATGGAGATGTAGTAGCCATAACACTTCCATACCATAAACAAATCAATGTCTATAACTTGGAGGATTTAACGGTATCAACAGAAATCCATTTATCCGTCGTTTGTCTGGGAATCTGTTGAGTTTGTAACTACCGGGGTGACTGGAAGGGTTGATGATGATAGAGTTATAAGTTGTAATGATAGGGGGGGGGGGGGGGAGGGAGGAGGGGGGGATATTATTGATAAATCAGATCCAATATTCAGTGATCCACTGTGTGTGAGATCATCTAGTTGTGATCAACATTTATTTATAAGTGATTTTGGGAATCCCAGTATTATATCATTAAGTGCTAGAGATTTACATCATGTATTATTTAAAACACGACTTGATGATCTTTGTTTTATGTATCCACGAGGATTATGTATAGATAGATTTGGTAGTTAAAATGTGAGTTGTTGGGACCGTAGGACGGGTAGAACATGTGTTGCAGAATTCACAAATAATGGTAGATATATATCTACAATTATATAAATTCCTAACCACAACATTCCTCTACACACTGAATAGTTTAATGTTATCAATAGATATTGTGTTCAATCTTTATATCATATTTGTATTAATGTCTGTAATCATATCGAGTATCAGTCACGTAGGTCATAACATGGTGGTGGTATATGTTACAATAATGACAATAGTAACATTGCTGTTATAAAGCACTCCAAGTATCGAGACACAGAACACCCAGTGGTACATACAGCAACATCCCATGTATATCTATACAGGAGACGACGATGTGTACCTCCTCCACCTCCTCTCCCTTGTGTACAAGCTTGATCATGACAATATTAATTTGTGATATAAACATTTCATTCCTCGAGTGGAACAAGATGCCATCTACAATGCTATTGCATTGCAGAGTGCATCTTGTTCCACTCAAATCATAATTTATGGTCATTAATTAATTTATATATTGTATCGGTCACGTAGGTCATTACATGGTGGTGGTGGTATACGTTACAATAATGACAATGGTAACATTGCTGTTATAAAGCACTCCAAGTATCGAGACACAGAACACCCAGTGGTACATACAGCAACATCCCATGTATATCTATACAGGAGACGACGACGTGTACCTCCTCCACCTCCTCTCCCTTGTGTACAAGCTTGATCATGACAATATTAATTTGTGATATAAACATTTCATTCCTCGAGTGGAACAAGATGCCATCTACAATGCTATTGCATTGCAGAGTGCATCTTGTTCCACTCAAATCATAATTTATGGCATTAATTAATTTATATATTGTATCGGTCACCATAGGTCATTACATGGTGGTGGTGGTATACGTTACAATAATGACAATGGTAACATTGCTGTTATAAAGCACTCCAAGTATCGAGACACAGAACACCCAGAGGTACATACAGCAACATCCCATGTATATCTATACAGGAGACGACGACGTGTACCTCCTCCACCTCCTCTCCCTTGTGTACAAGCTTGATCATGACAATATTAATTTGTGATATAAACATTTCATTCCTCGAGTGGAACAAGATGCCATCTACAATGCTATTGCATTGCAGAGTGCATCTTGTTCCACTCAAATCATAATTTATGGTCATTAATTAATTTATATATTGTATCGGTCACGTAGGTCATTACATGGTGGTGGTGGTATACGTTACAATAATGACAATGGTAACATTGCTGTTATAAAGCACTCCAAGTATCAAGACACAGAACACCCAGAGGTACATACAGCAACATCCCATATAGTGGGGCTGATAAATGGTATAATTGTTCACTTTTTGACTAAAGCATGAAATTTCGCATGTACGTTATTTTGATCATACTAAATGATTTAAGATCGGGACCCATCTCCAAAATCCTTTCTGAGCCAGCATCTAGGGGTGGATATTCTGGATGTGGTGTGCGTGAGAAATAAGCAATTTTCGGCGTTCCGTACTAGTAAATTGGCAACAATGGGAGATAACTGCTTACGTTCGCGTGTTGTTGTGATCACAGAAAGCTTATAAATTTGACTAATTTGTGTAAAAATATTTCATTGAAACGGGACTTGGTGTATCAATTTTATCAAATTAGTAATTTTTACTCACCTTCTATAAAACAAATGTCCAATATGCAGCTAAAATGTGCGTTGTCTACAACCTAATTGATCGATACCGCACTTCGTCAAAATATTCGACCCAGATAACACAACCAAGCTGCGTCTTATTATATCTGCTTGGATTGAATTTTTAAATTTCCGTTTATGAAACATCACCGCACTAAACAAATTTTCAATTCTGGTGGTTTAACTTAAGTTCTTGTGTTTTTCGTTTTAATAAATATATCGGCCGTCTTGTGTCTCAGTGCGGGGCGAAATCATCGACTGGATATCGATGCCTCATATTCTTTGTGTTCTTGAAAGTAACTACGGAAGCCCATTTTTGTCACATACTTTATGCATTAAAATGTACGCCAACTTCACCAAGCTCTTAAGTAAACGATTTTGTTGATATTAATTAATTAATTGTTAAAGTTTGTTTTATTTATAAAACGATTGTGATGCCCCATATTCTTTATGTACTTAAAAGTAACTACGGAAGCCCAGTTTTGTCACATAATTTATGCATTAAAATATTCGGCAACTTCGCCAAGTCCTTAAGTAAACGTTTTTTTGTTGATATTAATTAATTGGTAAAGTTTGTTTTATTTATAAAACGATTGTCATGCCCCATATTCTTTATGTACGTACAAGTAACTACGGAAGCCCAGTTTTGTCACATATTTTATGCATTAAAATGTACAGTTAAAACTAGAAGTCCTGTCACGAATAGTGCGGTTATGTAGGCTTAATAGCGCGTTGGAATTGCGCGCAATTGCCATATCGAATGGCATCCAAACCACGACAGGTTCTCCTGGTTACCCATAGCAAACACATGCAATGTTTCTGCCAATGGACCTCCGGGTCACCCGGAGGTCCATTGGCTGAAACATTGCTTGTGCACAGGCCATATGTACAGAATTTGATAGCTTTACTTGGGCCATAACGCGCATATTAACGCGCATATCAACGTGCTATTTGTGCGCATTTCATGACAGGACTTCTAGTTTTAACTGTACGCCAAGTCCTTAAGTAAACGTTTTTGATGATATTAATTAATTGGTAAAGTTTGTCTTATTTATAAAACGATTGTAAGCGAAGTAATTATATATTGTGTGATAGAGCCCATTAGGATAAGATATGATTATTTAATTTTCTGTAGGCTGTAAACGTGGATAAGCAAAGCTGTGTTAGTGTAAAGAATACAAGTTGAGGTACAGTTAAAACTAGAAGTCCTGTCATGAAATGCGCACAAATAGCACGTTGATATGCGCGTTAATGTGCGCGTTATGGCCCAATTAAAGCGATCATATTATGTACATATGGCCTGTGCACAGGCAATGTTTCAGCCAATGGACCTCCGGGTAACCCGGAGGTCCATTGGCAGAAACATTGCATGTGTTTGCTATGAGTAACCAGGAAAACCTGCCGTGCTTTGTACGCCATTCGATATGGCAATTGCGCGCAATTCCAACGCGCAATTTAGCCTAGATAAGCGCACTATTCGTGACAGGACTTCTAGTTTTAACTGTACTTTACAACCACTTTGAGAATACACCAGACACAGAAAAACCATGAGTGACGCAATTCTTTGGAATCTGTGTTTTATATGCCAGCAAATAACTGCAGACTCACTTGTTTGTCCAGCTGAGAATATCCATAGAGGAGAGACAGTGGGTTCTGGATATGACACCCTCGCTGACAATCTCAAATGTTTCCATGAACAAGGAGAAAGACTTGATGTGCTAAAAAACTTTGATTTATCGGAGCTAGCAGATGTCTTCAGAAAAAACAGTGCAAAGTGGCACAAGAAGAGCGCTCTCAAATACAGTAAAATGAAGTTAGAAAGACTCATGAAACGCCGAAGTACTACTGCCAGCGAGTGTTCAAGTGTTGACTATGGAGTTCCGGCAAACAAAAAGGTTTGCCTTCGAAAGGATTTTCAGACTTCTTCACCGCAGCAGTTTTTCTTCTGTGAAAAGGATTTGCCAAGATATATAAATACTTTACATGCTGCTAGTACTTTAGAAATAGACAGCCGTGTTAGGCAAATCGCAACAAGACACCAGCAAACAAAAATCTTAGCCAAACTCGCTAAGGGGGATATGATCGCCACAGAAGCAGTTTACCATCGAAACTGTCTGCGAGCATTTTATAACATTGATAGACCAAGGGTTGAAATTGACTCTGGTGAGACTTCTTCCCGCATAGTTCGAGGCATCGCACTAGAAGAAGTTATTTCCCATATGAGGGAACAGCAGATGAACGATACGAAAGCAGTTTTCAAACTCAGCGAGCTAGTGAAAACATACTGTACAAAGCTTACTCAGTTTGGTGTTAATGTGGAGACGCGTTTTAACAGCACTAGATTCAAAGAAAGACTTCTTGAAGCTTGCCCAGACATGAGTTGCCACACTAGTGGACGCGAGACAATTATAGCATCTGAACAGTCTGTTGCGCAGGTTCTGAGAGACATTCAGGAGGAGAATAGTGACGTACAGGGTTGTAATCTCGCCAAAACTGCACGCCTTGTTCGCAAAGAAATACTGGATTTGAATACTAACAAGTTTCCTGGTAAATTCACCGATGACTGGAAAGAAACATCTACCCCTAAAACCCTTAGGGCTCTACTCTCCCTCATATTGATGGGTACAGATACTACGCACAGTGAAACATCCCCAGAGATAGTTCAAAATCTTGCAGAATTGATAGTTTATAACACATCTGGTTCTAGATGTCAGACCAATAGAACAGTGCGTCATAACAAAAGCCGAGAGACCCCATTACCTGTTTATGTAGCTTTGCTTGTTCATTCACAAACCCGCCAACGCAATTTAATTGACAAATTTTTTCATAACGGTTTATCAGTTTCTTATAACAGACTTTTGGACATCACAAATGACGTTAACGACGAAGTATGCAGTCAGTTTGCATTTGATGGAGCAGTTTGTCCTCTCAACTTGAAGCGAGGAATATTTGTAACATCGGCCATTGATAACTTAGACCATAATCCAAGGTCAAACACCGCAAAAAGTTCATTTCATGGAACTGGTGTGTCGCTGTTCCAAACACATTCCCCCACAGATGTGCCCGAAGAGCGTATCCGGTGTGCAAGTGTCACAAAAGATGCCAAATTGTGCAAAAGTTACACTCAAGTGTTGCCTTGTCCTATGAAAATTAACGAACCTCAGGTCCCTGAAATAATATGGAACGTACCTTCACTAGACGACCTCAGACAAAGTGATCATATTTCTTTTGAATGGCCAGAAAACGTTCTTAATGACATAAATGAAAAATCGAATATTGAAAACAAAAACGAAATACATTCAACATGGTCGGCTTACAATGCAAATAAAATTATCTCCGACAGTGAAACACCCAAAACCGCGACGGCAATGTTACCCTTATTTCGCGAAGACTCAAAATCTATAGCCATGATTCGACATGCAATGATTGCAATACAAAAATCAACTGAATTTCTTAATGGTAATCAACATCCAGTAATTGCATTTGACCAACCGTTATATGCACTTGCCAAGAAAATCCAGTGGAAGTGGCCAAACGACCTAGAAGGTAAATGTGTCATCATGTTGGGAGGACTTCATTTAGAAATGGCAATGCTTGCGTCTCTTGGCGACTGGTTGAAAGGTAGTGGTTGGGTTGAAACGTTGGAGAGAGCCAAAGTCGCATCACACGGGATTGCCGAATCGTTCCTTACTGGTTCTAATGTTAAGAGCGTGCAGTATGCGCACGAGGTAACGGCATGCGCTTTGTACATACTTTTTATGGATGCCTACAATACCAATAGCGCAGTAGAGTCAATTGATCACTTTCGAGTTTTGCCAGATCGGTGTACACAATTCAAATTCTGGCAAAAAACATTGGAATTGGAACTCTTGGTTCTTGATTTTGTAAAATCCTTGCGAGTGGGCGATTTTGAACTTTACAAACAAACATTGTTACAGATTGCACCCATCTTCTTTGCGTTCGACCATACAAATTATGCGCGTTGGCTGCCTGTTCATTTGCGCGATATGTTAACCTTAGAGGAGAAACACCCCGATGTTTATAAGAAATTCAAAGAGGGCCATTTTGTGGTTAAGAAAATGGGAAAAAAATTTTCTGGAATATCAATTGGCCAGGCACATGAACAGAATAACAAAACTGTTAAAGGTGACGGTGGCATAATTGGCTTAACCGAAAACGAAAGTGCAATGAACAGGTGGCTCACTGTCGGACCTGAAATTGTCCAGATTATTAAAGGGTATGATGAGGAACGTCATTCTCCAGCGCAGCCACTTAATGACAGCCATCACGAATCATTACATTCATTTCAGAAAAGGTTTCTGGACGATGTAAAGTCTATGGTCGACACCATTCGTGACGATGGCAACCCATTTATGGAAGGTTCAAACGATTTAGTTGCACTGCAGACTAAGAACATCATTTCTTGCAGTAAAGATGTTGATCTAATACCTAACATTTTCTACAAAGGTGTTTCTCAGTTTCACACATTTCTCTGTGACCGACTGTTAGGGAAAGGTGAGTCTTCCATATTTGATACTATACACAAGAACAATTTTTCTATTTTCTCAGTTACAAAACCTTCTAATATCAAAACCAATCCGAAGTTAGCAATGCTAAAGCATGATACTTCGTTGTTTTCTCGGCTGTATATAGCTTCTCAGCATCGAGAAGGAAATGTAAGGGAATTTTTTGAACACGAGAATCATTGTTTCCCACCATCAATCTCACAAAACAACATGCTTCGTTCGGGAAATAAAGCTGACCTTCTGAGATGTCTAGAAAACGACGGTGTCATAATTGATACGCCTAAATTTGACGCAGTGTTTCTAGATGGGGCGGCAATTGTTAACATCGTAAAACCCGACAAACCAATGACATTTCAGGCATACACATGTGAAAAAATGATTCCCTTCATGAGTCGGTATATTGAGAAAGCTAACAGAGTAGACATTGTTTTTGATGTGTATGCTAAAGAATCGCTGAAATCAACTGCTAGAGCCAACAGGGACAGTGGGTTCCGCAGACGTGTGTTGGGGCAATCAGTAACACCTACAGGCTCAGCCTGGCAATCATTTCTAAGAAACAGCGACAACAAATCGGAGCTGTTTCAATATATTGCATTGCAAATTGTTACAATAGCAGAGTCCGAAAAGTGGGCACAGTCCATTTTTACAACAAGCAAAGATAATGTCTTATCCTACCCCGTAAGTGATTTGTCAAGAGCTTTCGCCGTGCAATCATGAGGAGGCTGACACAAGATTGTACTTGCACGTACAACATGCATTTAAGCAAGGTCACACCAGATGTCTCGTTAGGACTGTGGATACTGACGTTGTTGTCCTAGGCATTTATGTAGTTCAAAAACTACCTGGTTTGGAACTCATTATTGCTTTTGGGAGTGGTAAAGACATTAGATATTATGACATTAATGCTATGCAATCAAATTTGGGACCCCAAAAAGCATTGTCTTTGCCAATGTTTCATTCATTTACTGGTTGTGACACGACCTCTTTCTTTTGTGGGAAAGGCAAAAAAACTGCATGGAAGACGTGGAACAATTTCCCCGATGTCACAAATGCCTTTACGCTACAAAATCATGCCTTGTCCTCAATCATGGCAAACTTTGAGGTTATTGAACAGTTTATAGTGTACTTATACCACCCCACTAGTGACAAAACATTTGTTAATGACGTCCGTTTGGAACTATTTGCGAAAAAGGGCAGGACAATCGAGAATATACCCCCCTCACAAGATGCATTGCGTCTACATACAATGCGGGCCTTTTATCAGGCAAGTTGCTGGACACAATGTCTGGAGAAATATGTGACACTCCCTGACCCAGCTACTACGGGTTTTGTCAAATATAACGATGAATGGGTGCCCAAATGGACCACCATGCCCGAAATTGCAAAAACCTCCCAAGAATTGATAAAATATGGATGCAAAAAAGGGTGCAAAAACAAAACTTGCTCTTGCAAAAAAGCCCATTTGAAATGTACTGCTCTATGTTTCTGTGAAGGCGGGTGTTGAAAGTTTACAGTATAGAAACAGAGTAGACCTAAATGGCCCAAACACTTTATTGCCACAAGTCTCTGATTTTTCAATAAAATTCATGTTGCAGAGAGTCTTTATTCTTTTTAAGAATCTCATCAACAGATATTTGATTAACTTTTAACAACCCCCACCCCCATTTAGTTTGCAACGTTCAAGACGCATCCAGGGGTAAACATCTTATATGTACATGCCACGTCCACTCGTATCACCGGCACTGTTCACTTGCTTCCATAATCTAGTAATTATTTTTTGGAACGTTCTCTGAAAACTTTCCATAAAATGACTTCACAGAGTAGCGATATAGTTAGAGAAAAAATAGTATTAGTTTAAAATATGAGCTTTTTGTACTTCCATGCTGACTATACACAAGGTAATGGAATTTATTTTGAAGCTCTAGAGAAACATCACACATCCGGTATTTCAAAAATCAGATGTCCAATATGGCAGCTGTTCCAGTGGGTAGATTCAAGTCTTGTAACATTTGCCCCACACAATGGCACAGCTCAGGGGCGGATCCAGGGGGGGTGAAAGGGGTGGCTAGCCACCCCCCTCTTTTGGGATGACAAAATTTTTTTTTCAAGCATTTGCTAAGTTGGCAAGCTGGATATCAACGGCACAACCTTTTCGGTGCGGTAACATATCGTAACTGGAGTAAGTTTACCGGTTTCTCCTAATTACTTTGATCCGTTCCGTGGAATATACTACCGATTCGCGGGATAGATTTGCACTCTGACGTAATGTTTCCTGTTAAGTTTGGTGTGGTCATATTTTCGAAATTGTAAAGCCTCACAATCCATCGCAATCATGGGTGAGCCACCACCGAAAATGAAGAAAACCACTATTGATTCTTTTTTTCAACCTAAAGAGAAGACGACGAACATTCCGTCTGAAAATACACATGCAGAAACGAGCGGATCCACATGCAGTTCATCCAATTCTGAGCCGCAGGTGCCCCCAGCTGAATCTCCTGGAGATGATCAAGCTGCAACCGCGATACACACAATCTCCCCAAATGATATTGCCAATTTTGTCAATACCAGCGGTATGACAGATTCAGAAAAAGCATTTATGCTTAAAAACTGCTGGAAACCAGATGCTAATTTTGACAAGTTGGACAGCCGGGTTTATGAACATCGAGTAAAAGGGGGTGGAAACATCAAAAAGAAAACTGTATGTTTCCAACAATCTTGGTTAAGTAAACGGAAATGGTTAGCATACAGCGACCACGCGGAACTAAGGGGCGGTTGGTGTCTGCCATGTACCCTCTTTCTCCGGAGAGAAGAGAAAAATAAGCTCGGAGTATTCGTCAAAACACCATTCCGAAATTACAATAAGTCGAAGGAGTTGTTAGATGAACACGAAAGTAAAATTTATCATGCATCTTGTGTTGAGAAAGCTGAAATGTTGATGGCACAACAGGGTGATATATTACGTCGAATTGATGTACAAATGTCTGAACAAACGTCGAAAAACATGCAAGTTAATAGTTCTGTTTTGTGCCATATAATCGACGCAGTCCTTCTGTGTGCAAAACAGCAAATCGCTTTGAGGGGACACAGAGACGACAAAATCGAATTCGATGTTCCAGCTACATGTAATGAGGGTAATTTCATTGCAGTTATGCGTCTTATGACTGATAAGGTCCCGGAATTGAAAACCTATCTCACAAAAGGTCCAAAAAATGCACGTTATATTAGTAAGACAATTCAAAATGATATACTTCATATTTGTGCGGACATCATCCGAGAGCATTTCCGTAAATGTATTGAGAAATGTCCACATTTCTCCCTTATTGGAGATGAAACCACGTCCAATGGTCAAGAAATTCTCTCTGTTTGTCTGCGCTTGTTAGACACTATTTCGGGAAGTACACCTTTAAAGCGAGAAGTTTTAATCGACATGCGACCATTGACGCGAACCACGGGTCAATCAATCGCCCAAGAATTGCTCAAGTCTCTTGATGAGAATAAGATTAACATTCAACATTGTCGCGGACAGGCATATGACACCACGGCGTCGATGAGTTCGAAGTCGAAAGGCGTGAATGCTGAAATACTAAAACATGCCCCCGATGCCGATTACCAAGGTTGTTGTCTCCACTCGCTTAACTTAGTGATCTGCCATGGGTGCAAAATCACCCACATAACGAATATGATGGATGCATGCAGAGAATTATTCAGTTTCTTCGACAACTCCCCGAAACGTCAAAACTTTCTAGAGTTAGTCATCTTGACCAACGCACCAGAAACCAAAAAACTAAAACTTAAAAACTTGTGCAAGACCCGTTGGGTCGAACGACATTCCACATTTGAGGTGATATCCGACCTCTATGAGCTCATTGTATTAACTCTCAATGAAATATGTGAGCCTACCGACGATGAATCGTTGTACCCCGATAAAACAGAGAATTGGAACTGGGATTCCTCAACGAAGGTTAAGGCAAATGGACTTCGTCATATGTTCCTTGATTTTGGCCATATAGTATCCTTCGTTAGCGCGAAAGATATGTTGGAACCCATGCTACCGATAGTAAAATGTTTGCAAGGGCGCATGGTAGAAGTGTTTTTTGGCTTTAAGAAGATTGGTGTAGTAACTGACACATATAATAGGGCTGGGCGGTTTTTCGGTTTTTCAGTTCGGTTCGGTTTTTTTTTTTAAACCGAAACCGAACCGCCGCCTTAACAAAAAACCGAGACTTTCGGTTTCAACAAATTTCCCAGAATTGGTTAAGTTTATGACCACTCAATCACTTGCTTTCCGCACGCCAAAGGCTTAAATGTCAGGCAAAGGTAAATGCTGTGCCATTTATGCTTACTTCGAGAGGACTGACAACAAATCCCCTCACCCTCCCCCCACAAATAGTGGTAGCAAATTTCTTGTATCTTAAACAATATCTACAGAACCACCAGCAGATGGAATATGAAAAATTAAAAAGTCGTACGTAAAAATCCACACATGCAATTCAAGAATTGTTAAGTAAATTTACTGAACCGGGCATATTCTACCAAAGAGGTATTGCAAGTTACCTGACAATATGTGGTGTAAAAGTATTATAAATTACCTTTGACCCAAAATCATCTGCGTACAGCACGTTGTAAATTAGATTGGTGGTAAACATAAAATTTATTGAGTTTTAAAACCTCAAAGTTCACATGGGAAAAATGACGAGTAAATTATGTTAATTAACCGACCACTGGCACGTTCTCTGAAGTCACATGCTCAGAGATAACGCTGCGCATTGGCAGTTATGTTTTTTTGTCAACAATAAAATGGTTAAATTAAAATAGAACACATCCTATTAAATGGATGGCAGGTAACTATTGAAAGTTTTTTTAAAACTTATTGGGAATTGTTTGTATACTATTTGAACTTACTTTAAGGAATCGCGCAGTACTGCAGGTCTGTCAGGTACACACGCTGCATTCCCAATACGAAGATGTTATAATCAACACGTGTCATGACCATGTGTATTTTGTAAACACAACAAATCCCAAGATGCAATATTTCAAACTTTCTTTCAACCCTCATTATGCAGCAGTCTCCCCTCCCTTCAAAAACATCAATCGCCTGTCTTGAATAAGATGAAATCAACGCATGGATAAGCCAAGAGGGCAAAGTAAAGTTGGTAATATCTTCGCCTTGGCACCGCCCATTTCGCCCAATTTCTATGGGCAGAATCAAAGTAAAAAACGAACATCTACAGTCGAAATTAGGAGAGATATTGTGAAAGCATTGGAGTGAGTTACCAATAAAAGTGATTCGTATATCACGACTTACTTCAACAATAGTTATCAAAATCAGAAAAAATATGATTTGTGTTCCTCTTATTCCACTGTCATTTGAAGCAGAAACCATCAAGAAACACGGGGCATGTCTATTTTCAAGCGATGTGATAATTACCGAAATACGCACAACAATTGCACATTATCCACCAAAACCAGGGTGAGAGCATTGCGACTCCATAAAAAATAAGGAAATGTTTATTTTTGCTAAAATGTAGCTTTTCTTGTGAATTTCTGCATCTTGTCTTGACAAGGTCCCAAATCTCACTGACAGAACAAGGCAGCTCCCACCAGTGGTGGAGCCATGGTTTGAAATCCTGTGGACCATGATGGTGGAGATTTTTTTTTTTTTTTTGGGGGGGGGGGGGGGAATCTCAGGACTGAGGGTACTGTACTTGTACTGAGGGCAGGAAATCAAAAATATTTTTTTCAAATTTGGGGATGGGAGAAGCAAGTGGGATTTTGAGTGGAGGGTGAGGGGGGCTGGTCTTCCTAGAAACCTCATGGCTCCACCGCTGCACCACTGTTGCCCACTACAGCAGCCCAACACAATATGTCCATTTGCTGAGAAGAGTGGTGAACACTGATTAACCCGAATGACTCAACTCGCTATATCAGCCTCATGACTTGGATGACAAATACAGACAGATTTTATGTGTACATTACCCTCTAAAATGTAGATTTCTACAATATATTATGAAAAACCGAACCGAAAACCGAGTTTTTGTACAAAACCGAAACCGAACCGAAATGCAAATTTCAAAACCGCCCAGCCCTAACATATAATGACATTCGGGCGAACGTGGATTCGTGGTTCGACAGTGTTTATGCTAAAGCGATAACGTTGGCCAAAAAAGTTGGTTCAGAAGAGAAAATGCCACGTATATGCAAACGTCAGACGACTCGCCCGAATACTGACGCGAATACTCCATTTGAATACTGGAAGCGTACGGTTGTTATACCTTTCCTCGATGTTGTATGTAGCGAGCTCCGTGAGAGATTCAGCGAAGACAAACGAGCGCATTATCATTTGACCGCAATCGTACCGGAGAGCATCGTTCAAACTGATGACGATACATTAGCTTCCACTGGCAAATTTCTTGTTTCTAAATGGGATCATGTTCTACCCTCGCCCTCAAATTTTGAAAGTGAACTAGCGCAATGGAAAAAATTTTGTGAAAGAGAGATTGTAAATAAAGACATTCCTATCACGACCGTGATTGAACAATGCGCTGATGAAATGTTTTTTCCTAATGTCAGAGAGCTGCTGAAAATTCTTGCTGTTTTGCCTATCGGTAGCACGGAGGCGGAACGTTCTTTCTCGTGTATCAGAAGAATCCATTCTTGGTTAAGATCAACCATGTCTACAACTCGACTGTCCGATTTGGCTGTATTGGCTATGCATGGCTTCAGTATTGATGTTGATGTGAATGTCGTGAAAGAGAGATTCATTGCTTCACACCCCCGTAGGATGCAGAGCTCGTCCCTGTTGTTTGAGTAATAATAATGAGAATCAGAATCAACATAATCTAATTGAAATCCTGATCACATTGAAATAAAACTTTCTAGTTGTGTAGATTTTTCAATCTTATTGCATCCTTAACGATTGTATTGTTAAACTGTAGGGAAATCCATTCCCATGCCTTGCTAATCACTTACATATTATAGAAGTTATATAAATTCATTACACTGTTAGTTGATGTGACTCAATCGAGGCCATTTAATTCCCATAACCCGGTTTCCCGGCCCCATGTCCTTGGGTGTCGCAGGTGACCAGCCCATCAAAACTGTCTGATATGGCATAGACAATTACCCCTCAATCACACACAGTGGTCCAGGTAACCTGGACCACTGTGTGTGATTGAGGGGTAATTGTAAAAACCCATAACATTCGTTGACTTGTATGGGTGGATTATGCATGTATGTGGACCTCATGTCAAGGGTATTGGTGGGGGAGATCACTCAGATCAGCTATTGAAAAAATGAAGATAAACCCCACGAAGGCCCCCCAGAATGCACCATTCAGGTTGCTATTTTCAAAATTTTCCGAACGACGAGAGGGGGACACCCCCTCTCGTGCTCACCCCCGCTCGCTGCTTCGCAGCTCGGATGATGCTTCGCATCATATGGTTAGCCACCCCCCTCTACAAATTCCTGGATCCGCCCCTGCAGCTAGGATTTGAAATCTAGGGCGGTGGAGGGGGGGGGGCTTGACTAAAAGGTGGAGGGAGCTAATTCCATGCTCGTAATCGATGTCCATCAGTACAGGGTAGGGATATGGGTGTATGAATTGGTTTACTTCAAAATTTTGTGGTACCCAAAACGTCATTTGCTTGCATATATCGTTACCTGAGTTCCATAGTGTCCTAAGCGATGTCGCTTAGGACACTATGGAACTCAGGTAGCGATATAAGTACAGTAGATGATTTTTGCGTTTTTCACGAAGATATTATTAGTTTGCCATACTGCCGATGAGTGTTTTATGTTACTGTATATGTCCAGATAGTGGAAATAGGAAGCAATGAGAACATTTTATGGAATTATGACGTAATCCAAGATGGCGTCGAAAATCCAAGATGGCGACTGATCTCTGGGGTGGGTCCCGATCTTAAAATGATCTTTATATAGTCCCCTTCCAGTGTGTAAAGTTTCATGCTTTAGTCAAAAAAAGAACAATTGTGATGAAATTCTACACTAAGCAGCCCCACTACTTGGTGGAATCTGATGCCCCCCACTTTGAATCGGGCGGGCGAGCAGGAACATCTCCAGCAGTTGTTGGCGAGGTGGCTACGGAGCAGGGCTGGCAAATTGGGTTTTTCAAACTTTGGGTTTTTGGGGTTTTTTAAAAAAACCCACACATAATTTTTTTCTGGGTTTGGGGTTTTTTGGGTTTTTTAACTACAATTATTTTTAATTTATAATTTCAAGTTTTTAACAAATTCATCAGTACAGTATTATAATTTTATAACCTAAAATAACAATGATTGATAATATTAGTCCTACAAAAATTAATACTATAATTCAGTTTTACTTTTAGTTTTAGTTCCAGTCCGAGTTTCAGCCCCAGTTTCAGTTCTAGCCCCAGTTTAAGTTCTAGTTTCAGTTTCAGATTGAGGCTCAGTCATATTTTCAAGAACAAATTTCTTCATTCGTGTTTTTTGAGCGGCTGAGTCATGAGTGCCAGTGCTGAACCTGAGCAACAAGAAGTTGTAACTATAAGTGATGATTATGAAGATGGGAACGCTGGAAAGGTTGCTGCTGATACAAGCAAGGAAATCAAGAAGACTGCAAAAAAAAACAGGCAGAAAACTGTCTGACATATGGACATATCTTGTTGATGATTCAATTTCAAATGCTCACCTTTTGCAAACGAATGTCTGCAAACATTGCAAAGAAACTGTTAATACACGTCTGAAGTCAGAGCGAGCAAAATCACACCTCGAAAAATGTGCCAAATTTAAAAAAGTCATGATGACTTTAGCACCAGGAGACAGACCAGACTGGTATCCTAGAAAAGCGACTAAATTGTTTGAAATACAAAGCCCATCACAAACCATCACCTCACATTCACAATCTCCTTCATCAAAGAACTTGTCTCAAACCAAACTGAATGTGATTCCTAAGATGACTAAACGTGAAAACAAAAATGTACAACAAAATATAGCCATGCATTTTTATATGACAGGGACACCTTTTGTTCGTGTCGAGGACAATTATCTGCAGAAAGCTTTCGATTATTGTCGACCTGGAGTCATTCTGCCATCTCGAAAAGACCTGGCAGGTCCACTACTGGATGTGTGTTATGAAAAACAAAAATCAAATGTAGACACATTTCTTAAAGATCCAAATACAGTTGTGTGTGTAACTTCAGACGGCTGGAGCAATATTAAAAACGAACCAGTGATAAATTACATGGGTGTAACACCCACTCAGAGTCTCTTTATAGAATCTGTGTATACCAGCGAGACTGCACACACAGCAGAGTTCCTTGCATCTGATATTAGTCGTGTGATTGATGCATTGCCTTGCAATGTAGCTGGTTGTATTACAGACAACACCAGTACAAATAAAGCAGCTTGGACAATTTTAGAGGACAAGTACCCTGCAAAATTCTTTAATGGTTGTGTTTCTCATGGATTACATTTACTAGTGAAAGACATCTTCTTACCCACAAAAACAAAGCGAGGGAAAGCCAGTATCTCCTACCCTGAAGGCTACCCATTTGAGCCCCTGTTGGAGTTTGTTAATGAATGCAAAGATCTGGTCACCTACTTCCACAACCATCATGTAGTTAAAGCTAAACTAACTGAAGCACAGACTGCAGCTAAAGTACCGGTATTGCAAAAACCAGCACCGACTAGATGGGGTAGCATTCAAGGGTGTCTAATGTCAATAAAGAGTTCAGAGAAGATTATTCACTCTATCGTTTCAGAAAGAGACTTCATTAGTGGTAACCTGAAAAACAGAGAGCAAACACAGCACATACGTGATGTTGTAACAGAATCTGGCTTTGTGGAAAATCTGGACAAATGTCTGACTATACTTGAACCTATTGACGGTCTCATACGTTTTTTTCAGAGCGACGCAGTCCCTGTTTCTGAGGTATATGATGCCTTTCAGGTAAAGCTACCAAATGCGTATAGAGACATGGCAATTCTGACCAAATCAGAACGTGACTGTATCATCGATTTGATCGAGAGCCGCTTTGAGTTCATGTATGGTGACTGTCATGGAATAGCATATCTGTTAGATCCAAAATATGTTGGACAAGATATGCCATATGATTTGAAAGAGAATGTTGAAGAGTTTATTTTCTCATACCAGAAAGTTGATGACACAAGTAAGGAAGTTATGTATAAACAGTACAGCGAGTATAGCTTGTGGGCAACAACTGAAAAGAACAAGAAGAGTTTCAGATTTGAAATGTTACAGAAGCGAGTAAAAAGCCCCTTGAACTTTTGGATAACTGATGGTGCTGCACGATGGCCTAATCTGCAGCCATTAGCAGTTATGGTCTTCTCGATGGCTGCTTCTTCTGCTGCATCGGAGAGGAATTTCTCTACATTTGAATTTATACACTCGAAGCTGCGGAATTGCCTCAGTCCAGAGTCTGTTCAAAAACTGGTCTACATCAAGACGAACACCGGGCAAATGAACAAGCTTCTTCCCCAGGAGGAAAACAGTGAGAGTGATGACAGTGTTTAATATTTCATTTCATTTACTCAGATTCTGAACTGATTCGTTAATTATTACATTATTTTTTGCTTTAGTGAAACAATTTCATTCACTCAAGACTCTGAACAGTTTCGTTAATTATTACATTATTTTTTGCTTTAGTGAAACAATTTCATTCACTCAAGACTCTGAACAGATTTGTTAAATGTTACATTATTTTTAGTTTTTGTGAAACAATGTAAGTCGTAGATACAATCATGGTCAATATATAGAATGGATGCAGTCATTTTGGACTGATTTACTTTCTTATATTGTAATTTTCTTAAGTAGTAGGCTACTAGTCAATTCGATTTACTTTCTATTTTTCCATATTGTAATTTTCAATTCGATTTATTAAAAGTTTATCTGAACTAGTATGAGGACATAAAACAAAGATACTTATCAATATAATTTCAACTTATATTGATAAGTATCTTTGTTTTATGTCCTCATACTATACATATAATTAATATAAAGCCTGAGATGTAGACATATATATAAAGACAAGATAATAACATTTAATAAGTGGTAAATTATTGTAAAGCAATTTTTTTTGTATAATGGCCGATGATCACTGATCAAAATTAACATATACAAAAAACCCAAAAAACCCAATAAAACCCAGAAAACCCAAAACCCAAACATTTTTTTAAAAAACCCTGGGTTTTTTCCAGCCCTGCTACGGAGTTATCAAAGATCTTGCACTGTTCTCCAGGAGACGTAATGTCACACGCAAACGCCAATGCCCGCTATGTGTACGGCATCAGGTTGTGAACAACAGCAACGAAAAAAAAAAAATGTAAACTGATCTCTTCCATAAGCCATGGTTGGTACACATTTTCACCATCACCCTAGGAAAGCGTCTTTCAAAAAGGAAGGAATGGTGTTGTAAAAGTTAAATTGCACATCAATGGAGACAATTTGACCACAAAAAGAGATCGGCTGGTTGCCCAGTTGAAAAAGGCCAGATTCAGGAAATAGAAAACAGATCGTCGTCATATCATTTTCATTGTCATCTTTAATCATATTGCATCGTTTGTTTATCTACATATTTTAAGGTAAGTCATGTATTTCATTATGTATTGTTCTTTCATATTTAATGTGTAATAACCAAATTTCACATTACCAGATCACGTGTTCTTGTGTCCTCGACCCACTTCAAAAATTTTCTCCTTTCTCCGCTACTCAATATATGGAGGCCGAAACGTCTCGGGCCGAAACGTCTCGGGCCGAAACGTCCCAAGGCCGAAACGTCCCAGTACGGCAGTAGTACCGTTTGGACTACTCGGAGTACTCCCTCCGTTGCCCTACATGTCGTACTCGTAGCGCCTTTGTTACGAATGGGCGGAGTAGTTTTTGTCTTTTGTAATATATTTTGTGTTACTTTGTGTGGATATGAAAAAGCTCTGAGAAAGCTACTCACCTGTTACATACTCTAACATCGCCAAAGATCCAGTCTAGGTGTCTAATTTTCTGTCACTTTTTTGGCCACCTGCTCTTCGCCAACTTCAATCATGAACCGCAACTTCCGTCCAGCTCAACACATCCAGGGAGTGCTGATTGGTCACACTCTTGTGACGTTTCATGTCGTCCAATCACACCGGGATTCCCAAAAAGATGCCCCAGGTAGGAAAGTCCGACTCGACCCAAATTACACCACACTCCCCCATGTCTTCAAGAGTTGACCCCAACAAGAAGGGAAACTCTCCTCCCATAAACAGTTAAATTCTGTATAGACGACGGGGAGCGGGTCTTTTCGGCCTCGGGAATATTCGGCCCGTGAACTTTCGGCCCCGGGAACATTCGGCCTGGGAACATTCGGCCACCTTTTTAAACTAAGGAGACCAAGAGAGATACGGGTTACTATGTGTTTAAACACCTTTATTACAACCAAAAACAAAAATAAATACAGCGTAATATACAAGAAATACAATATAAAATACACTGACAAATACAAAATACAATTACACTTTATATATACTGGAACACAACCTCATAAATCTACATGTAGTTATATCATTCTCTTTATATTTCTCCCATGCTTCCTCTAACTTCTTGGCTATCTTTGTTGTTACAATTTCCAAATCGCCGTCAACCACATTCACCCTCGCAATCTTGGCCTCGCCTAATAAGGTAGGTATCGGCAAGTAAGCAAGCGATCCAGATTGATGTTGGATGAATAAAATGAAAAGTTTCTGCGCGCCAAAGTCGCATGCACAGGGAAGATGGGGTGCTACTAAATAACGAAAACAAATGAACATAAACGAACACAAACGAAAACAAGTAAAAAATGGCAAAATATAGGCTAATAAAAGTTTAAAGTGGGTAGAGGATGTATGTACGGGTATGTTTTACTCATGTGTGAAATTCTATCCACTTTTGATGAGCATTTTGGTCATAAGAGGATTTAAAATGGGTCCTCCTTAAAACCGCAATCCCCCGGAATCCCCAAAATACCCCGGAATCCCCGGAAATACACCGGAATCCCCCTTAAATTTCCCGGAATTCCCATACATTTCCCAGAATCCCACCTAAAGCCCCCCGCAACTCCACTTTAATTTGTTGATTTGAAGGTTTTAACTCGCCCACAACGCACGAGTCACTAAAGGTAAAATGTGGGAACACAACCACGCACACACTTTTTTCACCAAAGTATTCTGACATAACAATAGTGTCGGCGACGCTGTCCATTTTATATATTAGATATTTGAACACCGCTAACTCACAACAGTTCATAACAGACCATAGTAATATTGAGCTTGTCCAAACTTGGACGAAATTACGCAATATAATTTTGGGGGTTGGTACGTCCTTGGACGTACAAAACCCAGAAATTATATTACGAAATTTATGTTCAAGTTTGGACCAAGTTAAAACGTGTGTAAAACTTTCCAGAGTTGCACTTAATTTCGTTCCGTATTCATGACATATGTGATGGACCCGTCTCAAAACCAAAGTTCGCTCGTCCCAAGTTCGACGCACCGCGGGGTTTTTAAGAGGGGCTTGAATGAGGAAGGATAACGTAACACGAGTTATGTTAATAGATTTTATTTATTTTACTTATGTAATGTGGTTATGTACACAATGAGGTTACACTTTCGATATTGGTCTAGAAATTTGTCAGATAATAAGTAAAAGTATTAAATTGCGGACTATTCGGTCCAAGTTTGGACGTCCTCATAATCTCTCTCTCTCTCACACACACACACACACACACACACACACACACACACACACAAACGCACACACACACACACACACACACACACACACACACACACCAGACGCGTATCCAGGATTTTTTTAAAGGAGGGTGCCGAAACGTCCCGCTCCCTCAATTTCCACACAAGAGTTTTCTGATTTCCCCACCATGAACCCCTGACACACAATTAATTAATGTTTGGAAAAGAATTTTTTTTTTTATCTTTAATGGAGTTTTCAAAACCACCAAAGGTAAATAAATTAACTGAAGCGAAGAAGAACATTTCCAAACTCGAACGCAAAATCCGTAATAGAATTTTTGGTTTTGGTACGTCCTTGGACGTACCAAACCCCAAAATTATTTTACGGAATTTGCGTCCAAGTTTGGACTATGGTAAAACGTAGTATGCATGCATTCCATTTCCAAAGTTGCACTTAATTTCTTTCCATATTCATGACATGTGATGATAAAGTGCTCCTCCACCCCCCACCCCCCACCCCCACCCCCGTCCCCCCACACACACACATAGATCCCCTAATGCGTTTTATTTATTTTCCTTATGTAATGTGGTTATGTACACAAGGGGGTTACATTTTCGATATTGGTCTAGAAATTTGTCAGATAAGTAAAATTATGCTCGTGTGCCTAACCAAAATATATTATTATTGGCAATACATACATATTTACAATGCAGAGGTAAGAGTTTAAGCGATCATTTCTCATTGATGTACAGTTGTTTTGATATAACAAGTTCAATATTAAAATAAACTTCTAGGTTGGTGTGTGTTCTGAATTACAATACAGGTGTAAAAGGAACGCAAGTCCGTGAAAAGTAGTCCCCCCCCCCCCCCCCCCCCCCAGACTATAATTCCGAAGAATAATAGTCCGTGGTCTAACATTTCTAGGAATAGATGTCCACGGGATATCTATTTCTAGAAGTGTTAAACCACGGACCTACTTTTTTATTCCGCGGAATTATAGTTCGGAGGGACTTCTTTTCCTACGGACTTGCATTCCTTTTACCAACTGGCACTTCACGAAACGATACGATCTTGGTTCGATAGGTTCAAATTAACATTGTGTTCTCAGCGATAATGAGAGAAGGGGCGCCAAGTTGTCCTCCTAGTTAGCCCTAACTTGGACCCAAAGTCCGTAATATAATTTTTTGGTTTTGGTATCCGGGTAGTCCATTAGGCCTAACTCGTTGGGGCCTTGTGGTACCTTCCATCTGGTTTGAATGTTATATGAAGAAGTCTAAAGCCATTTTTGAATAAGCCAGCTAACATCGAACGAACGAAATGATTTCGCGCGCCGAAGGCGCGCAGGGACGGTATGGGGGACAAGCCCCTTTCGACCCTCGGTGGCTGTATATGATGGCTGTCACATGTCTAGGTGTGTTGAAGGAGGAAAAGGATCCGGTACTCGGCAGGTGTCTCCAGTTGTAGGTAGGCGGTCTCGTTGACTGATGTGGGCTGGACCCTCGGGTGAGGACCAGTGTGGGAGGTTGGGTCCTCTCACAAAGGTACTACCTCTCCCCGAGGGTGCAGTCGATCTGGATTTTCGGGCAAGTATAGTCTGCCGCTTCGAGGATGATTATGAGTGATGGCCATCACTGGCAAGTATAATCTGCCTCAGGCTGTCTCTGTTGTAGTTGGACTCTTTGAAGGAAAACAACAACGACCCCTTTCGGGGACCACCAAGAAGAAGAAGACCCGAACTTCCCTGGTTCGGGGGCAGGCCTGCATTGTAATCCTATTGGGTTGAGACAAAAAGATGCGCAATGCGCTTACAAAAAGGGGCAGAGGCGGGACGCAGGACCAACGCTCACCTCCCTTAAAGTAGTTGACCACTTTTAGGGATGGAGCGGAGGATGTTCAGGAACCGTGGGGGTGACTGTTTCCACAACGGTTAGACTGTCTGTTGCGGTTATTGGGGTGCTGGTAAAAAAAACGTCTTCTGTGTACCTGCTAAAAAGAAGAAGGTAGAATTAGTTTTCATTAGAATATGTAAACTGTAAAGATAAAAGTAGCACCTCTTTAGTTGCGTGTCCTTGTGGTATCTGCTGTGTGTGTGGGGGAGAGTATAACATTTAGTACGACTTGCTTTTATGCCACGTGAACCTGGTGATACACTGCGCATGCACAAAGTAGAGCGGCAAGTAGCCATCCTACTTAATGCATGCGCAGTGTATAATCAGGCTCATGTGAGATAAAAGCAGAGTCGTCTCCTTAGTTCCAATGTGTTGAATGTACCAGTAGCCAAAACACGTTGAAACTCGTGACACAATCAATAAATTGTATTTCACGTATGTCAAATTGAAAAGATATGTTGTATGTTCCGAATAACCTGTAAAACACTGCATTGACATGGATGTAATGGAAGAGTGATAGCATAAATACATTTAGATAACACAGAAAAATATATAAGTAGAGAGCAAAGAGAAACTAAAGTTTCTGTTGCTTTAAATACAAAGTTACAACGTCTATTGGGCCTGTTTTTTGCACTTTTCACCCCGAATGGACCGTGTTCGCGCACTTCTGCATCTTTTCCTTTGTCCTGGTTCTTTCCCACCATTCACATCTCTCATCACACACCTGTTTCCATTGGATTACGTCACAAGTCGACTGTCCAAGGGTTTGATTGCTTTCAGAAATTTTTGGGTATGTCGTCGTCTGTCCTCTTTAGATTTGGCCATCCAGAAGTGTGGCCCAACGTAAAATTTTTTGAACCCTGGACACAATTTAAAATTCCCATAACCTACTAAACTCCTCTCGAGTTCTTTATAGGAATTTTGAACAACACCATATATAGCTGAAATAAGGTCCGTGAGGGGTTTCTTTTTCCATTCCACTGCTAATTTCAATTTATGATTTAAACTCTCACAATTATCATTGGTCCAGTTTACTAAATTATTGAAACCCCCAATCTGAGAATTATTGTAATTGTCCTTCATTATTTTGAAAATTCTAGTCTCGATGTAATTTGAAGAAGCGGGAGCTAATTTTTCACACAGGTCTCTCACATTCTCCGTTCTAACGAGGTCGTTTTCAGCAGATGAAAGACCATTCTTTCCAAACAAGGAATCCAATAGTTTTTGCCTGTCCTGATGGTTGACACCTATTTTGTCTCTCAAATAGTCCAAAGTATTGCCTTTGAGATGTCTTGTGCACGAAACCGTAGGTCCATTTGGGGAAGCCTGTTGGATAGCTTTCTTCATCGCTTTTTCGTCGTCTGTGCCGAATACAGGTGAATTTGCGACATCAGCACCGTTCAATACGGCAGCTAAAGATGAGGAAAAAAATTCAACTTGGAGAAATCGGAATTTCCATGCAGTAATACTGGTCCTGGGAAAATAGGGTGGTTTTCAGTGGTCTTATTTGTAACTGCCAATCAAATCAAATAGTTTTGCGCGCCGAAGGCGCGCGGGGACGATTTGAGGAGCAAGCCCCTTTCGACCCTCATTAGCTGTAGAATTTGAAAGTGTCAGACCGTGGTAAAGGAGGAGAAGTTGTGGGTTGTTAGCGGCGCTTGTGTCTTTTCTGCTTCTTTTTCAGAGGTGGAGGTTTGGAAGGAGAGACAGTGGTAGTTGGTGTTGTTGGTGGGCTGCCTGATGGTGGTTGCTGAGTTTTGTAGGGTCTGGTCCTAGCCGAGTCTGGAGTGGTTGTGGGCGATTGCTGAGTCTTTTGTTGTTGTAGATTTCTGGCGTCTATTAGTTTTTTGGCTTCTTCGACTTTTTGGAGGAATACTTGGTATTGCCTGTCCATCTATTGCCTGTGAAGGTCCCCTTGTATTTCGTGTTCCCGTAAGATGTTCTCTATCCTGCGTCCGCGTCCTGGCATTCTGGTTTAGAAGGAAGAGGCGAGTGATGATCAGGAAGAGGCGAGAGGGCAGCTTCCATTTCCACCTCAGTCTCCACAGACTCTTCCACATCCGACAATACCGACTGGGAAGCCGGCATTTGGATGGGGCTCTGTGGGAGTGGGAGGGTAAGTGGTGGCCGCTTCTGGCTCTTTCTTTTTCTCACCTTTCTCTTTCTTCATCTCCAAGAATGCCTCCAAGCGTCGGGAATCCCTCCGCTTGGTGGACGGCTCTTCTTTCTTCTCTTTCTCTTCTCAGGGCCTCCTGAACTACTCGGGTGAGGACCAGTGTGAGAGGGGATCCTCTCATCAAAGGTACTACCTCTCCCCGAGTAGGGTGGTGATTTCTTATCTTCCTCGATCTTGAACTCAAGAGACAGATAGACGCTCTTGCCTGTCTCCTGGCTAGTCCAGGTGACAGGGCAAGAGACGCCCAGAGCTGCTATCATTTTCTTCAGTCGCGCTGGTAGTTCCAGTGTTTCCATAATTGAGATTCTAATTAGGATGCTCGCACTCTGAGTTCAGAGGTGCGTAATGAATGGGGAAAATGAATGGTAACTGCCACATTTTGAAAACAGCCAATTGTAACATGTATCTCTCCCAAATTAAACGTTTTGTCAAAACCCAGAACCCAGAAGTCGGGTCGCAACAGAGGTTAACGGTTTTTTATCCATCAATTGACATAAAGAGACATTTTGCATTTGGGTTTATCGTATGATAACAAGGGATCAAAAGGAGCACTATTGTTTTTATAACACTTTCCGCCCCAGAAGCCAGCCGTGGAAACCATTCTAGTCTACCAATAGTGATAAATCCAAATGTCGTCTGCTAAGTGAAAAATAAACACTGTGCATTTGATAGAAACTCATTGTTTTCATAACACTTCCCGACCCATCCCAAGTCAATTATTCCAAAGACAATTGTTAAGCTCATGAAGTCGCGTGTGAAAACCACATTTTCTTGGAGGGCTTACCAATGGTGACAAAACCAAACTGGCAGTAATTGTCTGTAAAATGCAAAATAAACACGTTGAATCTGACTGAAATTCAGGCTACACTAAATCAAAAATGATTTCCTTAGTGCTAGGACACATCAAACTTATACCATATCACCGTGACTGCATTGATGCCACTGTTGACCAGTGGAGATTTCTTTCTGTGTTCTTTCTGTGCCTTTTACTAACGATGACTCAAGTGTAAACAAGATGTGGGCCAAGGTCTTCCCACTCAAGAGCTTTAAAAAATATGTCGTGTCGCAATGTTCAGCGGGTTTGTAATTAAGCTGATAAGCAATTTTGTAAGTAATAATTTTGCACAAACTACGTACAGAAAGGTTTCGGAATCCGCATATTCTATCGTAATTTATTGTATCTGCATGCAACTTTTCACATAACAGAGATTTAATTAAGATTCTGTGGTGATTTCGGGAGGTTAATTAGGAATTCCGGTGCATACTGGGGGATTCCGGGACATTTAAGGGGGATTCCGGGGTATTTCGGGGGATTCCGGGGTATTCCGGGGATTCCAGTTTTAAGGAGGACCGTTTGAAATGTGTTGCGTGGCGCATAACTTGTGTTCGTTAATTAGTCGAAGTTGACCTGCCTACTAAATAACGAAAACGAGAAACGACAGTGGATAATTAATTAGCTGTCAATATTGAATCGGATTAGCGCCTGCATGAATAGCTGGTTTGAAATTTTGTCTCTTTTATATTTTATATATTTATTACTACTCGCATGACAATTCCCATCACCAATTTACCCGGTCTTTGACCCGGTGTAACAGGAATGGAAGTCCGTAGGAAAATTAGTCCCTCTGGACTATTATTCCGCGGAATTATAGTCCTAAGTCTAACATTTCTAGGAATAGTAGTCCGGCGGACTACTATTCCTAGAAATGTTAGACCTAGGACTATAATTCGGCGGAATAATAGTCCAGAGGGACTAACGTTCCTACGGACTTCCAGTCCTTTTACACCGGCATGCCAACACGAGTTTAACATGGCTAGTTTAAAATTGTCTTTTTTATTTTCAATTTTTTCCGTTTCTACACTCCTCGGTTAATCTTTAAGTTTGAGTGTGCGACTGGAAGTAGGGAAGTGGGTTGAGATCCTCGAGAATCTCGAACTGGAAGATGGCTAGGACTTTTGCATAACTACAATAGTTCTGCTCCGTGTATGCTTAGAGAAACTGGCATATTTTTGGCAGTTTTGGTGGTTATTTTAGAAAAAAGAAAAAGAAACCCAAAACAGTCGTTTGTTTGGGACCAGCCCTAGCATATTACCCTTAACGGTTACAAAAAGGAAAAAATCCACCAATATGTGTTTTTGGAAGCTGGGAGTCATCCATCAGCCTATATAAGGGAGAGTGGATGCTGAGCCTTGGCCGTCTGGTCTGCCTTCAGGGGGAACAGATGACGGGGTGATTGAAGAGGACCCCCCCCCCCCCCACACACACACACACCCGCACACACACCCAAACCCTCTCACAGACACACACCCGATCGAAAGCCCTTAAAAGGGCTGTTAAATCTTTATTCAAATGTTTATTTATATAAAATGCACACTCGTCCCAGCCAGACAAGCTTGTTTCAATCCTTGCCTGGTGTTTGGTGGTTTCCTGTGTATGTTAACAGAAAGGTGGGTTGTACCAATTCCTCCTGCGCTTCGTCTACGATTTCCATGCGTCTTCTTGATAAGGGTGTTGCAAGAAAAATTGAGAATGTTCAATTAGAAAAGTTATAGGTAGATAGAAAAATAGGTATCCTCTATTGTATATTGTGACTGTTGTGTAATTGTTGCTATGAATGGGGTGAGGGGTGGGTTTCTTCGGAGTCCACTCCCCACACGCAGAGTTGCGAGACAATCCTCACAGACTCAGTCCTAAAGTTCTCAATGAGTAGCGAAGCAATCATCACTGACTCCACTCAGTTTAATTCTATTGAGCAACTTTAATTTACTGTGACTGAAAAGTTGGGCAAATGAGCCATGTTATACACTGATGGGTATGCACATGAGTTTGAAAATTATTATTGCCGGAACAACCAAGCTTTTGTTCAAAAGACACCGGTTATCAAATATGCAAGCCAATATCAAGAGTTTTCTTCAAACGATTCTACATTGTCGTTATAAAAACAAGCAAGTAAAAAATCAAAAGTGTGTCGCTTATTACAAAAACCAACTATGCTGTAGGGCCTACCACAGTAGAATTGTTTGACAAGCAATAAAACATCCAACATAGCAGATAGGCAACAAAGAAACTTAAAATAGATCCCATTTAAAAAAAATAATAGCAATAATAAGAATAAATATAAGTAGGTATATATTGCGGATTTACGACCACTTGTACATGTACGTGTACAACATTCGTACACGATGCGTTCACCAACGTGGAATTCAGTGTTAAATCACACGCTTGTTCACAAAACTGTACAATGGTCTTGAATCCCCCCCCCCCCATGTTTTTTTGTGACTCCCAGATCGTACTTTTAACGTTCAAATACTCGTGGTGAACGCGCGTTTTTAAAAAAAGGGTGAAATTGTACATCTTCACTTTTATCTTGTACTTAATTTTTTGTCGACGTTCCCATCGCAGATCAGACCATCGATCCATCGTTGGTGAACGCGAGCAAAAGCAAAAAATTCTGGGTCATCATCAAAAAACGGTCTTGGGGATTCTAGACCAGTGGTCCAGAACCCGCAATTGTTTTGAGGCAGTGGTGCAGAACCCGCAACTGTTTTGAGGCGGTGGGTTTTTCCCATTTATGACATTATTAGGGGAATTCCCCACTATGAGAAATCCCCAAACTCAGCTAATCGAGCGATCGGATCGCTCGGTTCTCGTAAACTCGATCTGAACGAAGAGTGTCGTCGGTGTGTTGGAAATTCACGAGCCCGCTGTCACGTTTTTGATTGATATATATATAGGGGAGAAAAAAATATAAATAAATAGTTATTTAGAAAATTAAATATATCAAATCGAATAGATAATAAAAAAAAATACGTAAATCATGAGCGATTCTCAGACTATTAGAGCGAGGTTTCTTTTAAACATGCTGATGAGAGCATACGCAATCTGCGTGAACGAACAACTACGTCCCATCTTGTTAGAACGATGCGTCGGATGTCAGGATTATCTAGACTTCGATCACGAGAATCATTCGTGTCTAACGATGGAAAGGGAAGATATGGTCGTCATGTATTTCGAACCAGCGTTCGAACGCGTTAAACTCAACGATGTGATCACGTTTTGGAAGAGATTAGTCTTCTGTAAGAATCGAGACAGGCCCACAGATTGGAAGAACTGAAATTGGCGCTTAGAAGTTTGACTTTAGAAGACAAGGGATGCATCAAGAAATTATTGCTAAACGAAGCATACGTCTAAGTTTTGTTTCGTTGATATAAAATAAGGGAGAGTAGAAAATAAAAAAAATAAATACACACATAAAATTTCTATCTAATATTAGAAAGAAAGAAAAAAACACAAAATGAGAACCAGAAATAAATTGTATCCGACGTTAGTGGACGACGAGGACGAGAAGCCGAACGGCGTTTTGCCGACGGCGCCGTCGCTAGAAGAAAGAGAAAGAGGAGAGAGGTATCGCATCGATCAAATCAGTAGAATCCAATTGTATCTGACTCGAGAGAGAGATTCTCGTCATTCCCTCAAGAAGAAGTATTCGTGTTTCGTGAAATTCGTCAACGCGATCGACACAACACTCATCACGATTTGCATGGGTTTACACGCGGCCGGCATCGGATTGTTGTCGACCGCGGTCGGCATTCCGATCGTGTTGACCGTAGAAGGAGTGGCTCTCGCCGCCGGATTGTTTAGCACGCTCAGAAACTTTTTGAGTAGGAAATTATATCTGAAGGCGAGGAAACACGACAAGATTTGCATCTTGGCCGACTCCAAGATCGACACGATATCCGAAATGATCTCTATGGCGTTGAAAGACGGTAGGATATCGGACGGAGAATACTTCGCGATATTGAGCGAGAAAACGAAATACGATGCCATGAAAGAAGCCGTGAGAATCAAGACTCATCAGATCATCAAGGAAGAGATGAAGGATTCTCTCGTGGAAAAGGGGAGGAAAGAGGTCAGGGAGGAATTCAGTAAGATGATAGAACTCAAGAGCAGCGATTGAAAAAAAAATGATATATATAATAAGAACAGAATTTTAAAAAAAAAAATATTAAATTTATATATAAAATAAAAAACGAAATTAATTTAAATGACTCTTAAAAAAATGTATTGCGTAAAGTGTAAGAGAGTTACCGAGACGAGTAATTCTAGAGCAGTGCGAACTAAAAACGACAGACGGATGCTTCGTGGAATTTGCGACGTGTGTGGTTCTGTCAAGACGCGATTCGTCAAACAAAAGAATGTGAGCAAAGGTAAAGGCATCGTGAATAAAATGATCAACAATCTACCTTTCGAAATGCATCTGCCCGGTCACAGTTTCACGGGACCCGGAACGAAATTGAACAAGAGACTCAACGCCGATCTGACTCCCAAATCTTGGAGCAAACCCGTGAATAGGGTGGACGTGGCCACGTATGATCACGATCTGTGCTACGCCGGACATCCCGACACCAAGACTCGCAACGACGTCTGCAACAAAAACATGTTGGGGAGATTGAGAGGCATATCGAATCCGACCAGGAGAGAGAAGATGGAACGTTCGCTGGTCGGCAATCTGATCGGTGCGAAACGTCGATTCGGATGGGGTGTTCAAAAAATAAAAGCGCATCTGAAAAGAAGAAGAAATGATTATTGACGAGCGAATTGGCCGAGGAGTTACACAAACCCATAGTGCATAAATTTCGAAAGAGAAGGGTGTTCGTGAAGGGTCTGGATGACATTTGGTCTGCCGACTTGGTCGACATGAGATCGTTTTCGAGGTGGAACGAGGGCATCAAATATCTATTGACGGTCATCGACATGTTTTCCAAATATGGTTGGATCAGAGCTTTGAAGGATAAATCGGGACCTTGCGTCGCCGAGGCTCTGAAGAGCGTGTTCGACTCGTCTTCTCGAAAACCGAGTAAATTGTGGGTGGATAAGGGAAAGGAATTCTACAACAAGCACGTTCGTTGATTGGCAGACCTCTACTCGATCGAAAACGAAGAGAAAGCCAGCGTGGTGGAACGTTGGAATCGAACGATGAAGGAGAAGATGTACAGATACTTCACGGCGAATTCGACCAAGAAATACATATACGCTCTGAACGGTCTGGTCAAAGATTACAACAACACGCGACACAGATCGATCAAGATGACTCCCGCGGAAGCTAGCGATCCTCGAAACGAAAAACGGGTCTACACGAATCTATATCCCAAGAGATCTAAGATCAGGAAGAAGTCTAGAACGCCGAAATTTGCGGTCGGCAATCGAGTGAGAATCTACGCTTATAAGAAGCACTTCGAAAAGGTTTATACTCCTCGATGGACCTCGGAAATTTTCGTGATCATCAAAATATTTCACACCGATCCGGTGACTTACGAAATCGAAGCTTTGGATGGAGAAGAGATCATCGGAAAGTTTTACGAACAACAGTTACAGAAGACGAAGTTTTGATGAAGAACACAAAATTTTTTTTTATTTACTCTCTTTAACATTTTCTTGTTTACACACATATATATATAAGAGAGAAAAAAATAATAATAAAAAATAATTAAAAACTATTTTTTAGATAAAGAAAGCAAGTTAATTAATAAACAAAAAAACCCTAAAAATCCTTTAAAATGACAAATATACTAGATATAACACAAAGCATAGTGAAAGATGAAAGTATTCAAGAATATGAGGTTCACGAATACGAACCGGTAACCGGAACGAGTTTGAACAATGCGGGAGAGATAAGAATCAACGTTGAAACTCAAGATCTATTCGTACATCCTAGCGAGAGTTACATAGTGGTGCAGGGACGTCTCACCAAGGAAGATGAGAGTGACTACGCCGACGACGACACAGTTACTCTAGCTAATAATGGCATCATGCATCTATTCAGTAACATAAAATACATGCTATCCGGACAAGAGATAGAATCTGTTTTTCATCCTGGTCAGGCCACCACGATGTTCGGACTCTTGACGTATCCTGATGATTTTTCGAAATCCAGAGGACTTAATCAGTTGTGGGTGAAAGACACCGTAGGCCCTGCTAGCGCAGGCGCCGCCGCGATATTCGACTACGTCGTCAAGACGTCCAAACCTAAAGGAACGTTTTCGTTCAGGATACCTTTGAAACACATCTTCGGATTCGCGGCCGATTACAACAAGATCATGTACGAATTCAAACACAATCTGATGTTGATTCGAAAAGGAAACGACGACGCAATAGTGAAACTCACCGCGACCGATGCGGGTAAGATAACTCTACACAAGATATCGTGGTTCGTTCCGCACGTGGAGCCTTCGATCGTGGAGAAAGCGCGTCTCTACAAGATCATAGAATCCAAGAGTAAATTACCCGTGGGATTTAGAATGAGACAGTGCGACACGGCTAGCATTCCTCCCTCCACGAATCACTTCGATTGGAGATTGACGGTGAAATCCACTTCCGAGAGACCGCGTTTCATCGTGGTTGCGTTTCAGACCGACAGGGACAGGTCTCAGGAAAAGAATGCGTCGCTGTTCTATCACTGCCATTTGAGAAACATGCAAGTGTTTCTGAATGCCACGAGATATCCAGCAATCGATTACAACGCGTCGTTCGACAAGAACGATTTCTCCAGACTGTACGGCGACGCCGCTGATTTTAGAAAGAAGTATCACAGTCTAGACGAATTGATGAGCAATCCTAACATATCTCCCGGCGAATACAAGTCGATGTATCCCATGTTCGTATTCGACGTCAGTAAACAGAGTGAACGACTCAAGAGTAGCATCTTAGACATTCAGATCAATATGCAATTCGATAGGAACGTGCCGAGAAAAACCGAAGCCTTCACCCTGGTCCTGTCGGACAGAGAATTACAATTCGAATCGTATGGAAATAAGATGTCGATCATTCGATGAGAGACGAGTGTGTGAAAAAAAATAAAAAACAAAAAAAAAAAAATAAAAAGTAATGAGTCATTATTAAAAACAAAAAAACAAAAAAAATAAATAAAGTAATGTGATCTAGAGAGATTGAACATCTTTCTAAATCTCATTACTTTTTTTTTTTTTTTTAATAATCACACATTATTTTTTTTTAATTCATTATTTTCCACGCGTTCACTGTTTGTTCAAAGGATCTAGTTCGATCAGTAGACTCACCACGGAAGTGGCAGCTTCGGGATTATTGGTTTTCGTGACGAAATTAATCCTGTCTCCGGCGTTCACTTTGAGAGGCGTGCCGAATGTGCTAACATTCGCGTGTTGATTCTCAGTCTTTTCGACACTGTATCTCTTATCGCTCTCCACACCATTCACCATGAGATTGACGACCGCTCTGTTATTCAAATCCAAGGAAGCCAGACTCATTCGAAGGATTTCACCTCCCAACAGCATGGGATATCCCACCTGACCATGTTTCGATCCGCTACCTCCATTTCCGAAAGACCACTCAGCTTTTCCCTCATCTAAGGCGCCGGCCTCTTCGGCCCACACGGTGATCAATTGTCTAGCATATTTGACTTTCTCCACCACCGAAATCAGAGTGCAGGCATCCGTCATGTTCACGGGATCCGGTAGATTCGTGAGCGCGTGTCCACCCATGTCTAGTTTACCTTCCATGATGTCACCCTTTCTCCAGACCGAGTTGTCGTCCACGTACTTTCTGCTGACCGCGCTGGAATCGAATTCGGGATCGTGATCGAGACCGAATAAATTGTGACCGTTCATGTTGATGCCACCCTCCATGGTTCTGCCAGATTGTTTGATCAGGTAGAGATCGTCCACTTGCGATTCTAGGTATTCTTGCGATTGTATCATGGAAGAATCTACGTAGCCCTTGTTGACCATGGTTGAGTCCGCATTCGTGTCGTCGATCTTTGACAGATTCAATATCTTGTTGAATCCCGCATTCAGATCCGATTTCATTTCTCGTCTGTCAGACTTTCTCTGTTCCAGATCTACGTAGTGTTTTGTTGCCACGTCCTTGGGATTCGTGGGAGTGGCCACATTCGTTATCTTGTTAGAATTGGCATTCAATTCCGAGTGCATCGTTTTCTGAACGTATCTATTTCTCAGGTGTTCGCTGAATCTCGCGTGAGAGTCGTCCGCGTATTTCTTGGTCGCAGCATCGGTGGGATCTATGGGATTCGCGACGTTCACCAAACGTTTGGATTTCAGATCGAGATCGTCGGTCATGGTTTTATCCACGTAATTATCCAGCAGGATTTGTTCGAAATCGGCGTTCCCCCTGTCGACGTATTTTTTAGTCGCAGCATCTGCGAGATCTATCGGCTCGGGAAGATTGTAGAGCTTCTTATCGTTCATGTTCAAAGGTTCTTCTCGAGGTTCGTATCTCCGAACGTAACGTTCGTCCAAGTTGGCAACATCGTAACCATCGTTGACTTCGAACGTCTTCCTCTTCTTTCTCGGGTTGACTTTTTCGTCGTCGCTTCTACCAAATTTATCGACTGGCATGTTGTTGTGGGATTTTTTTTGTTTTTTTAGAAAAATGTGTTCAAAACGCAGTTTATTAAAAATGAACTATGTTATTTTATTTTTCGTTTTTATTCGATTAAAATTTTTTTAAAATAATTTTTTATCTTTATATATACTATAAAAAAAAAATATCTCTCTCTAATGTAAATCATTGAGAATGTCTTGAAATCGATCTCCTTCAGACCATCTCTTGAGAACGTAGAGACACAGGTGACCGCAAAACACTTGATGTGGTGATTGCACTTGTTCCGTGTTGTAACGAACCATCGATTTGTTGAAATAGTTCTTTATTTCTTTTGGCGGCGAGATTCTGTAGCTGTTGAAATAATAATTTTTCTTCTTCCCGTTCTTCATCCACGCCACCCAGTGAGTGCCTTCACCCGATGAATCGTCTAGATTTAAAATTCCGCATTCTGATTGTCGAGGTCTTCTCTTTGGCAAGGCATCTCTGGAAAACACTCCTAGAAAATCTTCGATTTTCAAATCTTTTGCCACATTCAACAGATAGATGCTGAATAGGGGTTCGTTGGGTAAGACGACACCTTCTACGGATATCTTTATTTTCTTATTCATAAATGCGTATATATATTTTTTTATTTATTTTATTATAATTTACTAAAAATGACATTATTTTTTTTCTATTTTTTTCTTTTTCTTTTTAAACTAACTTTCTCGATGTCATTATCGATTTCTATAATTTTGTGTTCATCTAATTCTTCTTGATTTTCTGGAATCCTATCATCCACAATCAGATCTGGAATCTTATCATCCACAATCGCATCTAGAATCCAATCATCTCCATTCATATCGTCTAAAATTAGATCCAAAGTCCAATGTCCGAGTGCCAAAGTGCTTATTTTATCGTCTAACACGAATCTCTTGTCGTCGTCGGCTGTCAGCGAAATCTTGTTGACTATTTCGGTATACAAGTCGTGATTTTCGCTTCGAATCGATTTCATAGGCTTATACACCGGACCACTTAAAAACAGACAATCTTTATACTCTTGGAAAGAGATGTTTTTCTTCACCACGCACGCTTTAACTCCTTTGCACTTCTTGATCTCTTCATCATCTTCTAGACGATAAGCATACAGTTTGGGTCTCAAGCCTATGAATTTGACAATCTGTTTACCGCCGCTCTCGTCCTTAAATTTACCCAACACCTTCTTGTTGTCGTTCGATTGAATGTTGGACGGGTGATCGACGGGATAATTGCTCATGTTGAACCAATCGGCCACGTCCGGAGATATATCTCGGTAGACGTCTTTCGTCTCTATCTCGTAAACTAAACTGTCTGTGTCGGTGAACAGTAGTTTGGCTTTGTCACCAAATTTTCGTTTGACGTAATCGTAGTGAAACTCGTACATCAATCGCTTGCTGATATCTAAGATGATCGGTCCGATATAATACGGTTTGTCGAACTTCAGATGCGTCTTTTGCATGTGAACGGCCACTAGATTTTCGTCAAATATGGTTCGGTGTTTGTAAATGGGTTTCGCCACTAATTTTTTAGCTCTTTTCTCAGACGTGACGAGTCGAACGATGGTTCTCTTCCTGATGTTTCCCATCGATTTGCCATACACGCAGTTGTTCATGAGTTTGAAGAAATCTTTTTCGAAATCGTTCTCGGCTCGAGTTCTGAGATTCGTGTTGAGATCGATGTATTTTTTCATCCAAGGCTCTTCGTCGAATCGAATGATGCGATGTATGTCGACTAATTTCATCCCGTAATCGACGTACTGTTTCAAATTCTCGCTGTAGACGACGTAGTTACGTTTGTTAAATAAACTGGGAATGAGTTTTTCCTCGTCTCCTTCGTTCGGTTCCATTCGTTCAGGAGCCAGCGGATAATTGTTGTGTGGACCGTGTAATTCTTCCGGATAGTTCAAATCGACTTCTAAAATGCAAGGATAGTCTCTCCATATTTGCATCTCTTCGGGTTCCTTCACCCATTCGAAATTTCTAATCGGTAAAGGATGACTCATAGCCCAACCGTACAGATTATTGGCGTCCCAATACTATATGTATTTAGTCGACCGTTTCGAATCGAAACCTTCTTTCATGTAAGGATTGTTAGCCTCAGAATATCTGTGGGAGATCATCGTGACGCCACCTCTCGCAGCCCTTTCGAACATGAGCAACATGTCCACGTCGGATAATAATTCCAATTGGACTTCGGTGGTCTTCAACAGAGCGTCCCACGCCAGCCCGGGTGCGGTGAAATACCAAGCGGGATCCAGATCGTAATTTCGACGACAGATGTCTCGAAAATTTTCGAACACGTCTGCCAAGAGCAGAACGTCAGTCTTCAGATAGAGATCGTGATAATCTCTCATGGTTTTCATATCGAATGATTTCCACACGTTTTTGGCGTGTTCGTAATTCTCGTCGGAAATGTCGGATTCGTATAATTTCGAATAAAAATCATCTTTCGAAGGTAGTGCGGTGTCTTCGAATCTCTTTAGATCGTTCATGTAATCGTAAGGATAGACTCCTTTCCTCAACATGACGTCTACTCGTTCTCCAAAATGTTCGCTCGTGATTTTAAATTTATCCTTGCTCATGTTATTGACTAATTTTTCCAGAGCGGTCGACATGAATTTAAAACTGTCGATGAAATGTATGCATCTATGAATGGATTTCATTTTTTCTTTCAACGTATTTCCGTCGATTACTCTTTTCTTCTCCATGAGCTTCCATTTCGTGAAGGAAATGTATCTTTCTTCACTGTTCGTGATGCAATTTAATTCTTCGTGTGAGGTGCCGAGATTTTTCACGAACAGATGACTGTCGTAACCTGAGAGATTGTGAAACATCACCGGATAGAAAGTGGCGTCTCGATATTTTAAATTACACTCACTGTGAGCCGGACCGTGATACAGACCCGTGTAATGATCGTGGTCTCTGACCTTCTTATTTTCCTCCGAATTCTCGTCGACCGATTGTCTGCATATGTGACATTCGGTGGCTCTGTTATTTTCGTTCTGCTGCTCTCGCGTGATGATCATTTTCGCTGGAGTTTTGAATTTGTCATATAACATTTGAATTTTCTATTCTAACTCTTCCACGAACCTTTGAGCCACATCGTCGTCTTCGCACTGTTTCGTGTAGGTGAAGGGACCCATATCGTGTTGCGAGTCGAAAGCGCATTTCACGTAAATGCAATAGCCCGAAGGTATGTGTTTTTGATATCTTTTGACGTAACTTTGAAGAGCGTTGGGTTGACAGGAACTCATTTTCGCGGTGAAACATTCGAAATTGGCGTACACGACGAATGGTACTTTTAACCTTCTATTGTGATTTTCAAACTTCACGATGGTGTTGGGTTTGGACATTTCGACGGCGACACCTTGATTTTCGTTGCAATATTTCTGATGTTTCTCTAATGATTTTTCGCTGTGAAACACGTTCATGCAATTGTAACATAAAGATATCTTTCCTTTATGATTATTATTTTGTTTCGACAGTAATCGGGTCGGATGTTTAACCCAACAATAATGACGATTGTCACCATTAGAAATCAATAATAAAATAATCGTCTTTTCTCTTCCGTGATACGAAGTCTGTCTGAGAGGATAGATTGTTCGATTTTCGTCGTCGTATCCTAAGACGTTCACCGCTACGGTGGGATTTTGAGCCTCGAAACGTTCGATATGTTTTAACTCTGTTGGAAAAGTCATTCCGGTCCAATAGAGAGTTTTAGAAGTTTCCTCATAATGAGAAACTCTATTGGTGTGTATTTCGACAGGGTATAAAGCGGAGGTGACTGCCCATTTAAAACACTGATCATCTTTATTTCTCACGTTGACCACGGCGTATTTCTTAGTCAAGAAATACGATAATTCCAAGTAGGAAGATCCTTTCAACGGTTCGTTTTTATTCATGTGAATTTCGAGTTTCAACACCTCATCGAACGTCCAATTACTACCTTCATGTTGATAATTCGCGAGAGACGTCAACATCTTGTCTTTCATCTTTTCGAAAATGTCCGATAGATCTGAACCTCGAAATACGGGTTCGACGTTAGATCTGAAATATGCATTTTTCACGATGCTCTTGCCGGACTTCACGTCAATTTTATCCATTACGCAATGGAGTATCATCTTAATTTTTAACCCCACGTTCATGTATTCGCAAAACAAATCCAATACTTCTTTCTTCACCCGTTCCATGAACAATTTCGGATCGACTTTCTTCAACGAGGGAATCACGTCGAAAGTTTTAAAAATGCCTTTGATCGCACTCTCCCGTTCTACGGGTTTCGATTGGAATAGTTCTGCAATGAGTCGTGTTACATATTCTTCTCCTTTCTCTTCGTCGATTGCTCATTGAATTTCACTCGATATATCTCGTTTGTCTTGAATCTGAAGTGCATCACTCGTTTTCGTTTTAGTTTTTCTTTTCTTTTCTTTGGAAACTTGATGTTCTTCAACGGCTTTTCGTTTAGTCGTCTTCTTATTTTTCACAACCGATGCATCTTTTGACGTCGTTGCTATCGACATTTCGTTTGCCTTTCTAGCATTTCGCAAATATTCTTGTATGACTTCAATTTTTTTTGATTTAGTTCTATGATTTCTGAAATCTGAAATTTGTAATAGTTTACAAATCTCGTTTAACTGAGGTATGGTTTTCTCATTTAAATTTACCATTGTTTTATCTGTTTGCTTCATTTGTAAGAATATTTTTTTTTTTTTTGAATTTTGTATTAAATAATTTGTTAAAAAAGTTTTGCTTTTTTACTCTTTTTATATATATATAATAGAAAAAAAAAAAAAAAGTTAAATTTTAAATTCAATTTTTTTTTCTTTAATGTGTTTTTATTCAAAAACAATTTAAGACCGCTTTTATTTCTCGCTTGCAAACCGAACACTTTTTCTCGTCTTCGGAATGACATTCTCTACAGTAACACAGGTGTGCGCACGGTAGAAACAAAACGTTTGCGACACCTTCGCAGACCAGACACTTGGTGGTGGACGTTTTACTCGATTTGTTTACGACGAGTGACGATAACTCGTCCGCTTCCACCATGAATTTGATGAGATGTTCTAAAGTTATGAATTGAGACAGGGTCTTGTTCGCGATGTTTAACGCATCGTACAATTGTTCCTTGGTGTATCCGAGTTGTAACATATCCATCAATAATTTTTGGTTTTTATCTCTATCACTCTCTTTGTCTTGGATTTTTATCAATCCCAACGTTAGGATCTTGTTCAAATAATCGCATTTGTCTTTTTCAGTATTACTTATGTGTTCTAGTAAAGGTACGTCGTGAGGTTCCCAATTCATCAAATGTATGTCACAACAAAAACATTTGACTTTGTTGCCTCTACCCACGTAAACGAAACCTGCGGCGGCTAAATCTTCGGGTTTTTGAGCGAGATGCGAAGGCCAATTTTTAAACGTTTGAAGTCTTGCTCGTTCTAGACTATAATTCGAATGTTTGGACTTGATCATTGTTTTTACCTCAAAATTGAGTTTGTAAGAATTTTTTTTTTTAACTTTTATTTATATATAAAGAGAAATAAAGAGAAACTTTTTTTAACAAATTATTATTTAAATACAAAATTTAAAATATACATTATTTGCAAGAATTCATAAAAACCAAATAATCGATCATGACAACAACACCTAAAAGATGCGAATTGAAATTGAAACGAGACGAAGGGTATGAGAAATCCAGTTTTAATATCTATACATTACAACCACACGATCCCATCGAATTGAATGAGGTCGAGATGGTGGACTTAGAGCGCTACTACCACAAATATCGAATGTGTTTGAAAGTGGATGAAGCCGCGCTCGTTTTGTTTTACAAGTACCAAAGCGAACTGCTGAATAATATCATCGTCGCTGAAGACAGAGAATTCGACAGGGGTGATTTATTGTTGTCCTATGGAGATTACATATATCCAATAATCTCACCCGAACTCATGAAGAAATCGGGTGGTGAGAGCGCATTCGCCTATGAAAAAAAACTCAAAAGAGTAAAGATAAACATTCACACCATTTTCATATGTGGAAAAATGACGAATGTCAACTTGCTAATAACGGACTTGGAAATATAAACAATAGAGAGATTGAAATTAAAATTTAACTTTTTATATATATATAAAGAGAAAAAAAACTTTTACTAAAAAATTTTACATTAAAGAAAATTAAAAATTAAAAAAACAACTTTTTTATATATAAAGAGCAAAAAAAACTTTTTAAACAAATTATTATTTAAATACTAAATAACCGATCATGAAGACAACAACACCTAAAAGATGCGAATTGAAATTGAAATGAGTCGAAATGTATAAGAAATTCGGTCATAAAATCTATAGATTACAACGACACGATCCCATCGAATTGAACGAGGTCGAGACGAAGGGCTTAAAGCACAAATACGAGAAATATAAGATGCCTTTGAAATTGGACAAAGCCGTGCTCAATTTGATTTACGAGTACCAAAGCAATCTGCAGAACATCGTCATCGCCGAAGATAGAGAATTCGACAAGGACGATTTGTCGTTGCCCTATGGAAATTACATATTTCCAAACATCTCACTCGAACTTGAGAAGAAATTGGGTGGTGAGAGCGAGTTGACCGATGTAAAAAAACTCAAAAGAGTAAAGATAAACATTCAACACGTTTTCGAAAAAGGAGAAGACACGAGTGTCAAAATGCTAATAACGGACTTGGAAATATAAACAATAGAGTGATTGATTATTAGCGAAGAAAAATGAAAAAAAAAAAAAAAGTAATAAGATCATCTTTAGATCTCATTACTTTTTTTTTTGTTTGTTTTCCTTCTTCTTCACTATCATCATAATATATTATAATAACGTTTCCTTTTCTCTCAGTTTTCAGCGTCGATTCTTCTTCTTTTTCTTTTTTTCTTTTTCTTTGTGATATGATACGTTTATAACAACATTTTTGTTTATCCGAATCATAATTATGAACGAATGTTGTGCATCTCTTGGTAACACTCGCATCATTACCATTCTCTTCAGAAGGTAGTGGTGACCGTGGAAAGCATCGTCTCATTCTCAACCGTCTATCCCGCACTTTATCTATCTCTTTCATTAGTTCTTTCCTTAGATATCCATCATTAGCGTCTAATTTGTTTCTCCACCTTTTTATCCATTTTAAATATATTATTTTATACTTTCTATGATTTTATATTTTATATAATTTTATATTATAATAACATATTCAAAATCGGTATATTCTTAAACGGCGAATTCTCACCGAGCAATAAACCCTTGCTGAGTCGCTCAACGTTCCGTCCACTCTTCAGATAGAGACCGTTTCCTCTCAGAGAGTTGCCACCTCTAACGGGTTCAAGATACAATCCTTTACCGCTGTCGTCTACGTGGACGCGACACACGGCTTCTCTTCTTCAAAAACAGTCCGCTGCCACCCATTAATTTCTCAACTGCCGAACTTGCGAGTCCCGTGAGAGCTCCCACACTGAGAGTCTTTCCGAGAAAGGGTAGCGCCTTTGCAGCGAAGGGTAATGCTTTTGCGGCTATTCCTGCCAATAGCGGTAGGAAACCACCTTTCATTCTCAAATTGTATCTCAATTGAGCGGGACTCATTCTCCCCGTCAACCCTCTTCCATCGCGAATCACTTTCTCCATCCTTTTGATTTGACTTCTGGTCCAGGCGATCGAATCCTGACCGCCTCTCGTCAGATCTTCATGAGTGAATTTGAATCTCACCGCCTCGCCTCGAGTTGTTAACGCTCTCTTAAGTTTCTTCCTCTGTCCTGCGGATATGTTCACGTTTTTAACCACGTATTCTGTCATAATTCTGTTTTTTTTAAAATATATTTACTTCAATTGTTTCTTGTTTAATAATTATATTAAAATAATTTTGTAAAATTAATATTGCATTTATTTTATTTTTGTTATCTATATATATAATATTTTTTTTTTTTTTACTTTTATATTTCTCTTATGTGAAATCGTATCGTCACTCTCTCGCCGCGAAGATCTAACAGTTCACCATTTTGATCCGTCAACGTGGTTTTGAGACTATACAACGTGTCTAAAATCACTGGTAGATAAACTAAATTTCGAGGTCGCTCCACGATCTTATAACCCGGCGACACGTTTGGAAAGAAGGAATAGATCGTCGGTTGAGCGCTACCATTCACGTAGCTTCCAGCAATCACGTCCACGTTCACCAGAATGCTATTGACTGCGAGAATGTCGACCGTATTTTCAGATGCCGCGTGGCCTCGATACATCTTTCGATCGAATCCCAAAATCTTGCCTATAGAATCGTCCGTGTTGAAATCCACTCGAAAATTATCTTCCAAATCCAACATCGTCTGTAAGGTATTAGGATTGGGAGCGAGTCTGATCTTGTTGCTTCCCTTTCCATCCGTCTTCATTCGCATCTGAATGTAATTGTTCAAATCGTTTATGTCGTAACTCCCTTTGGGAATTCGAATCTCCAACCAATCCACTCCGTCGGAATACTTGAATGAGTTATTCTTTTCGGTGACGTTGGGAAAGGAATAATAAGTCTCCAGATTCATCAACGCCATCTCGTATCTTTTCTCTCTATTCAAGTCGATGGAAGGTTCGAATTTCGTAGCGAATCGAGTCGAATCGCCACTCACCACGATTTGAATGGATTGTTTTGCAGCCGTATTCTCGGCTATCCATTCTAACAATTCTCCATGTTCGAACATTATATTTAATTTTATTTTTTTATTCAAAACTAATTATTTGAAGATTTATTATTTTCTAAATTTTATTTTCATGCTCTATCTTATTATTATCATCAGAAACATAAAACTTGTTGAATCTGCACCGATATTTTCCGCGATTAAATTCGCTTGTCAAATCGATCACGACGAAATTGTAAAGTCCACCATCCCAAACCCTCTTGCAAAATCTCCTGAATATCCATGTCATTTGCGACGTGATCGCCGTAGATGTGATTGAGATTCTTGAGATCTTGGCGAAAGAGACATAGAAAATTAGCGTTCTCCCTTATCGTCTGTCTGGGCAATCGAAAATAATTCTGCGACAGGTAGAAACAGTCCACGTTGCTGTGTCGACCCCTAATGTAATACGATTCACATCGGTTCTGTCTCTCCAAAAGCAGATCGTCGAAAATCATGAGATTCTTATCTTCCGATTTCAATTCTCTAGGATCCGGAACGTCGCTAGCGTTCTCATAAAATTGACACTCGACGTTCGAAGATGCATTTCTCTTCATCAGCTCCGTCGCCGCGCCGTCCAAAATGGTCAAAAGTGGAGCTCCACTCTTGTCGAAATTCTCCCTATTGTCAAAGATTCTGGCTATGGGCAATCTGCGATCCATGCACTCTCGAAGCAATCTGTATTCGGGTTGAAACAAGCTCTTGCCAAACACGAACAATCTGTCGTAATCCAACCAGTCGGGTCGGGACAACAGATTCATCAACAGATTGGTCTTTCCACAATTCGATTTTCCCACTATCAAACCTCTTATGCTCTTGGGAAAGAACTCGTTATTCGACCTCTTGGTCGCGGCGTCGTTCCAAGACATATCTTTAATGTTCATCTTTGTTTTATTTTGTTTGTTATTTTAGATTCTTTTCAAACACAAATTTTTTTATGTTTTTCAAACTCTGTTTTTAATGTTATTATTATTTATTTATATCGCACCGCCGCGAGTTCTCTTCAATCCAGATCCACTCGTCATTTTGGCTAAATCTTGTATGGGCACCACAGCATCCTTAAAATCTTTCCAACTTTTCGGCATTCGCTCTAACGCAGCTCGCTTCGCCGGCGGACTGATCAACTTGTCGATCAACGTGTCGGCTGCCCTCTTGCCAGCCACAGAAGCTATCCTACCACTGGCTTCGGAAGCGGCTTTCTTACCAGCATCCAAAGCCGTCTTCTTACCGACCTCAAACGCGGTCGATGCTCGTGAACGCTCGCATTATAAAATCGACGATGCCAGAACCGCCTTGAACGTAAGTTCTGACGTATCCCCTGTTCTTTATCACGAACATATTTTATTTTTATGATATATTTTTTGTTTTTTCCACTGGTAAATCGTTTTTGCCATTTAATTTTTATTATTCTAGTGTAAAAATTTACTGTTTTATTTTTGTTTGTTTGTTTGTTTCTCTCTACTTATTATATACACATCAATCCTTCAATTCGTTCATCAGCCAGTTATACTGGTTTTTATTCAAAACCTTCTGTCTTAACAATTCGTCAGATATAGCAACTATCTGATTATCTAATCCCATGTTACCAGCCCGTCTGCTCGCCATCAACAAACTCAATCTCTGAGACAGAGCGTCAGAATCACTCGGAAGAAAAGTGGTTTTCACCCCTTTGCCAGTCACCGATTCGACGAACATCTTGTTCATATCCCATATGGGTTTCACCACTTTCGTCCACTTGTAACCTCTGTTGGCTTTGGGTCTCGTCTCTCTGGCATCGTTATTTCTCTTCATGGCGTGGGTCTGGACCAGAATGTCTCTGTAATTGTCGAAATCCTGTTCCGTGTAATCGCCGGGCTTGTCTTAAAGGAGCAATCTCCGCAGACCATCGGTCAATTCGTATCTGTTCGAACCGACGATCAATTCATCATCCCCAATATCCACTTCCATATCACCTACAAAAATCCTTCCCTCCGAATCCTTATAAAATCCATACGACTGATCTCTCTTACCGCCATCATCATCGGACGATGCGACGCTACTAGTGGTGATAGTCGAAGCTGTATCGTCGCTCTCGCTCATATCTGTTTGAATTCCCGTGGGAACGTAATCCGGTGTAGATTGAACGGAATACCGATTTCCAAAACTAGGAGGTAACGAACCCATTCTCAAAGAACTCTCCTTTATAGGTCTCAATTCTTCGACTATCTCCTTCCTGCTTCGCTCTTGACCCTCCGTCACGGGTTTAAATATTTTTGTGGCTTCGCATTTGAGTTCCATCTCACCAAGACGTCTGCTCCTGTCAGCAGACTGAATGCCCTTCTTAGCACGTTCATGCTGGTCTGAAATTAAATCTCGGCGTCTAGGATCCATCTGTAAAAACATCTTTCGTTTTAATTGTTTTTATTATTTTCAAAATTAAATGTTTAATTATATTTTTATGTTTTAAGTAATAAAAAAACTCTTTCCGTCTTAATATAATAATCTGAAAATATTCACATCTCAACTGACTGTGTTAATTGAAGTTTAAAAAATACGTTTAAACAGTACATGACAAACCGGTTTCTGATTTAACGCATTTTGACAGTAGTTTTTACATTTGTCAAAAGATTTTCATTCACACATCAATTCACCGAGTGTCGAATTAAGAGAGAATCCTTTGATGACTGCGATTGCTATCATGAATATATTAAAAATTTTACCACTCAAAACCTAATTGAGCGGAAAATGCGTTTTAAACATTCCGATAAGTGTTTGACTTGTTTTCGAACGAACGCTTAACAGTCAATCTCTCTCATCAAGGCAAAATACGAATATCTATTACAGATCATCTCTTTTGAACAAAAAACCCTCAAAACTCAATTTCTATCCGTCCCATCAAGAGAAAACATGATTGTCTATAATACAGACCATATTCATAATCGACTCTTTTGAACAAAAAACCTCATTCACTCATTACGATAACATGTGTTAGTTTTTTTTACTTCAGGAAGACGTGACTGGGTTCGCGAATTTCCAACACACTGACGACACTCTTCGTTCAGATCGAGTTTACGAGAATCGAGCGATCCGATCGCTCGATTAGCTGAGTTTGGGAATTTCTCATAGAGGGGAATTCCCCTAATAATGTCATAAATTAGAAAAACCCACCGCCTCAAAACTGCGGGTTCTGGACCACTGCCTCAAAACAATTGCGGGTTCTGGACCACTGGTCTAGAATCCCCAAGACCGTTTTTTGATGATGACACAGAATTTTTTGCTTTTGCTCGCGTTCACCAACGATGGATGGATGGTCTGATCTGCGATGGGAACGTCGACAAAAAATTAAGTACAAGATAAAAGTGAAGATGTACAATTTCACCCTTTTTTTAAAAACGCGCGTTCACCACGAGTATTTGAACGTTAAAAGTGCGATCTAGGAGTCACAAAAAAACATGGGGGGGGGGGGATTCAAGACCATTGTACAGTTTTGTGAACAAGCGTGTGATTTAACACTGAATTCCACGTTGGTGAACGCATCGTGTACGTATGTTGTACACGTACATGTACATTTTCAGGTTATTTTATTCCACTTTGTGGGGAGTTAGTTTAGTATAGTAACTGGGACAAAGTTAGGAGGTCTTAAATAAAACTGTGAGCGCTAAGTTGTCGAACGGTTCGTCGTGTTGCCTTTTGTCGCGTGTTTACAGTTTTCCCTGTCCGATCGCGTAATTTTGTCTTGATGATGGCGAGCAAGTCTGTTCAGACTGAGGTAAATATGGAGGTAAATACGTGTAATATCGCGGTCCAGGTCAACGGTGCCAACGGGATAAGTATTGGTGTGCAGACAGAGGTCACTGGGGGTGTCGGTCAGGGCCGGGATGGTGGGGCCACCGATGGCGATATTGGGCTTGAAGTTTGTAAACAGTGTTCTATGATGTATGGGGACTGTCGTTCGATGGGATATGGAGAGGTATGTGCAAACTGTCAGGAAATCCTCCGCCTACTTGAGACAATTGTTAAGTTTGAGGGGGAGATTGCTGAGCTGAAGGGAAAACTTGGTAGGGCGGGGCTGTCTGGAGTTACGCCTGTGAAAGTAGCTTTCCGAGAAGGATGGGTGGTTGTAGGTGGTTCCAAGAGGAAACATGGGGGTAGAACCTTTGATGTGAATGAGGTAGGTGATGAGGTGGGGGCTGCTAGAAAAGTACGTAGGACAGATGAGAGAGCCCAGGCCGGAGCAATGCTGTAAGCGTTTGGTGTGGACTATCAAAAGTGGTAGGAAAGGGGGGCCCAGAGAAGCAGGTAGATAGGGGTGTAAAGTCCAAAGGCAGTGGGGAGTGCAGCACCAGAATCAGATTTGATGTGCTCGATTCGGAAGAGACAGAGGAGGAGATGGAGGTAGTTGCAACAGATAGTAGCTTGGGGTCTAGACCAGGAAAAAGGAGGAGGGATCCGGGAGAAGACCAGGGGAGTAGTCCAGGTAGTTCAGGGCCTGGAAAGAGACGGAGGGACAAGGATAGGAGTAATCCTAGGTCAAAGATACCGATACCGATATTGATTCCGAGTGGGGCTGTTGGAGAGGAAGAGGACGCTGTAAACAATAGGAGACTAGAGGAGATAAATAGGGCGAGGGCCAAAAGTAAGTTGGTGGTTGTGGGAAGTAGCATAGTTCGGGGGATCGACAAGGTTGTCTGTGGTCCGGACAGTAAAAATAGAACAGTTCTGTGCTTTCCGGGGGCTAAAGTGGAGGACCTGAGGGATAGAGTGGACGGTATTGTAGCTGGGTCGGGGCCTGATCCGGTAGTGGTATTACATGTGGGGTCCAATAACATCAGGGAGAGGAAATCAGTTCGTTTGGTGGACACATACAAGGACCTAATTAGTAGGCTACTTAGCAGGAATGCTCGGATCATCGTTTCAGGGGTGCTCCCCGTTATGGGTGGTGGGAATGAGAGGAACTCGCGGATTATGGCACTACACGAGGAGCTGGAAGAGCACTGCAAAGATTTGGGAATACATTTCATTGACCACTGGGATTCATTCTGGGGACAAGGAGAGTTGTATGGGCGAGACGGATTGCATTTAAGTAGGATGGGTACAGACCTGTTGGGCCAAAAAATTTTACAGGTGGCTGGGCCTTTTTTAGAGAAAAGGGGGGTAGGGGAACACAGCCGATAACCCAGAGGGGCACAAATGCTGGGAACATAGGAAGAACATCAAACACGCACAACACAGGGACATACCAGGGTTATAATAATGTGCCAGTGATGACAAAAAAACAAAGATTCATTAAGTTTGGGTACTGCAACATCCAGGGTCTGCACAAGAAAGTAAGCGAAATATCAACAATAATGGACGAAGGAGACTTCGATATAATGGGTCTAAGTGAGACGTGGATACGACGGGATGAGCGGGTTGATCAGATGAAGGGTTGCGTGTGGATAGGAGCTGGGCGAACTGAGTTTCAGAAACGGGTGGGGGTGTTGGCATCTACGCTAAAGAGGAATTACAGCCCTCATTGATTACAGATCTCACAGAAGCAAGGACTCAGATTCCAGTATCCAACGAAATAGTCTGGGCAAAAATCAAGTTAGGAGACAGGAGTGTTGCCGTTGGTGTTGTATACTTAGCAGTGGAGGGAAGTAAGCCCGAGTGGAATGATTCAATATATACAACTCTTAGATCGAATATCACAGAGCTTGAAAGCAGAGGGTTCAGTATTGTCCTAATGGGGGACTTCAATGGGCACATCGGGGATAAGGAGGAGGGCATACAGGGAGGTGATAGGAAAATTAACACGAATGGGAGGAAGATGTTGGACCTATCAAAAGAGCTTGGTTTAAAGATCCTGAACAGGGATGCGAAATGTAAGGGTAAATGGACCTGGGAGAGGAACGATAAGAAAACAATAATTGATTATATACTCACTGACATTAGCGTATGGAGGGAGGTTATAGATGTAGAAATAGATGACGAGGGAAAAAATGACTTGGGTAGTGATCACAACCTGATAACAGTTAAGATTATGGGCAAAAAGACGAATAGAGACAGAAATACCTTCAAGGAAGTTTGGGGACTAAAACAAGGAGCCGACTGGAAGCAGTTTCGGGAAAAACTAAAACCAAATCTTGAATGTATACCTAGGGATGCAAATGTCCAGAGTATTTCAGATGGCATAGTAAATAGCCTAACAGAGGCAGGGAAGGATTGTGTAGGAAGGGTGAGGGTCCCAACGAGAGAGCTTGGATACAGGGTTAACGAGGGACTGAAAAAGGCTATAAAAGAAAGGAAGGTAAAATGCGCTGCTTACAGAAGAAGTAGGAAGCTTAAAGGGGTGGATAACAATGACACGAGACTAATGAAAGGAGAATATGAACTGGCACGGAAAAAGGTAAATGAGATAAAGAATAATAATAGGAAGGAGCGCAATTGCAGTCTTGCCAGAACAATAAAGAAAACGGGGGGTTCGAGCTCAAACGTATTTTGGAACTGGGTAAATAAACGGGGGAAAAGTAGTGTGCAGAGTATCAAAGTGGATGGGGAAAGTACAGAAGATAAAGGCCGTATCGCTTCAGAGTTAGTCAAGCACTGGGAAAAGATAAACGATAGGCGATGGGGCAGTGGGTCCCCACCAAAAAGAAATACACTGGTGGAGGAGAACCTATCCGATCGTGTATGTAGCGAAATAACGGCAGAAGAAGTGCGGAACGTGGTCTCGAAATTAAAAAATGGTAAAGCGGGAGGAACTGATGAAATTCCGAACGAATTCCTCAAAAATGGAGGGGAGGCACTTATTGAAGTCCTGACAAACCTTTTCAACCTGGCTCTGCGAAAGCAAGAGGTCCCCAGAGAGTGGAGGGAAAGTAAGGTGTCGTTCATACACAAAAAGGGTGATAAGGAAGTTCTAGATAACTATAGGGGGATATCAGTTAGTAATAACATCGGAAAAGTATTCTGTAAGGTCATATACGGTAGACTAGAGGAGGTTATTGAAGAGAAAGGTTTTTTAGGAGAAATTCAAAATGGTTTCAGGAAAGGACGAAGAGTCACTGATCACCTATTTACACTCACCCAACTGATAGAATCATCAAAGGCTGAAAAGAAAAAGAAAAGATGTTTCTGGCATTTCTAGATGTGAAAAAAGCGTACGACCGAGTGTGGAGGGAAGGTATGTGGCGAAAGCTCGAAGGCATCGGGAGGTGACTTTGTGGGAATCATGAAAGCACTGTATACAGATGTGCAAAGCCAACTCAGTCTAGGGAGTATCACTACAAAACGAGTCCCTATGGATATAGGCCTCAAGCAGGGGTGTATCTTTTCACCGATTTTGTTTGCATTGTATGTTAAAGATTTAGGGGACGAACTAATTCAGAGTGCGGAGGGGGTAAATGTTGGAGACATAAAGATACCAGGCTTATTCTTTGCGGACGACATGGTGTTAATGTCTAGAACTGAACAGGGGCTAGAGAAATTGCTGGAAATTGTTGGTAGATATGGGAACACTTGGCGGCTCGAACTAAATGAAAATAAAAGCAAGGTAATACCCGTTGGACGCAAGGTAGATATGACGAAGAGATGGAGAGTGGGGTAGTTCTCAATCCCCGAAGGTGAAAGCAAACAAATCACTGTAGGAGAAACGGGGGCATATGAGTATCTAGGGGCAAGCATAAATATAACGGGAAGAGGGGTGTACAGAAATTACAGAGCCAAACTGATTCTGAAAGGGAAAAGAATTCTGAACCAACTAAAACTTTTAGGGAAAAATAGTTTCAACAAGGTCTTTGTGGGGAAAACACTGTGGGAGAGGGTGGGTTTACCAAGTATAACGTATGGCACGGACGTGATTCCATTAAACCAAACCGTTATTAAGAAGTTGGAAAGTACTCAGAATGATGCCGGCAGATGGATAAAAGGGTCGAGTAATGCTGCAGCTTTGGAAGCAGTAAGGGGGGAGCTTGGGTGGATGAAAATCAAGGACAGGGTAGATTTGGGAAAACTGTGTTACTTTAACTACTTGAGAAACCTGCCTGACAACCGGTGGTGCAAATTGATGCTCGATACCATTTGGAATTCTAATATAGAAACGGGGTGGTCAAAACATGTGAGGGAACTAATGGACAATTACTCTATAGAGGTCACAAACATAGAAGTAGGAATGAAAGAAGGCAAAAGGTTTGTCAAAGAGAGAGTCATGGAAGATTGCAATCGAAACTGGCGAGCAGGGGTTAGCGTGAAAAGATCACTGCAGGGGTTACAATATAAAGAAAAGCCAGCTTTTGAGAAGTACCTAGATGGCACCTTTGGAGGGTCACTGCTGTTCAAACTGAGATCAAGATCACCGGAGCTTCGGGGAAAAATTGGGAGAGATGGGAAAAAAGGGATGCCAAATGTGCCACTCTGGAGTAGTGGAGACCCTGGAACATTTTCTCTTGGAATGCCCACAGTTTATACCTCATAGAATAAAATTTACTGGAAGAATAATGCAGAAGTTGGGTGAAGAAACAAAGGATAGATGGCTGAAGGGGGACACGAGGGAGAGGGTAGGAATGCTTATTGAAGAAATTGAAAAAGAGGAAGTGAGGGACCTATTAAGCAGTTTATATCTGAATGCTGGGAGGAGAGGAGGGGATGGGGTGCAGGGGGAATGATGGCCTTCTCTTATGAGGACCGCGACAAATCAGCGGCTGGCCAAAGAGTTATTATTAATTATCCACTGTCGTTTCTTGTTTTCGTTATTTAGTAGGGCAGATCAACTGCAACAAATTAAAGAACACAAGTTCCGCGCCACGCAACACATTTTAATTTGTCTTAATGACCAAAATACTCATCAAAAGTGGATAAAATTTCACACTTGGGTAAAACATACTCATACACACACATTCTACCCCTTTTAAACTTTTATTATCCTATATTTTGCCATTTTTTACTTGCTTTCGTTTGTGTTCGTTTATGTTCGTTTGTTTTCGATATTTAGTAGCACCGCAGACCATGTGGGATTGAAATCCCTTGCGACCTCGAACTGGAAGATGGCTAGGAATTTTGCATAACTACAAGTGTTATGCTCCATGATGTTGGAATCTTTTCGTGATACCCTCAAAAATGTGAGGAGTTGTTTTTACGCTAGAAGTGTTCAAATAAATGTTCAAAGAAACCGTGAAAAACAGTATAAGATCATCTCATCAAGGACAATTACAGTCCACATAAAAAGATTTAAGGGTCCACAGAAACTGTAAAAACAGTATATGGTCTCCTAATCAAGTGTTATTAAATCAGTCAAGACTCAGTCGCCCTGTAAAAACTCTGTATCAGTATCTCATCAAAGGCCAGAACTTTGATCACTACTTCATGCAGAAGAACTTATGAAAACAAAATTTTTAAGATGAGTTGTGCCAAACAACATCCAAGAAGAAACATATCATTTCAGATTTGCATGTCGGCATTGGTACACATATATTGTCATTCTGTTATTCAGTTCAGTGGATTTTATAATTCATTATTCATTATGGATTGGTCTTGTGCTTAATATATTTCTACTTTAGGAATAAAGGTACATGTAGGTAAGCAGTATATATTATTCTTTAAAAAATATTCCAGAAAACCTCCTAATATAAAAAATGAACTAAAAAATTATTTTTTAAAGTTATTTTTTAACTCCCAAACTCCGAAAATTTTTTTTACCAAAAGTGGGAACATTCGGCCTCGACTGAGGTCGAATGTTCCCGGAAAAATACCTGGGGCCGAATGTTCCTGAGGTCAAAAAGACCTTAACCCAGACGACGAGTGTTATTAACTGTCGTCATCAGCACATACTAGATAGTCATCCCTCTTAGCACAGCCAGCATTCCTGCTACATCTCCATCATATGCTGGGGTTGTAACCTTTCCTCCAAGCTGACGTCCAAAGTACGGTGAATCTGTTTCTATTAAGAGACGATCATCGGGAATCGATTTGAGATCTTCGACTTGATGTTTGCTGAAGTCCTTTACCATTGCCGTAAATCCAAAATAGCAGTTTGGAAAATCATTCCTCCAAGTATCCGCTAACTCTTGGTCTCCTCTGAAGCAATGTAGATGCACCCCTTGCAGGCTTGAGCAAAATGTGTTCATCTTCCTGAGAGCATAATAGCCCACAACTTCCATCTGATCATTGCATGGCCCTCGAAGATGTAGGATGATTGGCTTCCTGTTTACAAGTGTTAATGGCAGTAGTCTATTCAAAGCCTCTGCTTGCTGTTTCCAACGTCGAGGTTGGACGGTTCGATCCAGTCCAATTTCACCCAAAGCTACAACACGTGGGTGATCCAACAGAGTCTTTAGAAGATCAAATTGCTCGGTTGTAAAGTGAGCTATCTTCTTTGGGTGAACTCCCACTGCAAGTGAGTACTTCACATCTTCTGGAATTGCTGTGGGATAGGCCTCTGGATCACACATGACATCTATCCCACCAATCAAATTAATCCCGTACTGGGTGTAATTTTGAGCATTTTGTGGTTGGTCCCACATTACTTCCATCATATTGTCTACTGCCATATTTGGATGCAGATTTAGTAATTCAGCCATTCTGTTTCGATGGAAATGACTATCCATCGAATTGAACACTAATGCTGGCCCTTCCATCTGTTGTTTTGATGACACAGCAATGGCTTGCTCAACTCTGGTATTTATACTTGGATTATTTTGTGTAGTAGTCTCCAATATTACTGGATCCTCAACTACACTGGTAGACGACTGATCAAGAGCTTCCAATATTACTGGAGTCTCTTTCATGGATTGAGTTGTTGACTGGGTTGGTGTAATTGTCACCTTCAAGGTTGTACCAGTTTTCACAACCTCTTTCACACTTGGCTGACTACCCTGACAATCTATCCTTTTTGTTATTCCTTTCTAGCCATCCAAACTCCAAAACCATTTTCTACCTCCAAAGCCTTCCTCTGATCCACCGTTAATTGGTTTGTCAAAAATGTCAGGACCCTCCATGATGACAAAGGGGCCACTGAATTGACTGGAGAGATTGTAAATTCTACTGGTTCTTTCCATCCATGATCCTTACACAGTTCTCTCATTAGTTAGTTTAAACAATATTTATTCAGAATTGAACATACAAAAGATTCATAATGTTACATTAACTGTACAGAATTTATAATAACAGGTATGCAGTACTGCAAGGCGTGTAGAAATTAGAGCTGTAGGTTAACCGAACCGAGGTTTTTAGTTTTTCTAAAAAACCGAACCCGTAACCGTCGACATCCCGTAATCTAAGGTTTTTCGTTTTTTTTTTTATTAAATACTCTCTTGCTGCAGAAATTTACAGAATGTAGCCATCCCAGAGTAGTGAGAGTACCCAGACACTGCCATTGGCAGTGTCTGGGTACTCTCACTACTCTGGGAAGGCTACATTCTGTGAATTTCCGACATTTCAGTTTAGTTGTGTTTGCAGCTTTCCTCAAGTTGCGTGTAGGTGTCAGACCTTGGAAAATGGCCAAGCACAATAAAAGTTCTGTATATTTAGGTAATTATTATATTGGCCTTCCTGATTCTTCATGTATTATAGCTTATTTCGGGCATTCATTGAGTTTCACTCAAATTCACTACCATTCAGTTATAACTCCGGACATAAGAATGAGTTTTATTGAATTTTACTTGGCCTCATGAACAAACCGAAAACTGAACCGAACCGAGGTTTTACTCCACCTGAAAAACCAAAACCAAAACCGAACAAGAAATTTAAAAACCTACAGCTCTAGTAGAAATAGCTGGCAATATCAAAGGAAAGGATTCGGCAGAAAGCACTGAGCTTATATAAGCCGTCTCCGGAAACATTTCTATAATAGCAAAGTATATAGGTGGTTGATAAAACTGAGTGAAATATTGGAATTTCCAAACAACCCGTTCTTGGAAAAATATTTAAGAATGTTGAAATTAGTATTGGCTGTAATTATTTTAAATGGGATGTTTGTGTTGCCCCAATTTCTGATCCGGTAATCCTTGGTCTTGATTTTCTTGTTGAAAATAAGTGCATTGTAAATTTGAGAAGTAATGTCGTCACTGTTTCTGGAGAAGAAGTAAACGCTTCATTCAAAAAAAAATAAAAATTCTGAGATCAAGGTATTCCGAGCTACAGTTCAAAAAGGTGTTACCATTCCACCAAATTCAATTGGGTCTGTGGAATTAAAAACTAATGGTTCCTTGCCTAGTGAATTTATAATTGAACCAAAAATTCAGCATAAGGGAACACTTATATCTGCAACAGTTGGTCGAGACACAAAAGTTTTTGTGAATGTCCTCAATGATGGTAAACATTTTGTTCGCTTCAAGCGAGGATTGCATGTAGGGAATGCTGAAGAAATTGACGCCGTTTCTGAACCCATTGCAGAAAAGAGTTATGAAGTTGATATCAGAATGGCTGGTGTCCAGTCTGAAAATGGTTCCCTGTTTAATGAGTTGGAAATGGTTAAACTTGAAGTTCCCAATCACTTAAAAGAGTTATTTTTGAAAACTGTAGCCAGATTGGAAACTACTCAGGCAATCAAGTTAGGAAAACGTCTAATAAATTATTCTCAGGTATTTGCTAAACATGACCTTGACATTTGTCGCATTAGGAAATTGTGCATGATATTGATACAGGTTCAGCTCCTCCTGTGAAGCATAAAATGAGACGTACCCCTCTTGGCTTTCAGGATCAGGAGAAAGAACATCTACAACAAATGTTGGACGCTGGTGTTATTAGGCCATCGGTTTCTTGTTGGGTTTCCGCACCAGTTCATAAAAAAGATGGGTCTGTTCGCTGGTGCGTCGATTATAGAGCCTTGAATGAGTGTACTGTCAAAGACTGCTTCCCACTTCCAAATATTGAGGATTGTTTGGATACTTTGTATGGGACGGAATATTTTTCAACCCTTGACATTGTCTCTGGTTATTATCAGATCCCCATATCAGAGGAAGCAATTAAGAAAACAGCCTTTGTCACATGCTATGGCCTTTTCGAGCATACCCGAATGGGGTTTGGTTTGTGTAATGCCCCAAGTACATTTCGAAGAGCTATGGAGCTTGTGCTCCGAGGGCTCAACTGGCAAACTCTTTTGGTTTATCTCGACAATATAATTGTTCTGGGCAAAAATTTTGACGATGCCTTTTTTAACCTAGAAAAGGTGTTGATAAGATTTGAGGAGCATGGGTTAAAGTTGAAACCCCGAAAATGTGCTTTGTTCAAAAGAGAAGTAGAGTTCCTAGGAAAAACAGTTAGTGGTCAGCGAGTTTCTGTTTCTAAGGATAACATTGAAGCAGTGTCAAATTGGCCAACTCCTGACAATCAAACTCAGTTGCAGTCTTCCTTAGGTTTCATCAACTATCATCATGATCACCTGCAAGATTTTGCTCAATTATCAGCTGTCTTATTTGAACTAGCACATAGCAAAGAGTATCTTTGGGAAGACAAGCATCAAACAGCTTTTGAAAAGTTTAAGGAAATGTTAACAAATCCACCTGTCTTGTCTTATCCTTCTCCCAATGGGTTATTCATCCTTGATACTGACGCTTCAGATTGTTCGATAGCTGCCGAGCTGTCACAAGTACAGGATGGTAAATTAAGAGTCATTGCTTATGCCAGTCATATACTGTTGAAACCACAGCGCAAGTACTGCACAACTAGGAAAGAGTTATTGGCCATAGTGAAATTCTGTCATCACTTTAGACATTACCTTTTGGGTCGATCTTTCATTTTAAGAACTGATCATAATAGTCTTGTTTGGCTTATGCGTTTCAAACATATAGAAGGACAGTTTGCTAGATGGATGGAGGAATTGTCCCAGTTTGATATGCAGATTGTTCACCGGGACGGTAAAAAGCATATTAATGCTGATGCGCTGTCTCCAATTCCCTCAAAAATTGTGTACTGTGATTGTTTTAATGCTGAGTCTCAATTGGAAAGTTTGCCATGCAAAGGCTGTGACTACTGTCGTCGAGCTCATTCTCAATGGTCTCGTTTTCAGGATGATGTGGATGACGTAATTCCCCTAGCTGTTAGAGTCATAAATTCTCAGGTTGATTCAGCTCAGGTTGATGAATCTTTTTTAAGTGATGTGAATTCTAGTAGTGGTACATGGTTCAAGTCATACCCACACAAGCAGTTAAAAGAGATTCAGTGGCAAGACCCTGATTTGAATGTAATAATAAATTGGTTACAAAATGGCATTTCTCCTTCAGATGCTGAACTTCGTTTATGCAGCCCAAACGTTCGAACCATGTGGCTTTGTAAGTCTCAGTTGAAGTTCATACAGAGTGTTCTTTACTATAACTGGGTTGAAAATGACCAAAACCGTCTGATTCTTGTGGTCCCTGATGCTTTGAAAGAAAAGGTTCTTTTTATGTGTCATGATTTAAAAAGTAGTGGACATTTAGGGCAGGACAAGACTCTTGCGAGACTTAAACAGTCCTTTTATTGGTGCGGTATGACTGAAAATTGTAAGGATTACGTGAAAACATGTCCAGTATGTAATGCTAACAAAAAGGCAACTGTCAATCCCAGAGCTCATCTCAAATCATTTCATGCAGGTTTTCCAATGGAAAGGGTCCATTTAGACATCCTTGGACCTTTTAATGAAAGCAGTAATGGAAACAAATATGTACTTGTAATGGTGGATCAATTTACAAAGTGGGTCGAATTTGCTGCCCTCCCTGATCAGAGTGCTGTCAGTGTAGCACAGAAATTTTTGGTTCACATCATTGTTACTTTTGGATGTCCCCTTGAAATTCTAACAGATCAGGGAAGTAATTTCCAAAGTCACTTGTTTGTGTAATTTATTAGAAATTGCAAAGAAAAGAACCACCCCATACCATCCTTCTGCAAATGGTCAGGTCGAACGTTATAATCGAACACTCTTGCAGATGATCTGCTGTTTCCTTGAAGATAAAAACAGAAACTGGGATAGAGACTTGCCTTTGTTGGCTATGGCGTTACATGCAACTGTTAATCGCAGCACAGGGTACACACCAAATCGTTTGATGTTCGGTCGTGAACTCATTCAGCCAGTAAATTTAATGTTTGGTGAAAATTTTCCTCACAATTCAACTCCTGCAGAATGGGTAAAGGAAATTGAGGCTGCATTAGGCCAGGCCCATAAATGTGCCCACAATAACCTTGGACAATATCAGAAACAACAAAAAAGAAATTATGATCTACGGGTTAATGAAAAACACTTCGAACCTGGTGACATTGTCTATAAACGTAATTCTGCAACAAAGATTGGTGTGAGCTCAAAATTAAGGTCACCATGGGTGGGCCCATTTTTAATACTTGAGGAAAAGGCACCCCTGTACAAAGTCCAAGGCAAGAAAGGAATATCTCTTCTTCATCATGACCGCCTGAAGTGTTGCCAAGATAGAGTTTTACCCTTGTGGTTACGTCTATTACGACACAATCTCTTTGAAAAGGATTCAGATTCTAAAAGCTGCGATCTTGCTTCTGGTCTATCAGTACCTGCATCATCTGGGTCGGAACCTTTCGCTGACTCTAGTAGTGAAGTGGTATCAACTTCTGATGCTGAACAAACACATCCATTTTCTGGGTCGGAAATTTTTGCTGACTCAAATGGAGTGTCGGTAGCAGATTCTGATGATGGAGCATTAGCAAGCTCAACGAATGAGAGCCCCCATGACAAATCTTGCTCTTCAGACATTCAAAATGTATTGGTAAACGCTTCAGATAGTCTTGTTGTAGCAGCTCAGGGAAATGAATTATCAGATTCGAATTACAAAATTGACCCTGATTCTGAGCCTGGTAGCTTTACTTTCTTAAATGAAAATATTCTGCCCAAACTCTTCAAAGAGATACCAGTCTCTTCATTTGGCAGGAAAATCCATAAACCTGCACGTTTCTTGGATTGATTGTAAAATATAAAAAAAAAATTAAAAAAAAAAAAAATGAACAGTACTATTTTAGTTAATTTTGTTGTAAATACAAGTAAGCCTTATTATATTCATGTTTTAGAAATGGATCTTGATGAATTCGTTTTCAATCCTGATGATGCTGATAACTTGGATGAGTTCGATGTAGCAACAGATAGCCCTTCTACACATGTCAATAAATCAGACTGTATAACTGGAGAGTCAGCAAAGCCAATTCAAAATGAAAGTATTCCCTCTTTACACTTTGGTGAAGGCTTGCATGACACAGTTGCTCAAAGCGTCAATAGTGTTGCACCAACACATGTACAAACACCTGCAAATAAAAATAAAAGAAAAATGAAAGTTTGTCAACTGTGCCCTGCTAAAACCGCTCATTTGATGTGCCCTGCTAAAACCGCTCATTTGAAGCGACATGTTTTAATAGACCATTTACCATGGTTTCTAGCCTTCCACACTGCTTGCTGGCACAAAACACCAATTACATGTCCCGATACAGACTGTACAGTTGAACGGAGGTTCCACCTCATGAATGGTTTATTTTATTTTTTCTGTAACCTCTTACATTTGGACAACCTGTCAGAACTATTACAATATATTGTTAACAACTGTCTTTTCCCTGCTTTTGATAAGTCAAATGTAGAGTTTAGTAATGAGGAAAGAAGTTTAATGAAAACATATACGGAGTATTCCACTGAACAGTCTGTACAGGAACATCAATTCTCTCTTTCTCCACCAAACTTTATAATCTGTGTAATGCTTTGGAGAATTCTTTGCAACCTCATTTTAAATTTAAATCTTGAAGAACAGTTACTAACCCAGTTAAAGAATCTCTCCACTGAATTTACTTATACAGGTATAGAAATAATTCATGTAACAACTCTGGAAGATCAAAATTTAAACTTTGTAGATTCTCATTGCCATCTCGATCAACTTTTCAAGAAGAGTAATTGCACAAGTTTAAAACAATTTGAATCTACCTTTAACGGAGAAAGATTTACACTAAAATGGGCAATATCCAACTTTGTTTTCCCACAATCCTGGCCATACATTGATTCAATTGTTGCTGGGGATTCCAGAATCTTCATGTCATTAGGAATTCACCCCCATTTGTTGGTTCCCGGTGTAGTTGAGTCCTTTTCTGTTAAATTGGAAGAGAACCTGAAAAATGATAAAATAATTGCTTTAGGAGAGGTTGGGTTGGACTACACCACATCTTGTCGTTGTAAGCCAACATGTAGGGACAAAGTACACTGCAGATCCATGAAAATAGCAGCTCAAAAGTCTTTCTTGAATCGAATTCTACCATTAGCTGAAAAATATTAAAAACCATTGATTCTACACTGCCGTGATCATCATACTGGAAACGCTGCGGCTGATTTGTTAAAAATATTGACAGATCTAGATCTCACTTCATTGTCAATCCATCGTCATTGTTTCATGGGAAACGTTGACGAATTAAATCACTGGCAAAGTTCTACCAAATGTGTACTTTGGCTTTACATGTAAACCTTTTCAGGACACCCTCACTAAAGAGGCTTCATTGAAAGCAAAGTTGGATCGTCTCCTTTTAGAATCAGATGCCCCTTATTTACTAACTACCCCTGAAAAGTTTAGCACTCCTTGGAGTGTAATTAAAACTGCAAAATTGATGGCAGGCAGCAGAAAAATACCCTTGCCTGATTTGCTGGAAATTACTGTCAGCAATGTCAGGAAATTATACAGACTTTAAAACATGAATTGTCAGAGTTTTTGTAGATAAGTACAAATGTATAAAAGTGTAAAAAATGTTTTTCTCAATTGTTGGAAAGACAGAAACTTTCCCTCAGTAAACAAAATGTTGGAATTATACTGACAGGAAGGTTATCAGCTTTCTTGTGAGAATTACAGAATAATGTAAAGTTGATAGGAAGGTAATCTGCTTTCTTGTCAACACCCATTTATCCACATTTAGTCTAGTAGGAAGGTAGTTTGCTTTCTTGCTTCCCTCAAACATTCTAAATTTCTATTATTACCATCTCAATACAGTTTTAATCACCACATGACAAACTTTTATAGACAAAGGAGGAGTGTGGTACGAGTTGCCAGTGCGTGGGTGAGAATGGAGTATTGGTGAATGTCCTCTACTGGCACCTGCTCTGGACATCGGAAGAACACCTCCGTCAATTTCTCTCCCTTGATGCTCCACGAAGAACATTTCTTGATTTCAACCAGCTGCAGCAGCAAGACGCCTCCTTCACGGACTCTGTTGGAGATCAGGATCAAGTCATCGAAGGTAATTCATACTTTCCACCTATTTTCGATGTGGCTCTACCACACTATGTAAAGAAGGGATTCGACAGAAAGCGAAAAGCTTATGTGAGTCGTCTCCCTTGCTAGTTTATGAGTTACCCAAGCAGGTGTTATATATAAGTAAGTCAATAGATCATCTCACATATCGTAACCCGTGATCTCCCTATCTTCGTACACCGGATTAACCCTTCATCCAACGCAAATAGAAGTCGACGGGTGTAGAGAAAGAATTCGCATTAACCACCGGATTTTTCAGAAACAGCCCGCGACCTCAGTCGGAACGAGCTCGACGACCTCGCTCTGAAGAAGGTCACAGGCGTAACTTCGGAAATGAACTTAATAACATAATAAAATTTAAAAGACATGCTATTTGGAGCAGTGACCGATATTGATCATCACGAGAGGTGAGGGGGGGGGGGGGTGTAGAACACCGGGAAACGATATGTGAGAATGTTTAAACTACAACATGAGCTGGAAAGGAAGGATATTAGGAGAATTAGGTGGAGCAGATCTCAGCCAGTTTGGATAATTAATGCATTAAGTACACTCTAGAAAGACGTAAGTGGTTAGTTTGTTTCCTTTAGTTCATTTAGTGGGAACGTATGGATACAGAAGTACTAGTGCAGGGCGCAGCCGTGGCGGCGTTGGGCTGCAAGGGAAGTTGGCAGGTGTGAAGGGGCATATTCGTTCTGTTAATCTAGTTGGGTAATAATGTTGTCCGATAATATGGTGATATTGAGTGCTTAAATCATAGACAGTCATTGGAATCGCTTGCTTGATAAAATGAAGTCATGTACCACTTCAAAGATAAGGCGGTTGTCTTCGTAATTTAAAAATTCTGAGCCAAAGAGAAATGTGGATAGATCTACATCGAAGGGGAGCAGGTTAATTGAATGATTACGTGCATCTGAGAATATTGGACAATGAAATAAAAAGTGATCAGGAGTCTCATGCTCGCCACATTCACATAACGGGCTTGGTGATAAGTGATTATCATACAAGTGTAGATTAAGGTTACTACATTGCAGGCGTAACCTGCAGTGAAATATTTGAGCTGCGCGAGATTTCGCGTTGCTATAAAACCTTGGAGGCCGTTGATTACCATCATTTAGGAAAGACTTGAAATTAATCAATGACGAGTTCTCGCGGACAGTCAGGGGAAAATTATTCCATTGGTCAGTGACGCTGGGAAGGAAGGAAGTCTTGTACAGTTGAGTCCTACAAAAAGGGACTCGGTGATCTTGACTTGATCGGAGGCTGAGTAATGGATTAGTCGAAGAGGCAAGCGGGGGTACTTTGTTGGAGATGTATGGAGATGACATGCGATGATACATTTTGAAAAACTGAATTAACTTATGTTTGCGACGCCTTTTTTGCAGGGGGTCCCATCGCGTTTCAGAATAGAGTAACGACTTACTAGCACTGATGGTTGCCCCCGTAATGACCCTTGCTGCCGCAATTTGTATTTTTTCCAGTTCCGCCGCTTTGGTTAAGGAACAGTTATCCCAAACAGTATCTGCGTATTCAAGCAAGGGCCTAATAAAAGCAAAATAGTTTTTTTCTAAAACACCACGATTCAAGTTAAATTTGTGCCGCCTCAGCAAGTCCAAACGAGACCAGGGTTTAGAGCAAATATGGTCGATGTGGTCGTTCCAAGTACACGTGCTATTTAGAATCACTCCTAAGTGTTTGTGGTTGGAAACTTCGCATATCTGAGAACTGCCTAAGAATAAAGGTGGATGTGAGATGGGGCTACTTTTACGCGATATTAGCATACTCTCTGTTTTGATGGGATTGAACTCCACCAATGGTCAATTGTCGCCAGATCATGGTTGATTAAGGTCGAGGCTTGTTCAGGGTTCTCTATAATTAAGTATAAGGACGTATCATCGGCAAAGAGGCGTATACTGCTCAGTAAATCTTTGGTTATGTCGTTAATGTATATAAGAAACAATAAGGGTCCGAGAATCGACCCTTGCGGAACACCGGCATTGATGGTCCTCCGTGAAGATGTCTACGACGATATCACAACTCGTTGCAACCTATCGGTAAGATATGATTTTAAGAACAGCAGAAGATCAGCCGAAACGCCAATACTTTCCAGTTTGTAAATTAGACCAATATGCCATACTTTGCCAAAGGCCTTACTAACATCACAGAAGACAACCCTGACTTCTTTACCTTCATCAAGGGCACGACAAAATTCATCATATATGTCAGACAGTTGGAGAACAGTTGAGTCACCAGGTGTAAAACCTGACTGAAATTGACTAAGAGCGTTGTTGTCAATTAAAAATGTCCACAAACGTTTGAATATACATTTTTCAAGCAGTTTACCAACACAGCTGATCAGTGATATTGGACGATAGTTTATAACAGAATTTGAGGGTTGTTTCTTCAGAACTGGGGAGACGTTTGCTTTTTTCCATAGTGACGGAAAGTACGAGTTGTTCATTAATATATTGAATAAGACCGTGAGTGGCTCGCATAGGGAGGATTTACATTCTTTGAGGAGACGCGGACTTATTAGATCTGGGCCAGACGCCACTTTTATCTGCTTCATTGCAGTACATACTTCGCTACAGTGTAGGGTGATACTATAAATACTTTGTGAAGTATGGATTGGCGGGCCTGGTAGAGAAGCATCCGAGTCATCAACAGCTGAGATAGAATTGAAGTATTCATTAAAAACGTCAGCTTTCTCAACATTTGATGAGTATAGTTTGTTTGAGTGGATGAGAGTAGGAATTCCTCTTGCGTTATTACTGCCGATGAATGTTTTCAGAGTCTTCAACCACCGTGGTGGTGGGGTTTCATTGCTCCTTAGAGTGGACTGTACTTTTGACACGTATAATGCTTTGGCCTTCCTGATAGCCGATACAACGTCGTCCCGTTTCACTTTGTATTTCGCCCAGGCATGTGGACGATCGGTGCGTTTCGCAATACGATACAAGCGTTTTCTCTGTCTGATAAGTAATCTTATTTCGTTATGCATGCATTTCGGTTGGGCAATTCTCGTGGTAATAAATTTGTTAGGTATATGGATGGATGCAGTATCGAGTATTTGGTCGGTAACATTAGAAACTATAGTATCTAGGCATGGATTATCAAAAAGAGAGTTCCAGTCGACGTTAGCAAAGGCTTCATTCAACGATTCATAATTACCCTGGGAGTAGAGCCATATCCTCCTCTTAAATGAGATAGGTGCTGGTTTCAAAAATTCAATCTCGACTGAAATTGGACAGTGGTAGCGGATCATGTCTGGGATAACTGGTTCGACGACCTCACAAGTTTTCATGTTGATTGTGTCACTGAGAGCAAATAAATCTAATAATGCCGACGTCTCGTTAAACCAAGTTGGCTCACACACAACTTGTCTTAAATTGAAGTAATGCAATATTTCAGAAAAGCCACTCCTTGAGGGAACCACCTGGTTGTCATTGAAATCACCTGTGACGATTAAGTCGGCAATTGACGTGTCTCTAGCTTTTTCAATAGATGCTGATATAGCTTCCCATGTTTCTGTGGGACTGTTGGGCGCTCGGTAGAATACCCCAAATAATAATGATCTACTCCGCTTTGTAAATACTTCTGTCCATAAACATTCCGTAGGGGAGAGTGGGGCACAGTGGATCACCAATCTTTTCAAACATCATATCTTGAGTTGTACAGGATCCCAGGAAAAGGTTAACCCTTTACCCAACGTAACAGCCAAAACCGGCCAGCGCTATTCTCAAAAATCGCCAATTAATTTTCACTATTCTTTTCATTTTTTGTCTCAAAAATATAGGTTATGACCCCTCGTTGGAACGAGCTCGTTCCAACGAGGGGTCATAACCTATGTTTTTGAGACAAAAAATGAAAAAAATTAGTTATTCAAGAATTTTTTTTGCAAGTGTCGTCTGCTTTTCACGTTAGGTAAAGGTTTAATGTGCAAATTATAGCTAAGTGTGTACTCTAATATATAATTTAACTATTTGGACTAGGCTGTTTACAAATTCGAGTTTGAGAGGTCTGAACAAGTTCTTTTTCTTGATCCACTCTGCCCTGATATTGGGGCAGAGTGGAACAGTGCCTGGGGTTAAATGGATCAATCTATGGAAATCATTATATTAGATATAAAGGAACTGAAAAAACAATTTAATAACGGAAATGATACAATTGTATCAAATTTAAATGGAAACATCTGTCCATGGGTCTCAAATACTTAAACCTTTACCCAATGCAAAAAGAAGACGACAGTTGCAAAACAGTTTGAATTTTGGTCTCAAAAACACAGCTTATGACCCCTGATTGGGACGAGCTCAACCAGCTCGTCCCAACAAGAGGTCATAAGCTATGTTTTTAAGACAAAAACAGAAAACATAATACATTTTGAATGAGATATTTATATATGGCGCTACCCGTTTTTATCAGTTACATTATGTAAAGGGTTATCCAGTCAAGAGAAACACTTGAACTTTAGCGCAGCAGAGTTGAATATGGCACCAGATCAACATTGAACATCATGTGGCATCAGATACCATAGCACAATTTATTGTTTTCCCCTTGCAAGGGATAAAAAATAACAAAATATAGTTCAAATTTGGGTAATCTGCTGGGGGGGGGGGGGGGGGGGGGGACTGGCCTTGATTGAAGATGATTTGGATCAAATTACTGTCTAATAATCCATGTTTGCCTTCTCTTATATAAACTAGGGCTGTCGCGATTATTCGATTAGTCGACTAACCGTCGACTATTGAAGTAGTCGACGTTTTTTATTTTTAGTCGATCGTGGTTCATTTTCAAGGTGGTACACGTCTACTACACGTCGGGGCTAAATTGCATTGTTTTGTGAGGTGAATGATCAATGAAGGTGAATAACTTTAAATATCTAACCATAGTTAACATTCATATCCGGAAGACTGTACGACTGTCACTGACTGTGTAAGAAAGAACACTCACAGTTACTCGAGAAGAATAGATTCTTCTGAATTTCTCCAGTCTTGTTCACACGAATGCACCCATTGGAAAACCCAAAGCGCGGAAGTGACAAAATTATGACGAAAGTCAGAACGTCAGATCACTTCTCAAAGTTCGGAACTTCAGACTAAGATCCAATTTTAACAACTGACGAGAGAATGCATAGATCTCAATGTTCAAAATTTGGAGAAACTTATTGCAGAAAGGAAACATATGCAGGAACGTTCTTTGGTAAATTCATCTTAATTCATCGGCTTCAATCTAGTTCAAACTTGGACCCGCAGTCAGTAATATTATTTTTGGGGTTGGTACGTCCTACAGGACGTACCAATCCCAAAAATTATATTACGGACTGTGGGTCTAGGATTGGACTACATGTAGCTTCAGTCGGGACCGATTTGTTGTTCCCACAACCCACACTGGTGCCATTGTCATTTTCAGAGTTTTACGAACAGAAGAATGATTTGCTAAAAAATTATGGGAAGCGACTATTAATCGACTAACCGTCGATTACTGGTCACGATTAGTCGATTACAAAAAATGATAGTCGCGACAGCCCTAATATAAACAATGTAGAAATACTGCATTTGGCGTTCGTGTAATAAGAAAAATGTCCTATATTAGACTTAAAATACATTGATAAAGCATGTGAGGTACAGTGAATCACTACTCACGTTGATCCACTGTGCCCCTATCCACTCTGCCCCCAACGTACCTCCTGCACACAAATGGGTCATCCCCATAGAATGGTTCTATATTAGTAGCAAGACATGTATCTAAAAACTTTGTCAATATTGCCTCTAAACAACAGTATGTGTTGAAAAAGTTTGCACAAGTTTAGCTATTCAACAGAACAAAAGTTCTGGTGTCATAAAAATTTACCTTTGGTATCTTAAAACATACTTTACCTTGTAAAATCTGTAAAAGCCTTGGAACTTGAATTGTTGATCAAAATTTACATTTGGTGTTTTTATGCACTTATACTGATGACATAACATGTGTGTTCCCTCCAAGCTGTTTCTAAAAAAAGTCAATGGTCTACTGTGCCCCGTGATCCACCGTGCCCCACTCTCTCCTATTCAAGGTGTGTAGGTCCGGTCTTGGTCGAAATGAGATACCGTCTTTAATGTAAATGGCGACCCTTCCTCCCCTTGTCGAGCGGTTAAATCTCAATGGTTCATGGAACCCATGGAGGAGGACATCGGATGTGGGATCATTACTATGCATCCATGTCTGAGACAAAGCCACAATGTCAAATGATGCGAATTCACATTGAATGATATCTAGTTTGGGTTTTAGGCTCTGAATGTTGAGATGGACAATTTTTAAAATATTCAGGTTGTGATCCGATTTGGAAGAATTTGGGCCGGGGTAAGATTCAATGTCACCGGATAATAATAAGCTCACGACTACATAGAACAGAGCGGTGACAAGGAGAGCTGAGATCACTACTTTCCGTGTAATCACAGCGTTGGTGACGTTCACGTTCCTATTAGGATATGGGATATCATCCAGAGGATTCAATAAATGAGAGGTAACAGACTCACTGTAGTGACTAAAGTGTGAAGTAACCATGGCAGTGAAACTTTCATGCAGCCCAACGCCACTAAGACGCAAGAGTAAGTAAGTTAAGACACAAGAGGACGTATCTTTTGACAGGCGATGCTTTAAGCTATTACAATAAACTGTAAAACTGAAAGTGCCTATCCGAGCACGATATGATTCTAGGGAACACATAATAAACTGTAACCTGTTGATGAGTGTAAATAGTTTTTGCCACCAACAAAATTATATTCAAACTGGCTTAGCAAAAGAGGTTGAGGTGTAGAGTAAGAGAATAGGATAGCTGCAGTGAAAAGCAACATATGCATATGGCATTAAGAAAAGGAGTGTTAAATATATACAGGATAAGTATAAAATGTTTTTGTATAAGTCGAGGAGATAAGGTCTGCTTAAATGAGGTTAAGAATTTTTTACTTGGATGGTGTGGATGTTTCGTATGTTAACAGATCAATTATCAAATGGGTGAGACAAAATGACTTTTACTGAGGTATTCTAAAGGCAAGGCGTGTGACCCAAAAGCAGTGTATATGAATGGGGGAGGGGTGGGTGAGGAGTCTTTGATCAATGTCCTAGGATGAGTTGAAACGTCGGTGAGTTTCATAGCTTAACAACTTGTTGATTTGTTGTCGCATGGATGGCACAGGTTGGCAGAGAGAAAGAGAGAGAGAATGCCACATGATACAAGTTGCCGACAAGTAGCCCTTACCCAACGCATATAGCAGATGGCACTTTTAATAACAATTCGGTGTAGCATTAGAAGTGATTTCACCTTTGTTCCCAAGACACATCGAATAGCCCCTCGAGGGATCGAGCTCATTGAGCTCGTTCCAACGAGGTGCTACACGGTATATCTCGGAGGAAGAAAATAGGAACGTATTTAAATTTAAATGGTGATGATTGTAGGTTGCGTTGATCATTCAGACCACGGCGTTCGTGAATACATCGTATAAAAATTGAATACATCGTTCACCAAATTCACTGTGCCTCGCTCGACAGGTGTTAAGAGTAAATGTTCAGTTAAAATTCCTCGGCCAATGATTTCACCCCATGCCCCGAGGGCACATCTCATGACCCCTCGGTGAAACGAGTTTAATGGATTCACTGCAATGAGCCCATGACCCCTCGGTGAAACGAGTTTAATGGATGCATTGCAATGAGCTGCCACACGCCATGTTCCAGAGTCAAGGACTGAAGCATTAATAAGAGTACGAGGACATTACATTTACAACTGACACCGGCATATGATGAAGAGAAACGGAATATCGTGGCGATTCGATGTACAGATTAGTAGAATTTATGAACCTCGCTCTTCAACTCGATCGATGTCTTCTGCAATGTTACTTATTGTGAGTTGGCATGATATATCTACCATGTTTGATGTATATTGTTGGCTTTGCTGGCTTAGAGCAGTGGTGGCGCCGGGGGGGGGGGGGGGCTACAGCCCCCACCCCCACCCCCGTCGGAGAGGTCCAGTCCCCCCACCTCCCCACCCCCGTCGGAGATTTTTAGTCAGTCCGTCGGAGAGTCTCGTAAACCCGACTTCACGAGAAATTTCCGACAATCGAATGTAGATATCTCGTCTTGTCAGTCTCGAACCCGTGCAGCACTGGAACTTTGACAGAGAATAGTGATTCTCACGAAATTCCTTAATGTCGTTCGTCAAACTGGCTTTATAGATGAAATATTTCCCGACCTTATTATAATATGTTTACTTTAACCCTTTACCTAAGGTAACGGCCAAAACCGGCCAGTGCTATTCTCAAAAATCGCCAATTATTTTTCATTATTTTTTTCATTTTTTGTCTCCAAAACATAGGCTATGACCCCTCGTTGGAACGAGCTCGTCGAGCTCGTTCCAACGAGGGGTCATAACCTATGTTTTTGAGACAAAAAATGAAAAAAATTAGTTATTCAAGAATTATTTTTGCAAGTGTCGTCTGCTTTTCAGGTTAGGTAAAGGGTTAAATAATCAACAAACATACTCAATTTGCTTTTATTTTGGTTCTCAAATTTACCAATTTTCACTCATTTTCCTTTGTTTGGGAGGTCAAATGTTATTGCCCCCTGTCGGAGAGGTCAGCCCCCCTGTCGAGAAATCCCTGGCGCCACCCCTGGCTTAGAGAACAAAAATCACGTTGTGAAACTGGATTATACCCAGACGAGGTCAGGGTTGAAGTGCGATCGTGTGTGAAGACGTGTGGTGGTGTCATTGACGTGTTTGGATTGGGGGTGGTTAGTGGTACGGATTATCTTATTTTACAACCTATAGAAGACAAATAGCATTGTAGACACTAGCGAATGACGCCTGCCTTTAACCGGCAATTAAGATTTTATAGAACAACGGGGTCAAGGCGTCAAAGCGGAGATAAAGTTTCGGCCGACTCACGAAATGATCATGATCCGATCGAAATTTTCAGTCCGATTTAGCCAGTATAACACTAGATGTTGATGGCGTGGAGAGTAGGCGGGGTGAAGGGGCAATCTTGATATTGTATCAACACGTTAAGTAACACCACGTACACACGTCTGTTCGTCAGAAGGGTATTTATAACGATCAGATTGCAATCGGAACGTGATACACTGTTTACCGGTAGATCAGGATTTCGTAAACTGAGTATTACAAGACCAATATTGAAGTATTTTGAAGCCATGACCGAAACTGAGAACAATATTTAAGAACTTCATCGAGATTTAGTATTAGACCGCGACTGGCCAAGGAGGTATTATTGTTAAACTCTAAATCCAAACTTGGTCATTCTTAAGTCCATATACGCACATATCCATATTGAGCTTGAACCATGGCCGAAGCCGCGAACAAGGCCTGGATAAATTTTGAAGCCATGACCGAAGCAGAGAACAAATTTTAGGAACTTCATCGAGACTTATAGCATTAGACCGCGACTGGCCAAAGAGTTATTATTGTTGAATTCTAAATCCAAACTTGGTCATTCTCAAGTGCATATACGCATATATGCATATTGAGCTTGATCCATGACCGGAGCTGTGAACAAGGCCTGGGTACGTCAACGAGACTTAGCAGTAAGATCTAAGCCCAAACTTGAACACTCTCAAGTGCATATACGCATATATGCATAATGAGCAAACAAACTTGATAGACTTGGCGGTGAACATGAAGAAGACAGAGATGTCGTAATTCTGTAAGTAATTAGGTTCGAGGGAGTAACTGAAATAATCTTATCTGTTTTAAGAGTTAGACATTTTCTGTTGACCAAAAGGGTAGAGCACAATAGACGTTAAGACTTCCGGGGTTGTCTCTTTCTCAGTTTGGACGCGATTCGAATGCAACATAATTACTTGAATGGACATATGGCAGAATTTCGATAAAGATATAAGATATTATAAGGTTAACACCTAAGATGGGTGCTACACATTAAATAGGCGAGATTCCTCACAGTTGCAAGTATGAAAAGCACACAGTGATTCTCGAACGGATCGTAATCCAGTTGCAGTCCGATCGAAACTCACCATCTGCCATCGTGGTTTTCAAAATTGTTGTGGGAGGGATGTAGAACTGTAAGGCAGACAATCTAGGCAAAATTCATCGCGGTTTTTCGGACGAAGAGCAGACAGTGATTTTCGACCGGATTGCAAACACCTAAGATTGATGCTACACATTAAATAGGCGAGATTCCTCACAGTTGCAAGTATGAAAAGCACACAGTGATTCTCGAACGGATCGCAATCCAGTTGCAGTCCGATCGAAACTCACCATCTGCCATCGTGGTTTTCAAAATTGTTCTGGGAGGGATGTAGAACTGTAAGACAGACAATCTAGGCAAAATTCATCGCGGTTGTACGGACGAAGAGCAGACATTGATTTTCGACCGGATTGCAAACCAGTCGCAATCCATCAAAACTCACCATCTCCCTTGTGATCTCAAAATTGTAGGACGATTGTTAAATTTGAAACTCTACCCACGATTTATAATCTGTGATGCATTGAGGTCAATGTTCATGACAAGTCGGAATTTACTTTCTACCTCAGAAATTTGGGAAGGCTTTGTAATTCGTTGGACGGAGCCATCTTCAAACTTAACGAAGATGACTCCGTCAAAAGTCCATGACTCTTTTATTTTGCGATCTTTAACAAGTTTCCTAGCACGCCATGCAATAGAGGCACGGGTTTTGGTCAGATCCTCATTCAGGTAAACCCAAGTATTTCTGCGATTTTCGCGCGGTGGATCGCTGTGATGACTGTCAAATCGCGCGGACCCGAGTCTTGCCTTTGCTTTATAAAGTTTGTCCCTAGTCCTATAACTTGTCAATTTAAAGATAATGGGTCTTGGTGTTGGCTGGAGACCATTGGTGGATTTAGGGCCGACTCTGTGGCTGCATGAAATGTCACTTAAAGACAAAGGCACGCCGATTTTAGAGGCGGTATCTAGAATTATTTCGTCTGTATTTTCGTCGGGAGACTTTGGAATTCCAGAAAGTCTCAAGTTCGTTCACCTCCCATATTGCTCGAGGTCGTCAGCTCGGTCTAGCAAGTGTAGAATAGTTTTATCTTTCTCTTCTATGTCCGACTGTAAGTGGCGGATGGTTAATTCTAATCGGTCTATGCGCTCGCCGGCTGCTTTATTAAATAGTGATTTCAGTAAGTCTTGCACATTTGGGTCTCTGAGCAATTCTATGAAAGTTTTTTTCATAACCGGGTCAGAGGGTTCGTCTCCTGATATCTTGTCTCCCGAGTCCGAGACGAATAGATCGCGTTCAACCCCCCCCTTGGACTTCTTCCTATCCATAGGAGAGGGTGTTTCACCAACATCCCTAAGTCGTTTCCGTTCCTGCTCAAGCTGGTCATCCTTATCTGAAGTAAAGGTAGCCATGAAGTTCCAAAAGAAATGACAGCATTCAATGCGTTGAGTTCCATCGTATATTTCTCATTAATTTATCTGTATTTCGCGTGGAGTGATCGTCTTCAACAGTTGGTTAAGGAAATGAATTGATTTTTTTTAACCAAAACATTAAAAATAGGTAATCCATTTCCCTATCCAGTGATTGAAAGCGATCGTCGTTGATGGCTACCGATGGTCATCCGATTTAACCACGATTATCAAGTTTAAAAACATATTTCCAACTGAATAATCTTTACTTAGTTTCTGGTGACCGCTTCCAACAATTAGTGTTGTAATTTAATTTTTTGTTTTCAGCAAAAAGCATGTAATAGGTCAAAGTGCATCTCCCCATCCAGTGAGTGAAAGCGGTCGAGAGTACTGCAAAATTATTTTAATTGACTTGCCTTTGCAGGCCTGCCATTCTTTAGGAGTGCTGCACGCCTACTGCACGCCAAGAAAAATTGAGGAGGGCAATTTTTTGCACCCCTTGATTTTCTGGAATGCCAGACCTGTTTGGAACTGTCTTTAAAACCTATTATCTTTTTGTCAATGTTGCATTGATTTGCAATAATTCATGACCCATTCGGTCGCATTTCGAGTGATTATTTCTCTCAAGCAATAAATGCTAATTTGATGCAAAGAATAATTAGCATAAGCAAAGTTTCAGCCAATGGACCTCCGGGTTAAACCCGGAGGTCCATTGGTTGAAACTAGGCTTGTGCTTCATGTATTTCTGTACGAAATTTAAGAGTAGTACTTTGAGTGATACCTCCACTCCATGGGTGATTGGGTGACAATCCACCTCTGCGTACTGTAACCAAAACAGCATACAAGTATATGTATTGAAAAAATTCCAGGTGCAATTGCACTCCAAATCAATCTGAGGAGGACAATTGTTTGCACTCCTTGATTTTCTAAATTGCCAGGCCTGGCTTTATGCAGTTACACCTTCACCGGGCATGGTGGAAGCGAGCTTGTGACTGTTTGGTAGCCAACGGTGTTTTGGAGGACCAATCTCAGACCGTGTATCAGATAACGATGTGGCTGGGCTGGGTTTGGATGAATGGGGGTGATCTGATTGGTTAGCTAGTTGCAGTAAAGTGAACTGATTGGATGATCTGGATAAATGAAACATGGCTTGTGAGTACCCTGAAAAGGGTTAGAACAAGCTGGAACAGACCGGAAAAGTTAAATATAGTAACAATAAGCAAACAACATGTTCACGGATTACGGATGACGGAACATTTGATGCCGGAGAGTGAGTGATCTCTATAGATCATCCAGACTTTCGGTCAAGTGAGCTAAAAAAAATATACAAAATACACTGCGCACATTGTTGGGTCCATGATATGATGGAAATGAACCAAACTGGTCTAATATTCACTCATCCAGTTCATTTGGGTTATTTTTTAGCCCAACTGATTTTAGAGTGGAAACATGGACATGTAGATGTTAGTGTCCACCCACTGCGATTTCCCCTCAGTTTGTTAAAATCGAAAGTTTATTTTGGAAGCGTTAATATGCTCGAGTCACTGGAAAGAGCAATTGCTCTAAAGCACATTTGCTCGATGGGCTTAGAGTCGTTCGATTAATGATTTTTCAGTAACTGCTCGATTGCTCATTGGCTTTGGGAATGATATTGGCTTTTGTTGTACAGAAGGGAGATAACTCTGCATACAGGTTATGGGAAATCAAGCAATCTGATTAGTTAGTTATAATTTATATAAATGATCTTGATAAATGAAACAACAAGAGTACTTGGAATAGGCTCAGAACTAACAAGAATAGACTAGAATAGCTAAATGTAGTAATAATAAGCTAAGCTGTTCCAACTAATAGGCTCTTCTACGCTACTGGAGTATATACTCTAGAAGAAAGAAACATGCTCAGGTAGACGAAAACTATTGCATATATAGATAGAAGTAGAGAATTCTGAAGGAATTCGAAATAATACAACTTGTTGGGTTGTTTGTGGCAATTCTACGAATCGGGAAATTACTCCTGTTAAATCGGACATACCCACCGAACATACCCCTGTCTTGTTGGAAGCCATTGGGTAACATAGCAACCACGTGCCACTATAGAAACCAAGATGGCGGCCTCCAGTATACAAAATGGACAGTGAAACACGTGTGACCCTAACAACATGCGCAACGCATGCGCACTAACACCACGTATCACTATGGGGATGGCGTCACAAGATGGCCACTCACGCGGGTTACCATGACAATACAACATGGCGCCACGGGGTCACGTGACTATGGCGTCACATGAGATCCGGCATGAGATCCGGCCAATGTTGCCCCAAAAGCCCCTCACATACTACTAATGTGTGTCTGACATTTAAGATTGATCTTCAATCCGTTTGGAAAGATGTAGGCATATCTCGAGAACTCGGATCAATGGCGTACTCTGGCTATTTATAACGATGATGTAATGATATATTTCTCGTCCGAAGGGCATCGTTGATATAGGCGATACAAGATAGTGGCAGAAAGCTCCGGGATAAGTGCGCTATTAACCCCAATCTGTCTTCCATAGACGAGTACGCCACATTTTCATTTGCCAACGTTTAGACTCCGTTAGAATCACCAGTTAATTATAGATCCACTGTTTCAATTTTTTCTTAGTTGGGAAATGTCCAGTTAGGACAGTATTGTTTTTGTCAAATATCCACAGAAAGCCGACATGCAAGGGCGTCGGAAGGAAAGTTGGGCGACGCAAACAGGTCAGATGAAATGACATCTTTTTCGCACAAAGCAAAACGTAAGGGTGCTGCAGCCATGATGGCCTTGTGATCCCACGCCTTAGTAGTCGTCACTAAAATATTTCGGTCATTACCCCCCACCCCTCACTTCCCTGCATGTTCTAGTTAATACTCGAGACGCCACTGCATTTGTAATGCACCCGACCCCCCCCCCCCCCCCCCCCCCCCGAAGGAAGATTATGAGTCGTGAGATAAATAGAGGACATGAAATGAGTGTTTTTCTCATATAATATTTATGAAACGAGTCATAGAATTTTCCGTTTGGGCGAGCCTCTGGCGAGCCCAAACGGAAAATTCGGACGAGTTTCATAAATATTATATGACAAAAACACTCATTTCATATTCTATTTATCATATGACACACACACGCACAAATTAGCCACTTAGTATGACTTTTTAACCCATCACCTAACTTGAGTTGCAGACGGCACTTGGAAAAAACATCCTCATATGACTAAAAATTTTCATGTTTTGATTCCAAAACATAGGTTATGATCCCTCGTTGGCACGAGCTCGTTCCAATGAGGGGTCATACCCTATGTTTTTGAAACAAAAAGTGAAAATATAAAATAAAATGAATGGCGTTTTTCTTGTAGGTAAAAGATTAATACAATATAACCCACCCCAAATAGGACAGATAACGTAAATTCTCCCTACTGAAATTATGCAAATGTGACCCAGTTGTATTCTGTTTAGCCAATCAAATTGTCCAGTTTTGAAATTGAATAATGAAAATTCCCAACTCTAACTATGCAAATTATGAAAATGTGGCCCAGTTGTATTTTGTTCAGCCAATCAAATTGTCTAGTTTTGAAATTGACCAATGAAATTGACGGAAGGCTTTATTTATCACTGATTAATATAAAAACAAGATATCAAATGTTTTAAAGTGAACAAAACGGACGAGTCATAAGATAATTCCCGATATTTACTAAAACAGCGTGTATATCCTTTATTGTTTTTCACTATTCACGTTGAAATATGAACCGATTATTCTCAATCAAATTCTGTTTTATTTATTTACACAGCAGCAGTTACTGAGAATGAAAAGCGACTCTCACTAATCTAGACATATTTTAAGTAAGGCCTGTTTGATCATTCGATGAAATGGGAGCTGAAAGACGGGCAGTGAGGCACCTTAAAAGTTTAACGAGTAACACTGAACTTCCGTCCGGATTGGATAATGGGACGGAGAACACATCTGTTTTTGTGTGTTTTGACGCTTTATTCCTCTCGTCACAGTTCGTGCGAGGTATAGTCTTTAGTTCTAGGCTCGCAACCTCGCTCATATCAGCCAGGGGTGGCGCCATGATTCTACAACAAGTGGGTATGTGCTCGCCTACAGGGGTGAATGGAGAGGGGGTTGGGATATTCCCTCAAAAGCTCACATTTGTTATTAGAGGAGGCAGTAGCCACAAGACGTTAGACCTCCCCCCCCCACCCGACAAAGGGCTGTCGTCCACACCCGACCGCTTTCACGCCATCTGAGACCAGCCTTCAGGCTTCACCACCACTGTTTTTAAGGGGGCGGGGGGACTACACTTTCGACAGCAGGGGTTACCTCGTGTCGGACAGTTTTACGGGTGTATATATATTGGTATGTCGGAGTACCAGGAGAACCGCCGAGAAGCGGCGAGAAACTGCCATAGTCAACATACTAACTTCGCACACCTATGTGTAGCAGCATTGGTTGAAGACAAGTGCACCATCAACGTGCAGCACGCCTTAGTACATAACTCCATTGTTTCCCACGTGGGCAATCGGGATAAAGCCATTAAAGTACCTTGCCGAAGGACACAATGCAGTTACCCCTGGCGGAGATCAAATCGGGCACCTTTTGGTTAGCAGTCCAATGCCGTAACAACTGAGCCATCTGCCGCCACTGTTAACCCTTTACCCAACGTAACGGTCAAAACCGGCCAGCGGTATTCTCAAAAATCACCAATCAATTTTCATTATTTTTTCATTTTTGTCTCAAAAACATAGGTTATGATCCCTCGTTGGAACGAGCTCTTCGAGCTCGTTCCAACGAGGGGTCATAACCTATGTTTTTGAGACAAAAAATGAAAAAAAATTAGTTATTCAAGAATTTTTTTTGCAAGTGTCGTCTGCTTTTCGTGTGTGTTGGGTAAAGGGTTAAAACACTTGTAATGGGTTATATTCTGGTGGTTACGGTAATGAACTTCAAACCGAGAGGTTCGCGGTTCGATCCCCGCCAGGGGTAACTGCCTTGTGTCCTTGGACAGGGCACTACTTAATCCACATTGGCCACGGCGGCGCTGTGTGCTAAGGTGAACTGCACGCCGATGGTGCACCTGTCTTCTACCAATGCTAACCCTGTTTGTGTGGAGTTAGTACGTTGGGAAGTCTGACAGTTGCTCTCCGTTGTTCGGTGGTTCTCTCCGGGTAGTCCACCTTCTTCTACCCGTAAAACAGGCCGACACGAGGTAGTCTTGGCTGTCGACAGTGTCGTTAAACTCCAATAAATAAATAAATGGTGATTTTGCGACGCCATACTGCCACAGTTAATGACTTTTCTGCATTCTATTCGAAGGGCCTATCCATCCGTCTCCCATCAGAACGACACTGCGAAGGACTTTTTTGATTGATTGATTGATTTATTTTGCAGCATAAGAGTATACAAGATAACAATAAAACAGCTTATAGTTGAACGCGCTGCAAGGAAATGGCATAGCCTGAGAGTCTGTCTTCCTGCCATTCCCTTTTGACGAAAAGTATATTGCCCTTTGATCTGTAACTTGCTCGAGTAGGGTTTATTATCATTATGCACCGCTCTGCTCATATGCAACAATACGGAAGCCTATTAGCTTCACGTCGTTTTTAGTTATTAAATTGTAACTACAATTTAATAAATTGTAACTACAATTTAGCTAAATTGTAGTTACAATTTAATAAATTGTAGTTACAATTTAGCTAAATTGTACTTACAATTTAATAAATTGTAACTACAATTTAGCTAAATTGTAGTTACAATTTAATAAATTGTAGTTACAATTTAATAAATTGTAGTTACAATTTAGCTAAATTGTACTTACAATTTAATAAATTGTAACTACAATTTAGCTAAATTGTACCTACAATTTAATAAATTGCAGCTACAATTTAGCGCCTGTACTTTTATTGGTCAAGCTAAATTGTAGCTGCAATTTAACTGGCCAATCGGGTTCGTTGTTTTGTGCAATTTAAGTGGCCAATCAGTGGCATTCGCACGTACCATGGCACTCTACTCAATCCTGCATTTACACTTGAAATAGTCGAAAACCATCAATTTGAGGGGCAAATATTAGGAGTTTAAAACAGTATCAGTCGGCGAGTTTTTTTTTATAGAATTTTAGAGGATTTTAATGGGAATAAGAGGGTGGGTGTTAAATCTAAAAGCTTATTTGACGGGCTAAGTAAGAAAGAGGCGCCTTCTCTTGAACGTTATCTTGGTGGTTCGTTTGGGGTCACTGTTGTTCAGGGTAAGATCGAAATCACTAGAACTGCGGGGGGGGGGGGGGGGAGCATTAAAAAGAGTGTTAGATAGAAATGGAATGTAATATGTGTAGCCTAGGAAACACGGAAGCCGTGGCATTTTTGGGCGATAGCTTGAAATTGGCTCACTATCATAACACTCAGACCGGCAGGATTTAGGTGTTATAGTACCGGTAGTGAGAAAAATTGCGTCCCAAAGAGGGTAAGCGTTTTGAGGATGTTTCCCGACCCGGAAAAATTTCAATCTTTGAAGGAACACCCAGCTCCAAAAAATGCTTGAACATTTGTAAAGGAAAACCAACATTCTCAATTGGTAAATTATGATAGCATGGAGGTCATCCTCAATTTGAGTTAATTCCATGATGATACTGTTATGACCAATTTAGGGGTAGTGGTGAATCACTGATAGACGGCTTGACTTTTGTGCTCGAGGCTCTGAGCTCAAGCTCGTTATGCCATAAGAGCAACCCTCATTGTATAATGGACAAGGCATTTCATCCCAGTGCACACATTGGGCACGATGACTCTGTGTATGGACGTATATAAACCGCTATCGACTTACTTCTGTTGTCAATCGCTCCAACCCTGCCTATGCTGCAGGGTGGAGTTATGATGTTGGGTAGCTGGTAGATGTTCATCGTTACAAGGTGGTTCTTTCTGGGTACGCTGGCTTCCTCCATCCGTAAACCTGTCACCGACATAACACAACACTGGTCGTTGAAAGTGTCATGGAACCAAAATAACTAATTAGGCCTAACAAAAATAACCTTCACGTCACTTATGGGGTTTGTAGTTGTTTTATGGATGTCCTGGTTGCATGCTGAGGGAATAAAGCCAAGATATTTCAAATCATGGAAGTAGATTTTGGCGCCGAGTGCTTTAGCTCGGATCGAATCCATAAATCGGGGACGTATGTGACTAAGATGTAAAATCATGAACTCGCCGGGCGAAACCAAGATATCTGCATTTGGTCAGCAGGCGGGGCACACGGGGTAAACAAACAATTTATGCAATTTTTTATTAATGTTCTTAAAGGCAGAACTTTTTGAAGTTTTTGTTTTAAAAGCAACCATTTTCAACTTTGTACAATTATGACTGTACCTCCCCGCCCATTGTGCACGCCCGTCTCCCTACATATGTTCTATGTTATCACAAAAAGTCGTACACAAAACCTTTCCACCAATTGTTTAGGAATGGCCAGACTGGCAAACGCCCAGGGCTTCAATAATTTAAATAACTTCACACGGAATTGTGCAAAACGATAACATTCTCTCAAATATGCAACATGAATCGCGTGAAACGATGTTTTTGAGAGGTTCAAGTGCCAGGAAATGGCTCCCTTTCCTTTTGGATTAAACAAAATTTCTCCCGCGGGGCCACAATATGGTTGATCTTGTACATTACTTGAACCTACAGGCCCACGCAGATCGGCGCTACCTATGGCCCTCTATTTCTAACGGCATGTGTTTTACCCCAATGATACACAAAGACACCCAAGTTGCCAATGTTACCCAATAATACTCAATTTATGCCCAATGATAACCAAAATAAAAATAATTATATTTATAATAAAATGATGATGATTTTATTTTCCCATTTCTGTTGTTAGATTTTGTTGCCGTGACTGACTCAACCGGCGGAATGTGTGAAACATCTCAAAGAAAGAGATTATTCATGCCATTTTCTGCGGAAACAAAACAACGAACCCGATTGGCTAGTTAAATTGCAGCTACAATTTAGCTTGACCAATAAAAGTACAGGCGCTAAATTGTAGTTACAATTTAGCTAAATTGTAACTACAATTTATTAAATTGTAACTACAATTTAGCTAAATTGTAGTTACAATTTATTAAATTGTAAGTACAATTTAGCTAAATTGTAATTACAATTTATTAAATTGTAACTACAATTTAGCTAAATTGTAACTACAATTTAATAAATTGTAACTACAATTTAGCTAAATTGTAGGTACAATTTATTAAATTGTAGCTACAATTTAATAACTAAAAACGACGTGAAGCTAATAGGCTTCCGTACAACAAAGATGAAATTCAAACTAATTTCTGTTCCATTTTAATCGACAGGGCAATCGAGTATGGCTGGAGACCGGAGACGTAACAAAATTATGGAATGTAATAGAAAAATCAGGGGAGATTACTGGAGAATTAACATCGAGTTTGTCGAGCAAAAGGATGAAAAAGGAGAAAAACATCAGGGGAGCTCACTGGAGAACAAAATTGGATTTCATTTGACTTCGTTTGAATTTGACACTCTTCGTTGAACGAATCTCTATACAAAAAGCAGTGGCGGCGCCGGATTTCGATTCAGGGAGGGGATGGGGGGGGGGGGGGGGGGGGGGGGGCGGGGCTGGCTAAGTAAGATTGTTTTCTTCGGGGTGATGGGGGGAATAGGTGAGGTACGTGTGTTCCTCCTACTGGGACATGTCTGCGAAGTCTCCATCAGGAAAAATGTCAAATCTGGACGCCCTGAGAGCCATATAGAGCGTTTCTACAACACCTGGCGTGGTCTTCAAAGGCACCCAGCCCAGGTTGTGCCTAAAATTGGGCTCGCATCATCAAGGTCGGATCCAGGAATTTGGAATAGGGAGGGGGCGCTACTTGATCATATGATGCGATGGTCATCATCCGAGCCGCCAGTAGATGGGCGCGTGAGAGGGGGGGGGGGAGGGGGTGTTCCCATCTCGCCGGCGGGGATGCGGGGGCCTCCCGGAAATATTTCACAAAGAATGCACCAGAAAACACGCGTTTTCCTCAACTCTGAGCTCTCATTCGAATAATAAATGCTGTATTGTTACTTGTCTCTGGCAAATATAGCCCCCCCCCCCCCGTATTCGCCCTTGATCACTACGTGTAAACGCTTCCGCGATGTATTATCATGCCAATATAATTATTACTCGTATTGTTGCAATATCAGAGAACTATTTTCACTGAAAGCACACCAAACTTGATCGGTAAATATAATTATTCTTCCAAAATCGACAGAGCATTGTAGAATGTTGTCAGGTGGTACAGTCCGTTTTGGTGACATTGTAATATAGCCACATAGGCCTACTGTATATATATAAAGAAATAGAATGTTGTCAGGTGGTACAGTCCGTTTTGGTGACATTGTAATATAGCCACATAGGCCTACTGTATATATATATAAAGAAAAGGTAAGTTAGACATTGTAGTAACGATTAACGGTACATGATGTGTATTGTTGTGTGTCATTTGCGGGTGGGATATTGGATGTGAAAATCACGAGCACCCCCTTCTCTCCCCGACGGCGCCGCCACTGACAAAAAACCTGATTAGTTTTTTACTTCTGTTGTTGCTGTTGTTTATCGTAGAATTTATTATGTTTACTAATTTGTGTGTTACCACAGTTATTTCTATCGCCCGTGTTGTTTCCGACTCAATATGCCCATGGTTGTTAAACGTAAACACCCAAAATACAAACATTCCACTACTGTGTTGAAGTTGTTCCATTCGTCGTCCTTGTGTGCTAATATTGATATCACCCAGACTGTAATAATTTTCATATTGTTTCTCTGCTGCCTGGGCGTGTTCACGCTGGACGAGATCTGAGCGTTTCGAGCGATGCTAGAAAGGCAGAAACTTGAAATTATCAAACGTTATCGACTGATATCGCATTGCGGTTCACTTCGGCGCTTTAAAACTGTTCCTTGTAACACACAGAGGCAATGCTTTTCGATGATTTAGTTTGAAAACAAAGCGCATTATATTCTGATAAGTAGTTACAGGAGACAACAACAATATTATGCTAAAAGTAGATACGCGTGCTGTAGGCGCAGACCGCTGAAAAAAACAAATTAATCAAATGTTAGCGGACCAGATAGCAGTAGCGTTGCCCTGTGTGTGTGTGTGTGTGTGTGTGGGAGTGGGGGATCCACCTAAAAATTATAGTACTCCCCCCCCCCCCCCCCCCCCCCCCCCCCCCCCCGCCATATTTGGGAAAGATGAGGCTCCAGATTCACCCTGAGGGTATTGATTTGAAGGTACCAGTGGAAGAGGGAAACCGTAGGCCTTAGGTTGGAGTGGGTATGGCCCGCCCATTGGTGGGGGTTCGTATTTTGTCCTTTATCACAGAATCTCTGAACCTGGGGCACAACTTTACATTACTCATAAAGCATGTCATGCTAAGACATACATTGCTACATTTTCTCCATATTTACTCAGTATGCAGGTCAGTCATGTTATGACAAGTATTGCTACATTTCCTCCATATTTTGTCATATAGCACAGAATCTATGAACCTGGAATGCAATTTTCCACTACTTCGCAGACATGTCTGTCATGCTATGACAGTCATTAGTACCTTTTCTCCATATTTTGATATTTAGCACAGAGTCTCTGAACCTCGAAAACAATTTTACACTACTCAGTAAACATGTCAGTCATGCTATGTCAGTTATTGCTACATTTTCTCTGTATTTTCTTATTTAGCGCAGAGTCCCTGAACCTGGAATATAATTTTACACTACTCAGTAAACATTCCAGTGGAACAATGATGGGTATTGCAACATTTACTCCTTTTTGTCTTGTAGCACAGAGCCTCTGAATCTGGAATGCAATTTTTCACTACTCAGTAAACATGCCAGTTATTCTATGACAGTCATTGCTACCTTTTCTTATTTTGTTGTCATTTAGCACAGAGTCTCTGAACCCTTAATGCAATTTTACACTGCTCAGTAAACATGTCAGGCAAGCTATGACAGGTATTGCTACATTTTGTCCATATTTCGTCACGTAGCACAGAGTCTCTGAACCTGGAAAGCAATTTTACATTGCTCAGTTTGCAGGCCAGTCATGCTATGACAGGTATTCCTACATTTTCTCCATACTTTGTCTTGTAGCACAGTGTCTCTGAACTTGGAATACAATTTTACGCTCCTGATTAAACACTCCAGTAGAGCAATGATGGGTTTTGCTACATTTTCTCCATATTGTGTCTTGTAGCACTGAGTCTCTGAATCCGTAATACAATTTTTCACTACTCAGTAAACATGACAGTCATGCTATGACAGTCATTGCTACCTTTTCTTCTTATTTTGTCATTTAGCACAGAGTCTCTGAACCCACAATACAATTTTACACTACTCAGTAAACATACCAGCCAAGCTATGGTAGGAACTGCTACATTTCCTCCTTCTTTTGTCATGTAGCACAGAGTCTCTCTGAAACCGAAGAGCAAGTTTACATTGCTCAGTATGCAGGCCAGTCATGCTGTGACAAATATTCCTACATTTGCTCCATATTTTGTCTAGTAGCACAGAGTCTCTGAACTTGGAATACAATTTTACACTCCTGATTAAACACTCCAGTAGAGCAATGATGGGTATTGCTACATTGTCTCCTCATTTTGTCATGTGGCACAGAGTCTCTAAACCTGGAATGCAATTTTTCACTACTCAGTAAACATGCCAGTCATGCTATGACTGTCATTGCTACCTTTTCTTCATATTTTGTCATTTAGCACAGAGTCTCTGAATCCGTAATACAATTTTACACTACTCGGTAAACATACCAGTTATGCTATGACAGGTATTGCTACATTTTCTCCATATTTTCTCATTTAGCACAGAATCTCTGAAGCTGGAATACAATTTAGCACTGCTCAGTAAATATGTTTGTCATCCTATGGCAGGCGTCGATACTTTTCGTCAATGCTTGGGTCATTTAGCACAGAATCTCTGAACCTGGAATACAATTTAGCACTACTCAGTAAATATGTTTGTCATCCTATGGCAGGTGTTGGTACTTTTCTTCAATATTTGGTCATTTAGCACATAATCTCGGAACCTGGAATACAATTTGGCACTACTCAGTAAATATGTTTGTCATTCTACGACAGGTGTTTGTACTTTTCTTCAATATTTTGTCATTTAGCACAGAATCTCTGAACCTGGAATACAATTTAGCACTACTCAGTAAATATGTTTGTAATCCTATGGCAGGTGTCGGTACTTTTCTTCAATATTTGGTCATCTAGAACAGAATCTCTGGACTTGGAATACAATTTAGCACTACTCAGTAAACATGCCAGTCTTGCTATGGCGGTCATTGCTACCTTTTCTTCATATTTTGTCATTTAGCACAGAGTCTCTGACCCTGTAATACAATTTTCCACTGTTCAGTAAACATGCCAGTCATGCTATGAGAGGCATTGCTACATTTTGTTCATATTTTGTCATGTAGCACCGAGTCTCTGAAACTGGAATGCAATTTTACATTACTCAGTATGCAGGTCAGACATGCTATGACATGTATTGCTACATTTTTCCCATATTTTGTCTTGTAGCACAGTGTTTCCGAACTTGGAATACAATGTTTCACTACTCATTAAACATTCCAGTAGAGCATGGTGGGTACTGCTACATTTCCTCCTTCTTTTGTCATGTAGCACAGAGTCCCTGAAACTGGAGAGCAATTTTACATTGCTCAGTATGCAGGCCAGTCATGCTGTGACAAATATTCCTACATTTGCTCCATATTTTGTCTAGTAGCACAGAGTCTCTGAACTTGGAATACAATTTTACACTCCTGATTAAACATTCCAGTAGAGCAATGATGGTTATTGCTACATTTTCTCCTTATTTTGTCATGTAGCACAGAGTCTCTAAACCTGGAATGCAATTTTTCACTACTCGGTAAGCATGCCAGTCATGCTATGACTGTCATTGCTACCTTTTCCTCATATTTTGTCATTTAGCACAGAGTCTTTGAACCCATAATACAATTTTACACTACTCGGAAAACATACCAGTTATGCTATGACAGGTATTGCTACATTTTCTCCATATTTTCTCATTTAGCACAGAATCTCTGAACATGGAATACAATTTAGCACTACTCAGTAAATATGTTTGTCATCCTTTGGCAGGTGTTGGTACTTTTCTCCAATGTTTGGTCATTTAGCATAGAATCTCTGAACCTGGAATACAAATTAGCACTACTCAGTAAATATGTTTGTCATCCTGTGGCAGGTATTGTGACATTTTCTCCATATTTTCTCATTTGGCACAGAATCTCTGAACCTGGAATACAATTTAGCACTATTCAGTAAATATGTTTGCCATCCTATGGCAGGTGTTGGTTCTTTTTCTCAATAATGGGTCATTTAGCACTGAATCTCTGAACCTGGAATACAATTTAGCACTACTCTGTAAACATGTCAGTCATGCTATGGCAGTCGATCACTGCTACCTTTTCTTCATATTTTGTCATTTAGCACAGAGTATCTGAACCTGTAATACAATTTTACACTACTCAGTAAACATGTCAGTCATGCTATGACAGGTATTGCTACATTTTGTCCATATATCGAAGTGTAGCACAGGGTCTCTGAACCTGGAATACAATTTTTCATTACTCAGTGTGCAGGTCAGTCATGCTATGACAGGTATTGCTACATTTCGTCATGTAGCAGAGTCTCTGAACCTGGAATGCAATTTTTCACTACTCAGTAAACATGACAGTCATGCTCTGGCAGTCATTACTACCTTTTCTTCATATTTTGTCATTTAGCACAGAGTCTCTGAACCCGAAATACAATTTTACACTACTCAGTAAACATGCCAGTCATTCTATGACAGTTATTGATACACTTTTTCCATATTTCCTCATTTAGTACAGAATCGCTGAACCTGGAATACAATTTTGTATTGCTCAGTATGCAGGCCAGTCATGCTGTGACAGGTATTCCCACATTTTCTCCATATTATCTCTTGTAGCACATGGTCTCTGAACCTGGAATACAATTTTTCATTACTCAGTGTGCAGGTCAGTCATGCTATGACAGGTATTGCTACATTTCGTCCTGTAGCAGAGTCTGAACCTGGAATGCAATTTTTCACCACTCAGTAAACATGACAGTCACGCTATGAGAGTTGCAACCGTTTCTTCATATTTTGTCATTTAGCACAGAGTCTCTGAAGCTGGAATACAATTTTACACTACTCAGTAAACATACCAGTCATGCTATGACAGGTATTCCTACATTTTCTCCATATTTTCTCATTTAGCACAGAATCTCTGAACCTGGAATACATTTTAGCACTACTCAGTAAATATGTTTGTCATCCTATGGCAGGTATTGCTACATTTTCTCCATATTTTCTCATTTGGCACAGAATATATAAACCTGGTATACAATTTAGCACTACTCAGTAAATATGTTTGTCATCCTGTGGCGGGTGTTGGTACTTTTTCTCAATAATTGGTCATTTAACACAGAATATCTGAACCTGGAATACAATTTAGCACTACTCAGTAAACATGCCAGTCATGCTAAGGCAGTCATTGCTACCTTTTCTTCATATTTTGTCATTTAGCACAGAGTCTCTGAACCTGTAATACAATTTTACACTACTCAGTAAACATGCCAGTCATGCTATGATAGGTACTGCTACATTTTGTCAATATTTCGAAGTGCAGCACAGGGTCTCTGAACCTGGAATACAATTTTTCATTACTCAATGTGCAGGTCAGTCATGCTATGACAGGTATTGCTACATTTCCCCCATGTTTCGTCATGTAGCACAGCGTCTCTGAACCCGAAATACAATTTCACACTACTCAGTAAACATGCCAGTCATGCTATGACAGTTATTGGTACATTTTCTCCATATTTTCTCATTTAGTACAGAGTCTATGAATCCGTAATACAATTTTACACTACTCATTAAACATTCCAGTAGAGCACAGAGTCTCTGAACCTGGAATGCAATTTTTCACTACTCAGTAAACATGCCAGTCATGCTATGGCAGTCATTGCTATCTTTTCTTCATATTTTGTCATTTAGCACAGAGTCTCTGAATCCATAATACAATTTTATACTACTCTGTAAGTGTGCCTGTCATGCTATGACAGGTATTGCTACATTTTCTCCATATTTCCTTATTTAGCACAGAATCCCTGGACCTGGAATACAATTTTACACTACTCAGTGAACATGCCAGTCATGCTATATCTGTTATTGCTACAGTTTCTCCATATTTTCTCATTTAGCACAGAATCTCTGAACCTGGACTAGAATTTAGCACTGCCAAATAAATATGTTTGTCATTCTATGGCAGGTGTTGGTACTTTTTCTCAAGATTTGGTCATTTAGCACCGAATATCTGAACCTGGAATACAATTTTACATTACTCTGTAGGCAAGTCAGTCATCCTATGACAGGTATTCCAACATTTTCTCCATATTTTGTCCTGTAGCACAGTCACTGAACCTGGTATACAATTTTACACTACTCGGTGAACATTCCAGTACAGCAATGATGGGTATTGCTAGATTTTCTCCTTATTTTGTCATGCAAAACAGTGTCTTAACTTGGAATGCAATTTTTCACTTCTCAGTAAACATGCCAGTCATGCTATGACAGTTATTGCTACCTTTTCTTCATATGTTGTCATTTAGCACAGAGTCTCTGAACCCGTAATACAATTTTACACTGCTCAGTAAACATGTCAGTCATGCTATGACAAGTATTGCTACTTTTGGTCCATATTTTGTCATTTAGCACAGAGTCTCTGAATCCGTAATACAATTTTACACTGTTCAGTAAACATGTCAGTTATGCTTTGAGAGGCATTGCTACATTTTATTCATATTTTGTCATGTAGCACCGAGTCTCTGAAACTGGAATGCAATTTTACATTGTTCAGTATGCAGACCAGTCATGCTATGACTGGTATTCCTACATTTTCTCCACATATTGTCTAGTAGCACGGAGTCTCTGAACTTGGAATACAATTTTGCACTTCACAGTGAACATCCCAGTAGAGTAATCATGGATATTGCTACATTTTCTCCTTATTTTGTCATGTAGCACTCAGTCTCTGAACCTGGAGTGCAATTGTACATTGCTGAGTATGCAGGCCAGTCATGCAGTGTAAAATTGTATTACGCTTTCAGAGACTCTGTGCTAAATGACAAAATTCCTACATTTTCTCTATATTTTGTCTTGTAGCACAGAGTCTCTGATCTTGGAATACAAATTTACACTACTCATTAAACATTCCTGTAGAGCAATGATGGGTTTTGCTACATTTTCTCCATATTGTGTCTTGTAGCACTGAGTCTCTGAATCCGTAATACAATTTTTCACTACTCAGTAAACATGACAGTCATGCTATGACAGTCATTGCTACCTTTTCTTCTTATTTTGTCATTTAGCACAGAGTCTCTGAACCCACAATATAATTTTACACTACTCAGTAAACATACCAGTCATGCTATGACAGTTATTGCTACTTTTTCTCCATATTTTCTCATTTAGCACAGAATCTCTGAACCTGGAATACAATTTAGCACTACCCAGTAAATATGTTTGTCATGTTATGGCCGGTGTTGGTACTTTTTCTCAATATTTGGTCATTTAGCAAAGAATCTCTGAGAGTGGAATACAATTTTACATCACTCAGTATGCAAGTCAGTCATGCTATGACAGGTATTGCTACATTTCTTCATATTTTGTCATTTAGCACAGAGTCTCTGAAGCTGTAATACAATTTTATACTACTCAGTAAACATGTCAGTCATGCTATGACAGGTATTGCTACATTTTGACCATATTTTGTCATGTAGCACAGTCTCTGAACCTGGAATACAATTTACATTACTCAGTATGCTGGTCAGTCATGCTATGACAGGTATTGCTACATTCTCCCTATATTTTGCCATGTAGCACAGAGTCTCGGGACCCGTAATACAATTTTACACTGTTCAGCCAACATGTCAGTCATGCTATGACAGGTATTGCTACATTTTGTCATTATTTTGTAATGCAGCACAGAGTCTCTGTACCAGGAATACAATTTTACACTGCTCAGTAAACATGCCAGTCATGCTATGAAAGTTATTGCTGCCGTTTCTTCATATTTTGTCATTTAGCAGAGTCTCTGAATCTGTAATACAATTTAACACTACTCAGTAAACATGCCAGTCATGTTATGTCAGGTATTGCTAGATTTTCTTCATATTTTGTCATGTTGCACAGAGTGTCTTAACCTGGAATACATTTTGATAAAAGTGTATCTGTCATTCTATGATGGACATTACCAGTTTGTCCTTATTTTCTGATTTAGCACAGAATATCTGAATCTGGAATATCTTTTTACAATACCAAGTAACTTGAGTAAGTGCATGTCTCATGCTATGACATGCATTGCTATATTTTGTTCTATTTCCTCATTTTGCACAGAATCCATGAACTTGGAATACAATTTTACAATAGTAAATATGTGTATCTGTTATGCCTTTGTCTATTGTCAAGCTGTAACATTTTCTTCTGCATCTCTGTTTTTTTTCATTTACAAAAAATTTTCCTCTTAATTAAAAACTTGATTTTTGAGGACATAATAAGTGCTTCATACATTGTCATTGTCATATTTCCACACAATTTTTAATTCAAATGACTGAAAGTGAGGCGGCACACTTGTGAGAACTCCCTTTCTGCTATCTCCTGTCTGTCCGTTGCTCGTTGCCTGTGAACATGTTATTTGCGACTTTCACGTCAAACCCCTGAACAAATTTCAGTGAGATTTGAGGATATTGTTTGTTGTGTTGGAATGTGATTTTGTTTATGTTGAACCAGCCAATAGGGAGGGGTTGGTTGAATATGATCCCACATTTACATTTCTACTGATCCAATGCCTTGATAGTTGGTACTGTGCTTGCTTTTGAGGTGTTGAAGAAAATTTGTTCAAATGATGTTTGTAGTGCAATATATCTCCATTTTGTTGAGGTGGGGGTGGGGCAAGATAACAGGTTGGTATTGTTGGGTCATAAGTACTTAATTCAGAATAAAAATTTAACTTATCCTCGTGGAATCATCATACATATTTGCCTGTATTTCCCAAACCGCCCAGAACAGAGAAATGTTAAAAATTGCAATTGTTTGTGTCATAAATTACAGTAGGGGAAAATGAAAAAAAATGTTTATTCGGCATATTTTAAAATTGTTTAAATATCCTTTTCTCCAGAACCACCAATCATATTCTTTTAATATTTGGTATACAACATTCCTAGGAAGATCAGATTCAAGTTTGTCAAAATCAAGGACTCACTTTATATTTGGGCTCCACACAGTAGCCCAAATTTTAACTTTGTCCAATATAAGGAATATTCTTCAAACACCTTTTTCTCCAGAACAAGCAGTCAGAATCTTTATATTTGGAATACAACATCTTCAGAGGAGCCAAATTCAAATTTGTTGAAATCAAATCTCTCAGTTAATATTTGGGCTCCCTATGGTTGCATTTTTATTTTAACTTACTCCATTATTATGAATAGTCTTTAAAATCTTTCTTCCACCATTTTCAATCTTTTGCATATTTTAAAAACTAAAATAAAATCTTTTTTCTCCAGAACCATCAACCGAACAGAACGTTTGGATATTTGGTATACAACATCCTTAGGTGGATCAGATTCAAATGTGCTAAAATGACGCCTCTTTGTATGTATTTGGGCTTAGTGCAATGTGAGGAATATTCTTTAATAATCTTATTCTCTTGAACCACCACTCGGTATCTAGTTTAAACAATATTTTATACAATAAGTGTTAGATAGAGACATCAGTGTATTATCAACTCAAAAATAAATAAACATTAAGACAATATAACGCAATAACCAGTTAGATGAATCAAGGTAAATGAGGGATTTGATGAAAAGCTTGTAGCTTATGTTGGTCAGCACAGAGACACTAAGTGAGCAACAGATATTTTTAATAAACGCATGTATGTAATAGTGTTTCATGTTTTGTCTCATTTCTTGGTCATGTTTTCATCCGGCACAGAGTGTTGAAACAGAAATGAAAATTGAAGCTCATCTTACATTTACACACATTTTTCTTTACTATGATCCCCCCCCCCCCCCCCCATTCAGTATAGGGTGTGTTATGGGAGAAGCATATGAGTAGAAAAAGAGGCATGGATAAATCCATTTCTTATTGCACATGCCATCAACACAGCAAGTGATGTTATGATTGTCAAGAGTAGTACTGTCTTGTTGGTTTTTCTGGTACCCAAAATAAGGGTAACATCATGTTTCCTTTGTCCGGCTGATAAAAGTAAGTTCAGCATTCATGATGTTCATTTATAAATCTAGAACAATTTGTTCACCCCCTTTTTTTCATTCTTCAAAAAAATGGAGTTGAATATTAGAAAACAAAATTACTTGCTTCTCTTTCTTTGAATTATCTTTTTCCATTTATCATGGGACTTTTCTGACATGTAAATGAATGCTACTCTCATTTTGCTTCTGGTCTAAGGGCATCATGTTTACTTGTTTGTTTATTGACATTTAATGACACTTTCAACAGCAAGGCCCACATTGGATTGGAAAGTAAAACAATGAAGGAAGCCAAGAGTACAACCAGAGAACCACAGAGTAGTGGTCAGAGTCTAATTTAGGAACTTCGCACAGAGAAAACCAATAGTGACTAAAGTTGCAATGTACCCGCAGCCCCCCCCCCCCCCCCTCTCAAAAAAAAAAATACACTAAATGGAATTGATATCAAAGGTTGATGATCATAGCCAAAACAGTTTCTGAATTATGGCTTAGAATGACATGCAGCCTTCAATGTATGTACAACTTTGACTTGAACATTTGAGGGAAAGTTAATTTTTTCTACACACCCGTTGACTGTTCATAACATTTGTAGGAAGTTTGATAATAGTACTTTGATTTTTTTACTGAGTTATGGTTGAGACCCGATCAAGCATGATCTTGACCTTTGAGTAACTGACCAAGCTGTGGTTTGTCACACATCCTCCCATTGTCTATTACGATTGAGTAAAGTATGATGATTGTAGCCCAATAGTTATTGAGTTATGCCCAAGACATGGAGGTGTGGTGGCTCAGTTGGTAGTGGTGCAGGCTGCAAGCCGAAAGGTCCATGGTTTAAATTCCACCTGCGGCAACCGCATTGTGTCCTTGGGCAAGACACTTCACCCCCATTTCCCACGTGGGGGCATGGTGATGTTGTGTACTAAGGTGTACTGCACGTCGATGGTGCACCTGTCTTCAACCAATGCTAACCCTGCTTGTGTGGACTTCGTATGTTGGGGAGCTGACAGTTGCTCGCCGTTGCTCAGTGGTTCTCTCCGGGTACTCCGGCTTCCTCCACCCGTAAAACTGTCGAGATCATGATTAGCCATTGTGCTGAAATATGTGACCTTAAACACCAATAAATAAATAAATATACCCAAGACATATTTATTTAGTTATTGGTGATTAAGGTAACGTATTTCTGCATAATGGCTAATCATGACATAAAGTCAAATTTAGTTAATTGCTTTTACCCATGTTGCCCATTTCAGAGGACTTCCACCACTTTACCTGTAGAAATGAGCTTATTTAGTACAGTAAACAGGCACTTCATCAGTTTGTGGGATTCCCACAGGGGATGCTTGACAACATGATTTGTGATCTTGAACATCAGACAGTCAGGCATCACCTTCACTCTGAAGATGTGAAAGCTGAAATATGTGACATACTGTCTGTCTTCAACATTTTTATTAAGTTCTGTTTACTACAATTCGACTTGTTCCTACACATGAATAATGACCAATTTTAAATGTGAACATGTAATGCAATGCAATGCAGTGTGACCTTGACCCTCAAGTTACACACTGTCTATTGTGTACACATATGTTAATTATCCTTTACGATTCTGTTACGTTTCATGACACCAGCCGCAATATTATTCAAATTATTGACTCAAGACACACAACCACACACACACACACACACACACAAATTTGCCCCCAACCTTCCGACACAGGACAGGTGGGTGAAGTTTCTTTTCATAAATTGATTTCAAATCATTTGAAAATTTCAGAGCAATAAAAGAGAAATCTCCCATAGGTGGAGGAGCATTAGATGTTACCCCTGTTGATTTGTCTGTCAGTCTGACTAACCAAAGAGCTTTTGGGGTTTTGTTTGATACCTAATCATACCTTGAGAATGGAATAAAAAAAAAATTTCAAACTTTTACATATCACATAGATTGACAAAATACTGAGCATTTTCTAATTTGACCATATTTACATTCTCTGTTCTTGAGTCAGTCCCCTCGAGTTACTGGAATATAACATTTCACATGTTTTACGGAATGACTAAATACTGATCAAGTTCTCATTTGGTCTTTTTGCATTCACTGTTTTTGTGTTATTCCCCTTGAGTGGTGAAAAATAATAATAAAATTTTTTTTATACACTTTACAAATTTGTTTCAACGACAAAATACAACTCAACTCAAAATTGCATTTGATCACATTCACATTTTTATATTAGAGTTATTCTCCTTGACTTTGTGAAAAAGAGTATAATATAAGGTTTTTGAATGGTAACTGAAGTTTGACTTCATACACCGATTTTGTTTTTTTCATTTTGGCTTCATGGTGAAGTGTAGATAGTGGTAGTGTCCAATGGACAGTTTTGGTTGGCTATTCTGACTGGAAAATAAACTAGAAAAAACAAAAGCATAATGAAATGTATTTTATTAACAAGTTCATCCTTATTGGCCGTACCAAACACAAAAGTTATAGCACATATTTCAATATTCAAAATAGAATTTGTTAATGACAAATTATTACATTTTAGTGCAATTAATTGTCTTGAGACGCCAATGTACATATTATACTTTCCTCAAACTTAATACAAAAGGAAATTACATTAATACAAACACTTTTCAGAAACAGAAAAATACATTTCCATAAAATACAGAGAAATAAAGTTTAAACAGATAAAATGACTGAGGACCTGATTAGTAAGAACTTGATTTGAATCAACTTGAATCTGACATCACTAAGGATTTCATAAACTAAATATCAACAAATTCTGACTGGTGGATCCGAATAATAAGGTTTTTCAAGAATATTTACCATATTCAACCAAGTTAAAATTTAGGATCCCATTGAGAGACCAGATATAAACCCAGGGACTTGATTTGAATAAATTTATATATGCCCCCCCCCCCCCCCCCCCCCCCCCCCCCCCATCCAAGGATAAATAGAAATACAACAAATATCAGAAAATTTTGACCGCTGGATCTGCACACGATTTTCTTAAGAATTTTCCTCATATTGCACTAAGTTAAAATTTGGGCTCTGATAAGATGCCCAAATATGAATCTATTGACTCAATTGGAACAAACATGCATATGATCCCCATTAAGATGGTGTATCAAAAGATTTTAACTGTTGGATCAGAAGATTTTCAAACAATATTCCTCAAACTGCCCCAATTTACAATTCGGTCTCCAACAGGAAGCCCAAATATGGACGTAGGGAGTTGATTTGAACAAATATTCAACAAAACAGAATTTGACTACCCCCCCCCCCCCCTGCCCCTCCATCCCCCAATGGATGCTGTATAAAAAGATTTTGAACAAGGACAAAGACTTTTTTTACTGAATTTTCTTACAGTGCAAAAAATTGTTAAAATTCCAGCCTGCATAACAGGCCCAAATATACTTAATTTGAACAAACTTCAATCTGGCCTCAAAAAGGATGCTGTATACCAAATATCATGACATTCTGTGGGGTGAATCTGAAGAAGAAGAAGATTTGTAAAGAATATTCCTCATATTGCCCTAAGTCACAATTTGGGTTCCCATAGGGAGCCCCAATATGTAGCCACAGACTTGATTTGAACAAACTTGAATCTAATCCCCATAGAATGCTGAATACTAAATATCAAAATATTTTGATGAGTGCTTGTCCTAAAGATTTTTAGCTTTAGAAAATATGCTGACTCCACACCTTTTTTTGATTCTGCATAGAGTACCCCACTCAATACTGGTCCTAAGTATGCTTATTCTAAATAAACTGTTCTCTGTTCTGTGTGGTTCTGGAAATATTGGTGTAATTTTTATTTTGAGCTTCTACGGTTCCCAGACTTGTGTGGTGAAAAAGTTTATGGCATGAATGACGTAGCTATGACCCAATAATGCAACAAACTAAACTTGATTTAAATCAGCCTTTTTGATCAGAAAGTAGGAATTTTGAGCACTAGCAAATAGAACAACCAGACATATTGCTCCACAGACTACCTTTAACAAACTTTAGTGTACACCTCAAAAGAAAACTGAATATAACATATGAAGTTTTTACATCCATCCAATGTTAAGAAGATTTTATTTAAATTTGAGTCAATTTGCCCTCACACTATCTTCATAGAGGGAAGCTCAGCATGTTTAACCAAACTGAAATGCCAATCCTAGACACCATTCACATGAAATTTTATTGGGATCGGTTAAACAGTATTTGGGGAGAAAGCTCAAATATCATCCTCACAAGAGACGTCAGGTGATGACTGATGCAAGGCGATGATGGCCAATGACAGATGAAGAGTGATCAGTATAGCTCAACCTGACTTTCAGTCATGTGAGCTAAAAACTAATTAACTGAATCCCAAACTGTTAGGCAATAAATTAGCTGTACAATGCACATTCCCAATACTTTAATCTGAAGTCAAATTTAATCACCTCCCCTTCCAGGAGCCTGTTCCCAAATGTTAGCTTGTGACAGGTATGAGCAGTTTACATATAAACAACACAGACAAACCATAAAAAAGTCAAATTAAATATTGGTACAATCATGTACATATTTCTTGAAAGGACAAAAGAAATCATGTGATTTTACAGTTGTTTCAAGTCTGGGCTACCAATAAAGACAACAAAGACTTGCCAAAAACAATTGCCAAAGCAATTTGAATGTAATTTGCAAGTTTACTCAAGAATTATATACTACTCAAAGTTTGCTAAGCACCACATATTTGACACATCATTGTGAAATTTCCTTGTGACATATTTCCGATGTTTTTGGTGGATATGATTGAGGAATGTATTGAGGTGGTCTCTTGACAGGCAGACTTTTTGTGACTTTCATGGAAAGCAAGTACCCCTTCATTTTCATGATGTTTTCGTGTACTGTCTACATGTAAATGACATGTGTAGGGTATTCAATCTTCATTTCAACACAAACCCTTGTGATTTAATGATTGAATATGGCAAATGCAAATGTAAGAAGACATTTGTCTGAAGCAGAAATGTGGCGGGCTGTAGGGATGGTAGAGCAAGGGGCTACCCATCGTCAGGTTGGTGAATACCTTGGTGTGCACCATACGGTGATCACCAGAGCCTGGGCAAGATTTCAGCAGTATGGCACACCAGTAAGATGGCATGGTGGTGGCAGAGATAGGGCAACATCTGCAGCTGAAGACCAGTTTTTGATCATTCAGGCCCATAGAAACCGCTTTGCCAAAGCAACCCAGCAACGCAGTGACCTTCAGAATGCACCTGGGGTAAATGTTTCGACGCAGACTATCCGGGAAAGGTTGCACAAAGGTGGTCTCCAATCGAGAAGGCCATGTATTTGAGAAGGCCAGACTATCTGGGCAAGGTTGCACAAAGGTGGTCTCCAATCGAGAAGGCCATGTATTCGCATTCCGCTGTCCCAGAACCACCGCCAGGCACGATATGACGTTGGATGGACCAGAGAAGATTGGAAACTTATCTTTTTTTACAGATGAGTCAATGTACTGCCTTGACCACACAGATAGACATTCTAAATATGGAGAAGAAGAGGAGAACGATTCCATGCAGCGTACAGAGCTCTGTGTCTTTGAACGTGGTACATAGACTGCACAGCGGTATATTGAGGAGATCCTGGATGTCCATGTCAGATTGTATGCAGGTACAGTCGGTGATAGATTCATTCTGAGGGATGATAATTCCTGTCCTCATGTTGCCCATGCTATCGGAGAGTACCGACAGAGGGAGGGGATTGAGCGTATGGACTTGCCACCAAGATCCCCCAACCTCAATCCAATCGAACATGTCTGGAATGAGTTGCAGCTTGCAATTTCAGCCTGTCCAGTCCAGCCAAGAAGTGTCCAGGAGCTTGGTGCCATGCTGGTCCAAGAATGGAACAACACTCCATAAAGGACCACCATGAACCTGATTGGGAGCATGAGAAGGCGTTGTCAAGCTGTAATTAACAGTAATGGGTCTCATACTCGATACTGAACCCATACCAGTTCGCTCCGTCAACTTTTTGGCAAATTGAATTTTTTTTTTACCAATAATATCCATTTTCCATGGTTATCATATTCAAAAGCTAAAAAATAATGTCAAACACAAATAAAATCTTAATTTCTGTATATAAATAGTTAAAGATATAATTATATAAAACAAGAGGCCCCAGGGGACCTGAGGGTGCTCACTTGACATGGTAGCCTAAATATAAAACCCAGGGAATTGATTTCAACAAGTTGCATCTGCCCCTCCTTAGAAAAGCTAAAATATACCAAATATCCAAAGATTAAGACCAGTGGATCTAAAAAAAAAAATATTTTTAAAGAATATTTTTCATATTGAATTAAGTTAGAACTCAGGCTCCCATAGGAAGCCCAAATATGAACACTGGGACTTGGCTTGAACAAACTTGAATCTCACCTCCAGTGGGATGCCGTTTCCAAATATCAAAAGATTCTGACTGGTGGATGTGAAGAAGATTTTTGAAGAATATTCCTCATATTGAAATAATTTATAATTCAAGCTCCCACCGCGAGCCCAAAATATCAACCCAGGGACTTGGCTTGAATAAACTTGAATCTCTCCCTCCAAGGATGCTGCATGCCAAATGTCAAAACATTCCAACTGCTGAATCTGAAGAAGACTTTTAAAGAAAAATTCCTCATATTGAACTAAGTTATAATTCAGGCTCCCATAGGGAGCCCAAATATGAACCCAGGGATTTGGCTTCAACACACTTGAATCTCACCCCCTAAGGATGCTGCATACCGAATATCAAAATATTCCGACTGCTGGATCTGAAGAAGATTTTTAAAGAAAACTCCTCATTTTGAACAAAGTTACAATTCTTCAAGCTATCACAGTGAGCCCAAATATGAACCTAGGGACATGGCTTGAACAAACTTGAATCTCACCCCCCTAAGGATGCTGCATGCCAAATATCAAAACATTCCGACTGCTGAATCTGAAAAAGATTTTTAAAGAAAATTCCTCATACTGAATGAAGTTATAATTCTGGCTACAGGGAGCCCAAATATCAACCCAGGGACTTTGCTTGAACAAACTTGAATCACAACCCCCTAAGGAGGCTGCACACCATATATCAAAACATTCTGACTGCTGGATCTGAAGAAGATGACTTTTTAAGAAAATTCCTCATTTTGAACTAAGTTACAATTCGAGCTCCCACAGAGAGCCCAAATATGGACCTAGGGACATGGCTTGAACAAACTTGAATCTCACCCCCTAAGGATGCTACATACCAAATATCAAAACATTCCGACTGCTGGATCTGAAGAAGAAGATTTTTTAAATTCCTCATTTTGAACAAAGTTACAATTCTTCGAGCTCCCACAGTGAGCCCAAATATAGAACTTTAGTGAGCACGCTCACATACCCCACGCGTCCCGATATTTCAGGCTCGGAAAACTGTAATTTTTAGGAAAATGACCCAGTAATCTGTTACTTGTATTTTTCAGAGTCCAGGGCCCGTAATTTCCACAAAAATCAGCCGAGCAGAACGAAACGCAAACTTGATCTGCAAGTCATTGTGGTAGACTCACATACTAAAATGGCCGTAATTTTGATAATATCTGAAAGTGTGTAGAAAAAAAGTCTGGAAAACTGTAATTTTGATGAACTTTTCAAAGTCGAAGGGCCGTAATTTCGGTAAAAATCAGTGGAGCGGAACAAAATGCAAACTTGATCTGTAGGCCACCATGTCAGACAAACATACCAAAAATCAGCTCAATATCTGGAAGCATGTAGAGAAAAAGCCCGGAAAACTGTTATTTTGATGAACTTTTCAAAGTCTATGGGGCCATAATTTTGGTAAAAATCAGTGGAGCGGAACAAAACCCAAACTTGTTCTGTTGGCCACCATGTTAGACTAACATACCAAAAATCAGCTCAATATCTGGAAGCGTGTAGAAAAAAAGTCCGGGAAACTGTAATTTTGATGCATTTTTCAAAGTCCAAGGGCTGTAATTTCGGTAAAAATCAGTGGAGCGGAACAAAATGCAAACTTGCTCTGTAGGCCACCATGTTAGACTAACATACCAAAAATCAGGTCAATATCTGGAAGTGTGTAGGAAAAATGTCCGCAAAACTGTAATTTTGATGAACTTTTCAAAGTTCAAGGACCATAATTTCGGTAAAAATCAGTGGAGTGGAACAAAATGCAAACTTCATCTGTAGGCCACCATGTCAGACTAACATACCAAAAATCGCGACATCGACGCCGTAGCTGTGATGGGTGGTGCAATGTCACAAAATTCTAAGTTCATCAAGGGCCATAACTCCAAGAAAAATATTTGGAACAACACATGCATTGAATAGTGGCTAGACATCAATAAGATACACTTACATGCCAAATATAAAGTCATTCCATCAAGTATTTCAAAAGTTATTGAGTTTTGAAACTCGTTGGTCACAGACCGACCGACAGACCGACCGCTCCAAGAAAAATATTTGGAACAACACATGCATTGAACAGTGGCTAGACATCAATAAGATACACTTACATGCCAAATATACAGTCATTCCATCAAGTATTTCAAAAGTTATTGAGTTTTGAAACTTTTTGGTCACAGACAGACCGACCGACCGACAGACCGACCGACGGGCCATAACTCCAAGAAAAATATTTGGAACAACACATGCATTGAACAGTGGCTAGACATCAATAAGATACACTTACATGCCAAATATAAAGTCATTCCATCAAGTATTTCAAAAGTTATTGAGTTTTGAAACTCGTTGGTCACAGACAGACTGACCGACAGACCGACCGACGGGCCATAACTCCAAGAAAAATATTTGGACCAACACATGCATTGAACAGATACACTTACATGCCTAATATAAAGTCATTCCATCAAGTATTTCAAAAGTTATTGAGTTTTGAAACTCGTTGGTCACAGACAGACCGACCGACAGACCGACCGACCGACCGACCGACGGGCCATAACTCCAAGAAAAATATTTGGAACAACACATGCATCGAACAGTGGCTAGACATTAATAAGATTCACTTACATGCCAAATATAAAGTCATTCCATCAAGTATTTCAAAAGTTATTGAGTTTTGAAACTCGTTGGTCACAGACAGACCGACCGACCAACAGACAGACCGACAGACCGACATTGCCACTTATAGAGCTGCTAGTCGCAGCTAAAAATCAGCTCAATATCTGGAATCGTGTAGAAAAAAAGTCTGGAAAACTGTAATTTTGATGAATTTTTCAGAGTCCAAGGGCCATAATTTGGGTAAAAACCAGTGGAGCAGAACAAAATGCAAACTTGATCTGTAGGCCACCATGTTAGACTCACATACCAAAAATCAGCTCAAAATCTGGAAGCGTGTAGAAAAAAAGTCCGGAAAACAAGTAGGACTGACTGACAGACTGACAGACGAACCAGTCAAAAACATTATACCCCCGCAAGTTCGTTGCGTGGGGTATAAATATGAACCCAGGGACTTGGCTTGAACAAACTTGAATCTCACCCCCCTAGGATGCTGCATACCAAATATCAAAATATTCTTATTGGTAGATCTGAAGAAGATTTTTACAGAATATTCCTCATAATGTACTTTAAACATTTGGGCTCTCATAGAGAGCCCAAATATGGGCCCAGGGAACTGTTTTTCCCATTACCCACAGTGTTAAAGATGTTATATGTGAAATTTGAAAGCTTTTGGAGCAGTGGTTTGGGAGAAAAGTAGTCTTAAATGTTTTTCCCATTACCCACAGTGTTAAAAAATGCTGATTCAGCACTTTTTTAAAGTCCCGAAAAAGTACCCCATGATAAAGCCAATAGCAATTTTTTTTTAACCATTCCATTCTGTTGGTCCTAAGGAAGCTTCACACCAAATAAGAATTCTCAGTGCCATGTAGTTTTGGTGATATGGGTATTTTAATTTTTTTCTATTTTTAGCTCCTGCAGATCCCATGGGGTGACTTGAAAATTTTGTTTTGGCATAAATTAACTACTTCTGTCCCAATAAAACCTCATGTCAAATTTGGTTCAAATCAGCCTCTCGGTTTGGAAAATAGAAATTTTGGGCGAGGCAAAAATTCTTGCCCCTCCCGTAATGATGGCAAATGTAGCCCCTAGAACTTCTCTCGAACAAATCTGAGTGTACACCTCAAAAGGAAGCTGCACACCTAATATCAAGTCTCTGCTACTGCTGGTTCATGAGAAGATTTTTTAAGATTTAGGCTCACTTTTTGGGCGTGGCCCTACCAAGGGGCAGGTCAACTTGATTTGAACAAACTTGAATTGACATATAATAGGGAACAGGCACAGCAAATTTTGTTGAATTTGGTCCAGCAGTTCATGAGAAGAAGTCAATAATGTAAAGTTAACGCCGGACGGAAAGTGTTTAGTAAAGCTCCCCTTGAGCTGTGCTCAGGTGAGCTAAAAATATATACACTTTTCATTACAATATTTCAACTAAAATGTAAAACTGGTAGTTGGATATAAGTAGTATATTGTAGAGGTTTTGACCCTATTCGTCCGGAGGGCTGGGACGGAGATCTGGGCCCGGAGTCCTGGGTCGATGACGTCATCATAATTAAAATGTTACGTAAGGTAATTAATATTACTTAATGATTTTTTTTTTTTTTTAATCACTATAATAATTAATGTAATTAATGACTGTTGCATAATTAATGTAATTAATGAGTGTAATTAGGGTTGATTATAATAATTAGTATATTAATAAATGAATTAATATTGACGTACTGGACATATGCGCATGCTATCGACTGACTGACCCGCACAGGTCATCACGTGTCTGGGTATCATTAAATCGATTTTTTCTTTTCAAACGCCAACTACTGACAGATGTTGAAGCAATTAAATCTATTGTCACACTTTAACGACCGGTCATAAATATCGTTAGACTGGACATGCTATCATGTATTTAAAAATCAATATATCACGTGACAAGATGTGTCTTGCTTTTACCTGAAGACTGTGAACGACTCCATTGTGGCTATTTTTATAGGTATAATTTGATTTAATAACTTGGCGTGATTCTTACATATTAATAATGCAAGTTTATTCTTCTCGTTTTTATGGCTGTCGAAAAACTCTCATAGACCAAGATATTCTGATTTTACCCCTCACGCGATAAAGTATTTTTTAACGGTCCAATTTCTACGTTATGACGAGTTCTCAAAAAAAAAAATCACAAGAGAAATCGCCATGAGACTACTGTACACGGGGGAGAGGCTATACATGGCTGTACTTTATGCCCCAATACTTTGATGAATTAACGGATCATCTGAAAACCCACCAAGAAGGTGCTTTGAACTGTCAATTTTGTGTTTCAATAGCAAATTCAACAAAAGAGAGAGGCAGTGTACATCGAACAGACGTCGATGTCAAGATGTTCGAGTGGACGTTTTGTCTGAAATCCTATACTAGGAAAGATACATTAGAAAAAAACATGGAGAAATGTCAAAACTCGACATTTAACTGCGCGATTTGCGGGTTTCAGCTGATTCAACTTAACCGTCATCGCGCCACAAGTAGCAGAAATGCACAACTCGATTGGCCGGTGGAGACGTTCCTCATCAAATAAGGGGGGGTCAAACGAGGTTATGAGGAGGGGTGAAGGAGACAAGTGTGCGGTCATATGTTTAAAATTTTAATAACCTTAATTGCTATGATGTAATCCCCTTAATAAATAGCGTATATTCATTTAATATAATATATTAATAATTTTCGTTAAATAATTCATTTTTTATTCCGCACCCTTATATCCCCTCACAGTGCCTAAAACTTTCATGAACGCCCCTCCTCCAGGTCATCCAATACTAAAAAACTTTTGGAAACCGCTCTCCCCCGCCCCACATACTCTTAAAAATAGTTGCTTTGTCACAAACACACACTTTTTTAACCAATCAGACACCTCCATTATCCCACACCCTCACCGTCACACCCCTGTATCCCCTCACAGTACCTAAAACTTTCATGAACTCCCCTCCTCCAGGTCATCCAATACTAAAAAAAAAAAACTTTTGGAAACCTCTCTCCCCTCTCCCCCAGCCCTCACAATAGCTAAATTATCTCGAACCCCAGTTCAGTTCTCTAAATGTAATGGACATGTCAGGCCCCCGAATACGCCTTCTCCACAATTTTGAGCGATGAAATTACCCCGATTAGTCTCCTCTCATAACTTACCACTCTCTTAACCCGTATTTACTATGAGATTGTCCCCTTAATAAATAGCGTATGTTCATTTAATATAATATATTAATAATTTTCGTTAAATAATTCATTCCACAAGACACTTGTCGAAAAAACAAAATGGCGGATTAGTTTGACAGAAATACGCGTATCGATTTATTCAGGAATGTCTGTCGGTTGTGTCCTTGGGCAAGACACTTCATCCCTATTGACCATGTGGGGGCATGGTGACGCTGTGCACTAAGGCGTACTGCACGTCGATGGAGCACCTGTCTTCAACCAATGCAGACCCTGTGTAGAATCTTGACAGTTGCTTGCCGTTGCTCGGTGGCTCTCTCCGGCTTTCCCCACCCGTAAAACTGTCGTGGTCATGATTAGTTATTGTGCAGACCTTAAAATCCAATAAATAAATATAAATAAATAGTCGGTTATCAAAACAGCCCTTAAGTGTTTAACAGTTAATTGTGGACCAGTGCGTTTAAAAGTGAAAAAAAATTAGGTGATAGCATACGGACTGTGTTTAATCATAGAAAAATCACACCCGCGCTATTACTAACCCGTATGATTTATTTTTGAATGTTCGCTGAAAAATAACCCACCCATCTAAGTAAAAGCATGAAAGAGCTAATATTATCTAATTACCTATGTGAGGTGGGGGTGGTCGGTAACGTTGTGTACTAGGGCGTACTACCTTCAGCCGATGATAACCCTGTGTAGAACTTTGACAGTTGTTTGCCTCTGTGTGATGGTTCTTTCCGGATTGCTCCAACTGTCGTTAAATAAATGAAAAAAAAAACTACAATTCTATAATAACAGGCCAAGCCAACAGTACTTTCACCCCCCTCATTTTAATAGTTGAAAAGCGCTGTTACTCGATCAAAAAAAAATGGTAAAAGGATATGCGACTCTATATTAGCCACTGAAATTTGCGAGACTTGGGGAAAATATAACCCACCTAGAGCTGCACCAAAGCTACGTACTCTATTCGAACTCCCGCATTGTGTCCTTGGGCAAGTTAATTTACCCCGACTATCCACATGGGAGCACGATGACGGCGTGTAATAAAGTGTACTGCACGTCGGTGATACGCATATTTTAGAACAATCTAACCCTGCTTGTGCGGATTTCCGACGTTGGTGAGATGACAGTTACTCGTCGTTGCTCTGTGGTTCTCTTTGGATATTCCGGAGGCTGCCTGTAAAATTGTCACGTTTAATTATAACTTGAACTTGATGTCCGGGTGTAATGAAATAGCGTATTTTCTGCAGACATTCTAAATAAACGCAGCTGGTTTACAGACCTGTACATATTTTTTTTTTTTTTCAATTGAGTAAAAATATAGGATAGTTACTGATGTAACACGCCGATCAGTATGTTTAATGAATCCAACTACGCCAGTCCGACCGACCCTTTGCCCACCATGATCACAACAAACGTTTCAATTCTCTCTCTCTCTCTCTCTCTCTCACCGATACAGTACGGGTGGAAACTAATTGCGTTCAAGCTGTTGTTTTTTTTCTAGGTTTTACCACTCCCCTTACAGCGCAAATCGAAATGAAATCTAATTCATTGAACCATACTACAGTGGATGTCAAAATTAATTTTTGAACGCCATTTTTTCTATGTGCCACTATCAGCAGCTATGACCATAGCGTAACTTTGTGGTAAAATGCTTATTTTTGTACAAAACTCAAGACCTTTCTCTGACAAATGCCTATATAAAAAGAAGATAATACGTGAGAATGCGTTGTGTACCTGCATTTTGTTGATAAAATATGGCATGACCACATTCCCGAATATTAATGATGTACCCGCTTAATAACAGCCGAATTTTTATCGGATCATAGTTTTTGATTTGAATAATTGCCGATTTTTGTATTAAATCACATTCAGTAATTTATGTAGATTTCCTGAACTGGGCGAAGGTCAAGAAAAGCACTCTGTAGTTTAGGAGACTCCACAAATAAAAACAAAATAAAAAATCTTAGATATCTTGCATTTTTTTTATTATCCATATTAACCAGAAATCAAAACTAGTCAAATTAATTAGAATTAAATTACAAATGGATATGAAATTTGCAGTAAAATGAACACTGGTATATGCTGCTGGCCGCATTTTTAGTTGTCTGTAATGGCTGTTGTTCAGAATGTCACCCTATTGGGGTGAGTTTTCGCTTTTTCGTCCAGTTTCATGAGAGCTTCCACGAAGTCCGTTCCACATTCGCAATCTTTTCCAGGGGCCATTCTTCAAAGGCTGGTCCATCGCAACTTTGCGGAGATATTGTTTTCTGGACGACAAACTGCAATATGATCTGGGTTTCCGATCAGACCCCTTGGGATATTTTGATCTTTAAGGATGTTTGCCAAAATTTTCCACCCTGTCGGTTGAAAATCTTTTCTTTTTCGCAGCAGATCATTTATTAGATCACACATATTGGAGCCCGAAATTGTAATGCCGTTATACACGAGTCGATCTTTCTCATCCCAGGATAAATTGGGTATATTCTTTATTATCTGGAGTAACAAAAGCGCCTTCTGCTGCATGGAATCTGGTATAACGGCTAACCAGTCCGGATGATTTTCCACTGAAAAACTAGTCGTTAAGGAGTGTGGTTTGGTGGTTTCTTTGCGTAAATTTGATTGGCGCTGAAAGATTGTCTGGTTCAGCAGCCCTTTCTCTTCAGAACCCGATGTTGAAGATTCAGGAATTGGTCTCATACCCTGGTCTATGGGCGGGACAGCTACAGCATTCAGGGGTGTGCGTATTTCCTGCAACTGTTCACTCCCCCACGGTTCAATACACTGAATTCTGCTTGAAGGTAGGTTGGTTGAGTCATCCATCACTAGCGATTTTACTGGCTCTAGCTTATTTGTAAGCCCCAAAATATTTCCACTTGTTAATGCATTGTTCCAACTAAAGGCTGATTTCATATGCACTGGAGGATAGGGTGGCTCGTTACAGACAGATCTGGTTGTTAACTCGGCTGTATTTGAGTTCGCTCCCCCTATAGTGTGTTTAAAATTTACATTTTTATGTAATTTTCGTCTGTGTCGATAATAATTAGTTTTATGAGAGTAAGATTTTTGACACAATTCACAGACGTAGCGTGAATTCATCATTTTCAGAAGCCGAGGTAGCACATCTGAACCACCAACTCTACACTGTTTAATCAGATAATCTAATTAGTGACCATTAGTGATCAATTAGTGGTAATTAGTGATCAATTAGTGGTAATTAGTGATCAATTAGTGGTAATTAGTGACCATTAGTGATCAATTAGTGGTAATTAGTGATCAATTAGTGGTAATTAGTGACCATTAGTGATCAATTAGTGGTAATTAGTGATCAATTAGTGGTAATTAGTGACCATTAGTGATCAATTAGTGGTAATTAGTGATCAATTAGTGGTAATTAGTGACCATTAGTGATCAATTAGTGGTAATTAGTGATCATTTTACGTGATTTAAATCACTAAAAACCGTTTTATCGAATTGTAAAATCACTAAAAACCGTTTTATCGAATTGTAAAACCGATAAAAACCAATGAAAACCGATAAAAACCAATGAAAAACCGATGGAAACTGATGAAAAACCAATGAAAAACCGATATGCACATGTAATTATCTGATTAAATGGATTATCTGATTAAACAGTGTAGAGTTGGTGGTTCAGATGTGCTACCTCGGCTTGTCATGAATGTGACTTTGATGTTTCTTTTTTTTTTTGAAGCAAACTATATCAATTTGTAACTTATTTTACATCAGAGCTCTACCACTGGAATTTCCCACAATGCACTGTGTGAGAATTTGAAGTAACCAATGATCAACAGGTTGGGGTAGAACCCACCTTATCTTGATATAAAATTAGCCAATCAGCGATTGACAGGTTGGGGTGGGACCCATTCTATTCATACATATAAATGGCAGAGTGTTGGAACTGTATTGCCACTCTATTAACTCGCTTCTGAAAATGATGAATTCACGCTACGTCTGTGAATTGTGTCAAAAATCTTACTCTCATAAAACTAATTATTATCGACACAGACGAAAATTACATAAAAATGTAAATTTTAAACACACTATAGGGGGAGCGAACTCAAATACAGCCGAGTTAACAACCAGATCTGTCTGTAACGAGCCACCCTATCCTCCAGTGCATATGAAATCAGCCTTTAGTTGGAACAATGCATTAACAAGTGGAAATATTTTGGGGCTTGCAAATAAGCTAGAGCCAGTAAAATCGCTAGTGATGGATGACTCAACCAACCTACCTTCAAGCAGAATTCAGTGTATTGAACCATGGGGGAGTGAACAGTTGCAGGAAATACGCACACCCCTGAATGCTGTAGCTGTCCCGCCCATAGACCAGGGTATGAGACCAATTCCTGAATCTTCAACATCGGGTTCTGAAGAGAAAGGGCTGCTGAACCAGACAATCTTTCAGCGCCAATCAAATTTACGCAAAGAAACCACCAAACCACACTCCTTAACGACTAGTTTTTCAGTGGAAAATCATCCGGACTGGTTAGCCGTTATACCAGATTCCATGCAGCAGAAGGCGCTTTTGTTACTCCAGATAATAAAGAATATACCCAATTTATCCTGGGATGAGAAAGATCGACTCGTGTATAACGGCATTACAATTTCGGGCTCCAATATGTGTGATCTAATAAATGATCTGCTGCGAAAAAGAAAAGATTTTCAACCGACAGGGTGGAAAATTTTGGCAAACATCCTTAAAGATCAAAATATCCCAAGGGGTCTGATCGGAAACCCAGATCATATTGCAGTTTGTCGTCCAGAAAACAATATCTCCGCAAAGTTGCGATGGACCAGCCTTTGAAGAATGGCCCCTGGAAAAGATTGCGAATGTGGAACGGACTTCGTGGAAGCTCTCATGAAACTGGACGAAAAAGCGAAAACTCACCCCAATAGGGTGACATTCTGAACAACAGCCATTACAGACAACTAAAAATGCGGCCAGCAGCATATACCAGTGTTCATTTTACTGCAAATTTCATATCCATTTGTAATTTAATTCTAATTAATTTGACTAGTTTTGATTTCTGGTTAATATGGATAATAAAAAAAATGCAAGATATCTAAGATTTTTTATTTTGTTTTTATTTGTGGAGTCTCCTAAACTACAGAGTGCTTTTCTTGACCTTCGCCCAGTTCAGGAAATCTACATAAATTACTGAATGTGATTTAATACAAAAATCGGCAATTATTCAAATCAAAAACTGTGATCCGATAAAAATTCGGCTGTTATTAAGCGGGTACATCATTAATATTCGGGAATGTGGTCATGCCATATTTTATCAACAAAATGCAGGTACACAACGCATTCTCACGTATTATCTTCTTTTTATATAGGCATTTGTCAGAGAAAGGTCTTGAGTTTTGTACAAAAATAAGCATTTTACCACAAAGTTACGCTATGGTCATAGCTGCTGATAGTGGCACATAGAAAAAATGGCGTTCAAAAATTAATTTTGACATCCAATGTAGTATGGTTCAATGAATTAGATTTCATTTCGATTTGCGCTGTAAGGGGAGTGGTAAAACCTAGAAAAAAAACAACAGCTTGAACGCAATTAGTTTCCACCCGTACTGTATCGGTGAGAGAGAGAGAGAGAGAGAGAGAGAGAGAGAGAATTGAAACGTTTGTTGTGATCATGGTGGGCAAAGGGTCGGTCGGACTGGCGTAGTTGGATTCATTAAACATACTGATCGGCGTGTTACATCAGTAACTATCCTATATTTTTACTCAATTGAAAAAAAAAAAAAATATGTACAGGTCTGTAAACCAGCTGCGTTTATTTAGAATGTCTGCAGAAAATACGCTATATCATTACACCCGGACATCAAGTTCAAGTTATAATTAAACGTGACAATTTTACAGGCAGCCTCCGGAATATCCAAAGAGAACCACAGAGCAACTACGAGTAACTGTCATCTCACCAACGTCGGAAATCCGCACAAGCAGGGTTAGATTGTTCTAAAATATGCGTATCACCGACGTGCAGTACACTTTATTACACGCCGTCATCGTGCTCCCATGTGGATAGTCGGGGTAAATTAACTTGCCCAAGGACACAATGCGGGAGTTCGAATAGAGTACGTAGCTTTGGTGCAGCTCTAGGTGGGTTATATTTTCCCCAAGTCTCGCAAATTTGGGTGGCTAATATAGAGTCGCATATCCTTTTACCATTTTTTTTTGATCGAGTAACAGCGCTTTTCAACTATTAAAATGAGGGGGGTGAAAGTACTGTTGGCTTGGCCTGTTATTTTTGAATTGTAGTTTTTTTTTTCATTTATTTAACGACTGTTGGAGCAATCCGGAAAGAACCATCACACAGAGGCAAACAACTGTCAAAGTTCTACACAGGGTTATCATCGGCTGAAGGTAGTACGCCCTAGTACACAACGTTACCGACCACCCCCACCTCACATAGGTAATTAGATAATATTAGCTCTTTCATGCTTTTACTTAGATGGGTGGGTTATTTTTCAGCGAACATTCAAAAATAAATCATACGGGTTAGTAATAGCGCGGGTGTGATTTTTCTATGATTAAACACAGTCCGTATGCTATCACCTAATTTTTTTTCACTTTTAAACGCACTGGTCCACAATTAACTGTTAAACACTTAAGGGCTGTTTTGATAACCGACTATTTATTTATATTTATTTATTGGATTTTAAGGTCTGCACAATAACTAATCATGACCACGACAGTTTTACGGGTGGGGAAAGCCGGAGAGAGCCACCGAGCAACGGCAAGCAACTGTCAAGATTCTACACAGGGTCTGCATTGGTTGAAGACAGGTGCTCCATCGACGTGCAGTACGCCTTAGTGCACAGCGTCACCATGCCCCCACATGGTCAATAGGGATGAAGTGTCTTGCCCAAGGACACAACCGACAGACATTCCTGAATAAATCGATACGCGTATTTCTGTCAAACTAATCCGCCATTTTGTTTTTTCGACAAGTGTCTTGTGGAATGAATTATTTAACGAAAATTATTAATATATTATATTAAATGAACATACGCTATTTATTAAGGGGACAATCTCATAGTAAATACGGGTTAAGAGAGTGGTAAGTTATGAGAGGAGACTAATCGGGGTAATTTCATCGCTCAAAATTGTGGAGAAGGCGTATTCGGGGGCCTGACATGTCCATTACATTTAGAGAACTGAACTGGGGTTCGAGATAATTTAGCTATTGTGAGGGCTGGGGGAGAGGGGAGAGAGGTTTCCAAAAGTTTTTTTTTTTTAGTATTGGATGACCTGGAGGAGGGGAGTTCATGAAAGTTTTAGGTACTGTGAGGGGATACAGGGGTGTGACGGTGAGGGTGTGGGATAATGGAGGTGTCTGATTGGTTAAAAAAGTGTGTGTTTGTGACAAAGCAACTATTTTTAAGAGTATGTGGGGCGGGGGAGAGCGGTTTCCAAAAGTTTTTTAGTATTGGATGACCTGGAGGAGGGGCGTTCATGAAAGTTTTAGGCACTGTGAGGGGATATAAGGGTGCGGAATAAAAAATGAATTATTTAACGAAAATTATTAATATATTATATTAAATGAATATACGCTATTTATTAAGGGGATTACATCATAGCAATTAAGGTTATTAAAATTTTAAACATATGACCGCACACTTGTCTCCTTCACCCCTCCTCATAACCTCGTTTGACCCCCCCTTATTTGATGAGGAACGTCTCCACCGGCCAATCGAGTTGTGCATTTCTGCTACTTGTGGCGCGATGACGGTTAAGTTGAATCAGCTGAAACCCGCAAATCGCGCAGTTAAATGTCGAGTTTTGACATTTCTCCATGTTTTTTTCTAATGTATCTTTCCTAGTATAGGATTTCAGACAAAACGTCCACTCGAACATCTTGACATCGACGTCTGTTCGATGTACACTGCCTCTCTCTTTTGTTGAATTTGCTATTGAAACACAAAATTGACAGTTCAAAGCACCTTCTTGGTGGGTTTTCAGATGATCCGTTAATTCATCAAAGTATTGGGGCATAAAGTACAGCCATGTATAGCCTCTCCCCCGTGTACAGTAGTCTCATGGCGATTTCTCTTGTGATTTTTTTTTTGAGAACTCGTCATAACGTAGAAATTGGACCGTTAAAAAAATACTTTATCGCGTGAGGGGTAAAATCAGAATATCTTGGTCTATGAGAGTTTTTCGACAGCCATAAAAACGAGAAGAATAAACTTGCATTATTAATATGTAAGAATCACGCCAAGTTATTAAATCAAATTATACCTATAAAAATAGCCACAATGGAGTCGTTCACAGTCTTCAGGTAAAAGCAAGACACATCTTGTCACGTGATATATTGATTTTTAAATACATGATAGCATGTCCAGTCTAACGATATTTATGACCGGTCGTTAAAGTGTGACAATAGATTTAATTGCTTCAACATCTGTCAGTAGTTGGCGTTTGAAAAGAAAAAATCGATTTAATGATACCCAGACACGTGATGACCTGTGCGGGTCAGTCAGTCGATAGCATGCGCATATGTCCAGTACGTCAATATTAATTCATTTATTAATATACTAATTATTATAATCAACCCTAATTACACTCATTAATTACATTAATTACATTAATTATGCAACAGTCATTAATTACATTAATTATTATAGTGATTAAAAAAAAAAAAAAATCATTAAGTAATATTAATTACCTTACGTAACATTTTAATTATGATGACGTCATCGACCCAGGACTCCGGGCCCAGATCTCCGTCCCAGCCCTCCGGACGAATAGGGTCAAAACCTCTACAATATACTACTGATATACTTGGTGCTTAGCAAACTTTGAGTAGTATATTTAGCACTTGCCTCGTTTTAGAAAAAGGTGATTCAAGTTGAAATTTGGTTAACCCTTTACCTAACACGAAAAGCAGACGACACTTGCAAATAAAATTATTAAATAACTATTTTTTTTTACTTTATGCGTCAAAACCATAGCTTAGGACCCCTCATTGGAATGAGCTCAACGAGCTCATTCCAATGAGGGGTCCTAAGCTATGGTTTTGAAACAAAAAATGAAAAAAATAATGAAAGTTAAAAAATTTATAGTAATTTATATATTTTTTATACTTACCAATGACCCAGACATAGCTGGTGCTAACTCTTAAAATATAGGGCCAAACACAAATTTTGCCCCCCAATCCCCAAAATTTGCATCTAAAACTAAAGAAAACATGTCCTGAAAGGCCCTCCACACTTCGCCCCCACTGCGCATGCGCAGTGTCAATTGGCGCCATTAATCATTCTAATAACCAGTGCCTGGTAAGCACTATGTACTCAGCGGGGAGGCAAGAGTTCCCAACTCCTGGGAGGGCCATCCCCGTCTGGGTCATTGGTAAGTATAAAAAATATATAAATTACTATAAATTTTTTAACATTTTTATACTGTACCAATGACCCAGACATAGCTGAATAGTAAAAAGGCTGGAGGGCCAAGGACATAGAGCAAAATGGAATACGCTCAATAAAAAAAAATAGAGTCATCCCCTGTAGGGAAAAAGAAGTAATAGGCCTTACATGTATCTTTCTTATTTATGATAAATTAGAAAGATACAACACCTTCCAAAATTGAGCTTCATACATCCATGTACTCTATTAATATCCAATATAATCCTTATACTAATAATTTTTAAAGTAAGCCAATAAATAAAGTAAGTCTAGAGAATAGAGACTCTTATACTCCTAAAAGTGTCTGAGGATTGCATAATCATGTCCGTTGACATATGCAATATTCAAAAGCTATACTTTAAAAACTAAGACTTGAATGAATTTTAAAAACCTAAACTTCTCACCAAACAACCATCCCAATAACAGCTCAGAATTACTAACTCCGGAGGAGGAATCCCCTTGTTTTCATAGTAAAACAGGTGACCCAAGGGAACACCCTCCCCCCCCCCCCCCCCTTTTTCTTGCCCTGGGTCAAATAGCCCAGAGCGAAGAGGGCAGCCGAACGGAGACACTGCCGAAACAGACAGCCTACCTAGCTATAGTAGCAACTGTTAAGTGAATGACATTCTGAGCAGTAGATAATAGACCTAACAATAGAGGCCTCCAGAAATGGACTCGATATTTCTAAGATAAAATTCATGAATGTGGATGGCTGAGCGCAATGAGCGGCCTTCAAAAATCTATAATAGCGACACTATTAATGTAAGCCCAAGAAGTAGAAGAACTCTTACTTCATGAGCCGAAATCTTAAGCACAACTGCTAAGTCAATGATATACCATAAGCAGTACCGATAGTTAATAGAATCCATTAACAATAAAATGGAGCGTAACGTCCTTCTACTAGACATCAAAGACAGAAGAAGCTTACGCCCTTTGTAATAAACAGATATCTGTTTATAAATACATAAACTGTACCCGGAAAGAGTAAAGGCCTGTGCCCATACGAAGACGGAAGGACCTTAAAATAATAGGTTCCGGATAATAGGAGCCTAACTCTTATGCAACAATCCAACCTAAATAGTAACGGAAGTATTGATTCCGAAACTATGAAAGTGAAAATCATCCATCGATAGTGCATGAAACTCACTGACTCTACAGTAAAAGAGAAACCAACCGAATTACTGTCTAAAAGGTCAGAATTTGAAAACTACTGTTTCCAGAGGCTCAAATGATTACTTAGCTAAATAAGAACCGAAGTTAAAATCCGTATAGGAATTTAATCTAAAGATTCTAAGTCTATTTATCAAAAAATTACTAACTGACTTAGATAAAGAGACAAAAGACTCAATTGTAAACTATCGTAGAGTGCATAGGTATGAGGTAACATAAACCTATAACCTAAATAATAACAGGCTGCAGTAGATCTTGTGAAACAAGTATACTAAAAAATAGCAATGAGTAGTATGGAGGGATCAACAATATGAACATAATGATCCCTACGCCACGACGGAAGAGCCTCCACTTTAGCCGCATAGAATAGCGAAGAAGAGGATCTCCTATAGTAACAAATCGCGTCCAAAGCTCGTCCAGTACAGTGCTTACAATGCAATACGGACCACACAACGGAATACATGAAGGTTGCGACCTTGCTGGTTGTGATAAAGATGACACGATTTACCCAGTGAAAAAGATCCTCACATAGAGGAAGATTTCACATTAAGACCCACAGTAGACAAGAGAGTAAATTACTCATGATCTCTGTGAAGATAGAGATGCTATCAACAAAAATGTATTGTGGTTGTTTATCTTAGCAATACCTGCTAAAACAACAGCGCCGGAGGATACGCGTATCCTATCATTCCGTCCTATAGATCAATAGAGCGTTAACAATATTAGCTCAGAGATCTGGACAAGCCAACACATACGTCTGCAATTGATTAGCAAGCTGTGTCATAAATAAATCATCATTGGGCGCTCCCATAGATAGCAAATCTGATTGAATACTTGTTTGTTGAGAGTCCATTCTGACAGCAACAAGCGACCCGTAAGAGAACGGGAGTCCGATAAAACAATCAGACGACCCGGAATATGACGGACCAAAACTGAACTTGGTGTACTATAACCAACAGACGGATTCTTTCCATTAAATTGAATAACGGAAACGAAAGAGTGCCTCCCTGGTTCCGGAGATACGCCACTACTGTCGAATTAAAGGACAGGAATTTGGGCATGCGTTTCTGAATAATGTTCATGCAATGACATAAAGCAAGCCTAAAAAACATTATTCCGCGGAAGTTAAACTGATTGCTAAAAGACTGCGGAACCCAAAGACCCTGGCACTTCGAATCCGTAGGGATCAGTATTATATCCCAATCTGTTTGACTGGCAACCGTCATAACAGCCACACTCGGGTCCGGCAACTGCGGCGGCACTCTCTGAGTCAACCACCGAAAGTTTGCCCCAGTCTGAATCTCTTGTAACACTAGATAGCCAAGAGAACGTATAAATCGAGCAATTCATGGATTGCCGAAAAGTTGCCGTCGAAGAGAAGCTCCTCCGAGAACGAAGCGACTCTGAGAGAGTTCTTAACCTTACTATCCACGCGTGTGGATGTAGCTAGGGCTGCGTCACGTCTAACTAACTCCAATCAGCCACTGAAGGGCGGAGTTATACGTGAACAAACTACTGCCCTCAAAAGAAATTACATTGAGAATAATATCCCGTAAATCTTTTCTTGAAGACGTAATGATAACGCCTCAGTAAGGCGGATTACGTATAATAAAGCGTCTAAGTTAAGTCTACTATACATAATGTAGTTCCCAACATTGAAATTGGAAAAGACATAAACGGCGAAAAAGAATATATGCAGTCTTTAATCACACCGTCTAGACGCATATGAACTCTCGGTATGCCCTGCTCTGCCAAAATAAACTATTTGTATAAATGATAAAATGGCAGAAATGAGCAACGCGGACAAGAAACTAAACTAACATGCTTAGTAGCAGGCTTGTATATATATATATATATAGCGTCGAAAAATAAAACACATGTTGTAATGACAATATTGGACTGCGTCGGTAAGTCAGGGACAAAGTCCCTGTACCGATCGAAAAATCCGAGTCCAATGACGCTATAAGTCTCTTATCCAAGATCGCAGCAATGAAGTCCGAAATAATAATCACTGGAAGATAATGCCAGAAGATATGTAAGGCATCTTCCGATACTACTAAAGGGAAAACTCGAAATCTTTCGAATCCCTTTCGCCATCCTGTCGGACCCTATAAAGCGTTCGGTCGTCCGTAGCTGATGCAACCGCGGACCGGACCGACCCAGCGCCGTCGGATAATTCCTGATTCGACCGAGAAACTGTCAATTGCTGGGATGCTGCGAAACAACTGTGCTAACTCGGATAGCACGTCCGTCACCGAGGCCTGAGGAGAAGCGGTCTTATGATGCATTGCCGCTGGAAGCTCCGTGATCGTTACCCCGTGCATACTACCAATATGCGAGCGAACGGAGTGTATAGGCCTCGTGTCCCTTGGCTACCGGATGGCGTGACCTATTCGCTGTGGAATCACTGAATGCCGAAACTGATCGGATACTCGAGGTCACGTAGCCAATGTGCGGTCGTGTGCCCTGCTGTGAGGATGAGGAAGCATTAAAGACAGTCTCTCGGACTGTCAATATAACGGAGCGTCCCGACCAACGGACATATGCTCCGAATGTAAAATATCTGAACCACAACATGCGGTCCCCTATGTTGTTGGGCGAGAGAGGGACCTCTCTCACTCACAGCCCGGACGGACCTGGACAAGCCAGGAACCGGACTAACAGGCTTCCTCCGATCTGTCCTCAATCTGCCGTCACTGGGTGAGTACTAAAGTAATTAAAGTGCTCGCATCACCCAAATCTCCTTCCTAGACCGCAACGGACGAACCCGGCAGCCGAACCATTCGATGAATGTACGCTACACCGGGTGAGCTAGCGAATGTCACTCCGTAGGCGATAGACATATTCCATGAGCACTTATTGCCGCTAACTCTTCATTAACTATGACGACAGAGGCACACTTTTGAAAGACATCTCCATAACTCTTCGAACAAGAAACCAGAAATGCTTGGATAGCAAGCATAAAATAATAATATATATAGCGTCGTTCAATAATTCGAAAGTTTGTGTGACATTATTGGACTATGTCGGAACTGAGGGACGATGTCCCTGAACCGAACCAAAAATTTCTAAGTCCACCGACGCTATCAGTTTCTTATCCGGCATCGCAGCATTCTGGTCCGACGAAAGAAGCTGTAGAAGACCAAGTCAGATGACATACACAACAGCATATGTTGTTCCGAAAGGGAAAGCTCGAAATCCTCCGAATCCCTTTCGGTATCCCGTCGGACCGGATGAAACTTTCGGACGTCCGTACCCGCTTCCGCGGAGCGTCCCGACCCAGCATCGTCGGATAAAATATATGCGACAGATTCAGTTGATGCTGGGATGCTGCGATAAACTGTGCTATTAAGGAAAACACGTCCGTTCCCGAGGCCTGTGCAGTAGCGGTCTTACGATGCATTGCCGCCGGAAGCTCCGTGTACGTTGACTCCCGCACACTTCCTATGCGAACGTCCGGAGTCTGCAGGCCTCGTGTCCCTGGCTACCGGATGGTGTGACCTGGTCGCCGAAGAATCCTTGATCGGCGAAGCTGGTAATATATCGGCGGTCACGCAGCCAAGGTGCGGTCGTGTGCGCTGACGAGAAGAGGAAGCCTTAGCAGTCTCAGCGGACTGCCTATACAACGGAGCGTCCCGAGCGACGGACGTATGCTCCGCTTGCGACACATTTTGTACCACAACATCTGGGGCCAGATGTTGTTGAACGAGAGAGGGGCCTCTCTCGCTTGCCGTCTGGATGGACCGGAACGAGCTATGAACCGGACTAAAAGGCTTCCTGCATTCTCCCTCCGATCCGCCGTCACTGGGTGTGCATTAGGTTAATTATAGTGCTCGCATCACCCCAAAATTCCTTCTAGACCGCAACGGACGAACCCGGCTGCCGAACCATTCGGTGAATGGACGCTACACCGGGCGAGCTAGCGGACGTCAAAGGCCGTCGAACCTACTAGGGTCCTCTTAGGCAATTTGCGTATTTACATGAGCACTTTTCCGCTAGCCCTTCATTAATTGTGACGACGGAGGCACACTTTTTGGAAGACATCACGGATACATCACCCTGATCATGATCGTCTGAAATAGAGTTATTTATTTATTTATTGGTGTTTAAGGTCACATACTTATGCACAATGGCTAATCGTGACCGTGACAGTTTTAGGCACACCGTTGGAAGACATCACAGATACATCACCCTAATCTTGATCGTCTGAAATAGAAATTGATAAAGTAGAGTGACCCTGCGGGGAAAGGACCGGAGTGTCCAAATCCCCAACAACCTACCGTGACATACGCTTCCCATATTGTCATCGAAATCATACGATACAGAACAGGAGTTAATGCGAATACACTGACCACATATAGAATGATAATAAAGTCAGAGGAAGACTTCCTCTTAAAACAATTGATCAATATCCTTTCAATGTGAAAAGAAAACAAGTCCTGGTACTCGCACTAACCCCTGGCAATCAAAATACATAATAATAATATGATCCATTAATATAGAAAAAATAATTGAAATCAAAATATTTTGAAAAAATATTTTTTCAGAACAGCCCAAGTTTCTGAAAAGTAACGTTGAGCCCCAATGGATCCCAAGCCTAAGTGTGGACAAAAATTTTAAAAATATTTTAAACAATTTATTCAACACTTACGAACAATAATCATGTATCTAGTTATGATTAAAATAACATCAAGATATTATTTTTTAGAAATCCCCCCCTCACACAGAGGGCTGTTGTAAATGTAAACAATGAGTGTAAAAACACTAAAATAAGACTCCAGGCACCCAGGCCCGAAATCAGTTACCAAAAATACACTACCTGATGCAAAACAGAGACTTCCAGGGAAGAAACTGCAGAACATCAGATGGTAGATGCAGAACACAATGCCTAACCACCCGTAGGTGAAGACGTAAACATGGGGAAAGAACAGAATTCATTCTGTTATTCAGCTAAAACTCCCAAGAAAATTTAGTAATAATAATTACAAAAACTATGCCAAAAGCATGGGAGAATAGCAAGGGGGAACTTAAAGGACAGGGAGAGAGGAAAACACTTAAAAAACAGTGTAACTAAATAATCAGAATGACAACAAAATGGCTGCTGCCTTGAAAATAGGTAACTTAACATAATTTCATTAAAAAATTTTAAGTTACAGCCCTGATAATATTCTGTCACACATTCTTTTCCTCTCCTCCTTCTCTATCCTCCTTAGAATCACCATTTCACTAATATTTATGTGTCTGGCATCATTTAAACTGAGATTTATAAGCACAAAGATCAGTCAGATGTTAACTGATGAAGGGCCAAACTTAGAATGATTAATGGCACCAATTTCGGAACGTCCTTGACACTGCGCATGCGCAGTGGGGGCGAAGTGTGGAGGGCCTTTCAGGACATGTTTTCTTTAGTTTTAGATGCAAATTTTGGGGATTGGGGGGCAAAATTTGTGTTTGGCCCTATATTTTAAGAGTTAGCACCAGCTATGTCTGGGTCATTGGTACAGTATAAAAATATTGAATGGTGATTTCTGTGAACAGCACTGGCCGGTTTTGGCCGTTACGTTGGGTAAAGGGTTAACATTAAGCAGCCTGCATAAATTCCATAGCTTTTAATTTGATTTTCAATGAGTCAGTATAAGTTATTTATTGGTGTTTAAGGTCACATACTCATGCACAATGGCTAATCATGACCGTGAGAGTTTTACGGGTGGAGGAAGCCGGAGGACCCGGAGAGAACCACCAAGCACTGATGAGAAACTGTCAGCTCCTCAACATTCTAACTCTGTTCACGCTCTGCTCAAGCAGGGTTACAGCAGTTGAAGACATGTGCACCATCGAAGTGAAGTATGCCTTAGTACACAGCATCATCGTGCCCCCATGTAGGCAACCCGGATAAAGTGCCTTGCCCAAGGACACAATGTGGGTCGTCCTGGATGGGGATCGAACTTGGGACCTCTAGCATGGAAGTCCAACAGTCTACTACTGAGCCACCACGCTCCCCAACGAGTCAGTTAATTAACCCCACCTTTTTCCTGGTTTTTAATACCTTCATTATAAAAATACCCAAACATTCCATGACCTTCCAGGTATTCCATGACCCACAGGAACACTGTAATGTGACTCATTGCAGCTAGGAATGAAACAAAATTCATGAATATTAGCAATTTCATTTATTAACCTTTCCCAAAAATGAAAAACTGATGACACTTGCAAACAAAATTCTTGAATAATTAATTTTGTTCATTTTCTGCATCAAAAACATAGCTTATAACCCTTCATTGGAATGATCTCAATGAGCTTGCTGCAAGGGGTCACAAGCTGTGTTTTTTAAACAAAAAATGAAAAAAACAATGAAAACTGAACTCCTGATTTGTGAACTGAGCTGGCCACATTGGGTAAAGGGGTAAGTAAGAATGAGTAGTTAATTACAGCTAAAATGAAAAATGAAACAAAGTGTACTTTTGTATTTGAAATTTGTTGCATATTGTGACTTTAACTAAAAGAGAGAGAAGAAAGTGGCTCAAAATGTCAATAATAACAAAATTTTCATTTTTTAACTCAAACCCTCCCCCCACCCCACTGGAATGAGCTAAACAAGCTCATTCCAATGACTGTTTATAAGACAAGTTTTGAAGGCAGAAAGAACAAATAATATTCAAACATCTTTATTGTATTGTGGTTGCCAAACAAGTAGAAAGTTAAGTTCACCTTATCATTTATAAATATGATGCCCACTTTTCAGTCATTCCGTATGTTAACAACTCCTTACACAACAGTAAAGCTGAACTTGTTCTGCACAACAAACAAATATGTATTTATATTTTGCTTGGGTTTCTACTGAATATCTAATTTGCCATTGGAAGCTATTCAATTAATGTGAGTGTTCATGTAACAGGAATGTGGCAGACCTTTCAGTATTATTCTCACGAACACAGCATTTATTCTATTATATCTTGTCAAAGCTCAGTGAGCTCTGATAATCATATTATTTATTTGTGTTTAAGATAATAATAATAATAATAATAATAATAATTAATTTTATATAGCGTGAAACCACCTAGGGTGCTCTAAAATGCTTAACAGATTGTGTTTGCGGAAATTCTGAAATAAGTAATTTGAACAGATGAGTTTTAAGCTGTTTTTTAAAGGTAGGTAAACTTGTTTGTGACCGAAGATTCTGGGGCAATGCATTCCAGAGTCGTGGACCAGCAACAGAGAAAGCCTGCTCGCTGGCCAGCACTGATCTAGTGAAAGGTACAGTCAGTGACAAATTGTCAGAAGGAAGAAGACAGCATGTGGGTGTGTGGAGAGAGAGAAGGTCACTCAGGCACGCGGGTGCAAAACCATGAATGCATTTAAATACTAGTAGGAGGATTTTAAAATCCACTCGACTTTGGACTGGAAGCCAATGTAGATTCTTCAAGATAGGAGTGATATGATCGAAGCATTTAGCACCGCTGATAATTCGAGCAGCAATATTCTGAATTCTCTGTAGCTGCTGCAGCAATATGAGTGGTAAACCAAGGAAAAGAGAATTGCAGTAATCCAAATGAGATGTTATGAAGGAGTGAACAGTTGCTCTAGAGCTCTATGGCTAAGGAAGGAACGGAGTTTACTCAGCTTCTTGAGTTGCCAATAGCAAGTTTTACTACTTTTTTTAATGTGGGACTCAAGGGTGAGATTAGCATAAAAAAACACCCCAATGTTCCTAGCATTGCTGGTGACTAGAGTGGTGAAATCACCAACATCGATTGACTGAATAGGAGAGGAAAAAATTGTTCTTTTCCTTGAAATGACCAATACTATGGTTTTTGAATCGTTCATTTTGAGCTGGTGACTGGACATCCATTGTCTGACTGAGTTGATGCATCTTTCCATTTCAAACAAGGTGCCAACTGTTTCAGAAGCATCAGATGGGTTGAATGCTAAGTAGAGCTGTGTGTCATCAGCGTGAAGATGGTATGGCACACCAAGATCTCTCAGCATTCGTCCAAGTGATGCTGTATATAGGGTAAATAGTATGGGGCCAAGAACTGAACCCGGTGGTACACCACAATTCAATGCTTCACTTTCGGATCTGGTGTTTTCAATGTGAATTTGTTGGGAACGATGTTCTAGATAACTCTGAAACCATTTAAGAACAGTCCTATTTACCCCATTTTGATTCAGAATATCAATTAGAAAAGCATGATCTACTGTATCGAATACTGCCGAAAGATCCAAAAGTACGAGAACACCTTTTCCACCAGACAAGGCACAGATGATGTCATTGTGTACTCATAATAAGGCAGTTTCTGTTCTGTGATTGGATTTGTATGCTGATTGAAAGGGTTCTACTAGATCGTTAACAGATAGATGCCTATTTAGTTGACTGACAATGATCCTTTCAATGACTTTAAACACAAATGCCAGATTTGAGACAGGTCTGTAGTTCTTCAAGTTATTGGGGTCGAGTGATGGTTTTTTAATGAGTGGTGACACTAAGGCTAGTTTCATATCATCAGGAACATGTCCTTCAGAAAATGAAGCCTGAACAATGTTAGTGATGATAGGAATGAGCGATGTAGAAACAGACTTCAGGAGCGACGTGGGAATTGGATCAAGGTTGTTTGATTTGTTTGGTGATGAGAAAATGCACTTTGACACCTCAGCCTCTGATCCTGGTGAAAATTCTGAAAAGTTAAAAAATTTATAGTAATTTATATATTTTTTATACTTACCAATGACCCAGACATAGCTGGTGCTAACTCTTAAAATATAGGGCCAAACACAAATTTTGCCCCCCAATCCCCAAAATTTGCATCTAAAACTAAAGAAAACATGTCCTGAAAGGCCCTCCACACTTCGCCCCTACTGCGCATGCGCAGTGTCAAGGACGTTCCGAAATTGGCGCCATTAATCATTCTAATAACCAGTGCCTGGTAAGCGCTATGTACTCAGCGGGGAGGCAAGAGTTCCCAACTCCTGGGAGGGCCATCCCCGTCTGGGTCATTGGTAAGTATAAAAAATATATAAATTACTATAAATTTTTTAACATTTTTATACTGTACCAATGACCCAGACATAGCTGAATAGTAAAAAGGCTGGAGGGCCAAGGACATAGAGCAAAATGGAATACGCTCAATAAAATAAAATAGAGTCATCCCCTGTAGGGAAAAGAAGTAATAGGCCTTACATGTATCTTTCTTATTTATGATAAATTAGAAAGATACAACACCTTCCAAAAATTGAGCTTCATACATCCATGTACTCTATTAATATCCAATAATCCTTATACTAATAATTTTTAAAGTAAGCCAATAATAAAGTAAGTCTAGAGAATAGAGACTCTTATACTTCTAAAAGTGTGTGAGAATTGCATAATCATGTCCGTTGACATATGCAATATTCAAAGGCTATACTTTAAAAACTAAGACTTGAATGAATTTTATAAACTTAAACTTCTCACTAAACAACCATCCCAATAACAGCTCAGAATTACTAACTCCGGAGGAGGTATCCCCTTGTTTTCATAGTAAAAACAGGTGACCCAAGGGAACACCCTCCCCCCCCCCTTTTTCTTGCCCTGGGTCAAATAGCCCAGAGCGAAGAGGGCAGCCGAACGGAGACACTGCCGAAACAGACAGCCTACCTAGCTATAGTAGCAACTGTTAAGAGAATGACATTCTAAGCAGTAGATAATAGACCTAACAATAGAGGCCTCCAGAAATGGACTCGATATTTCTGAGATAAAATTCATGAATGGATGGCTGAGCGCAATGAGCAGCCTTCAAAAATCTATAATAGCAACACTATTAATGTAAGCCCAAGAAGTAGAAGAACTCTTACTTCATGAGCCGAAATCTTAAGCACAACTGCTAAGCTAATGATATACCATAAGCAGTACGCTAGTTAATAGAATCCATTAACAATAAAATGGAGCGTAACGTCCTTCTACTAGACATCAAAGACAGAAGAAGCTTACGCCTTTGTAATAAACAGATATCTGTTTATAAATACATAAACTGTACCCGGAAAGAGTAAAGGCCTATGCCCATACGAAGACGGAAGGACCTTAAAATAATAGGTTCCGGATAATAGGAGCCTAACTCTTATGCAACAATCCAACCTAAATAGTAACGGAAGTATTGATTCCGAAACTATGAAAGTGAAAATCATCCATCGATAGTGCATGAAACTCACTGACTCTACAGTAAAAGAGAAACCAACAGAATTACTGTCTAAAAGGTCAGAATTTGAAAACTACTGTTTCCAGAGGCTCAAATGATTACTTAGCTAAATAAGAACCGAAGTTAAAATCCGTATAGGAATTTAATCTAAAGATTCTAAGTCTATTTATCAAAAAGTTACTAACTGACTTAGATAAAGAGACAAAAGACTCAATTGTAAACTATAGTAGAGTGCATAGGTATGAGGTAACATAAACCTATAACCTAAATAACACAGGCTGCAGTAGATCTTGTGAAACAAGTATACTAAAAAATAGCAATGAGTAGTATGGAGGGATCAACCATATGAACATAATGATCCCTACACCACGACGGAAGAGCCTCCACTTTAGTCGCATAGAATAGCGAAGAAGAGGATCTCCTATAGTAAGAAATCGCGTCCAAAGCTCGTCCAGTACAGTGCATACAATGCAATACGGACCACACAACGGAATACATGAAGGTTGCGACCTTTCTGGTTGTGATAAAGATGACACGATTTACCCAGTGAAAAAAGATCCTCACATAGAGGAAGATTTCACATTAAGATCCACAGTAGACAAGAGAGTAAATTACTCATGATCTCTGTGAAGATAGAGATGCTATCAACAGAAATGTATAGTGGTTGTTTATCTTAGCAATACCTGCTAAAACAACAGCGCCGGAGGATACGCGTATCCTATCATTCCGTCCTATAGATCAATAGAGCGTTAACAGTATTAGCTCAGAGATCTGGACAAGCCAACACATACGTCTGCAATTGATTAGCAAGCTGTGTCATAAATAAAACATCATTGGGCGCTCCCATAGATAGCAAATCTGATTAAATACTTGTTTGTTGAGAGTCCATTCTGACAGCAACAAGCGACCCGTAAGAGAACGGGAGTGCGATAAAACAATCAGACGACCCAGAATATGACGGACCAAAACTGAACTTGGTGTACTATAACCAACAGACGGATTCTTTCCATTAAATTGAATAACGGAAACGAAAGAGTGCCTCCCTGGTTCCGGAGATACGCCACTACTGTCGAATTAAAGGACAGGAATTTGGGCATGCGTTTCTGAATAATGTTCATGCAATGACATAAAGCAAGCCTAAAAAACATTATTCCGCGGAAGTTAAACTGATAGCTAAAAGACTGCGGAACCCAAAGACCCTGGCACTTCGAATCCGTAGGGATCAGTATATATCCCAATCTGTTTGACTGGCAACCGTCATAACAGCCACACTCGGGTCCGGCAACTGCGGCGGCACTCTCTGAGTCAACCACCGAATGTTTGCCCCAGTCTGAATCTCTTGTAATACTAGATAGACAAGAGAATGTATAATTCAAGCAATTCATGGATTGCCGGAAGTTGCCGTCGAAGAGAAGCTCCTCCGAGAACGAAGCGACTCTGAGAGAGTTCTTAACCTACTATCCACGCGTGGATGTAGCTAGGGCTGCATCACATCTAACCAACTCCAATCAGCCACTGAAGGGCGGAGTTATACGTGAAGAAACTACTGCCCTCAAAAGAAATTACATTGAGAATAATATCCCGTAAATCTTTTCTTGAAGACGTAATGATAACGCCTCAGTAAGGCGGATTACGTATAATAAAGCGTCTAAGTTAAGTCTACTATACATAATGTCGTTCCCAACATTGAAATTGGAAAAGACATAAACGGCGAAAAAGAATATATGCAGTCTTTAATCACCGTCTAGACGCATATGAACTCTCGGTATGCCCTGCTCTGCCAAAATAAACTATATGTAAAAAAGATAAAATGGCAGAAATGAGCCACGCGGACAAGAAACTAAACTATAATGCTTAGTAGCAGGCTTGTATATATATATAAATATATAGCGTCGAAAAATAAAACACATGTTGTAATGACAATATTGGACTGCGTCGGTAAGTCAGGGACAAAGCCCCTGTACCGATCGAAAAATCCGAGTCCAATGACGCTATAAGTCTCTTATCCAAGATCGCAGCAATGAAGTCCGAAAAATAATCACTGGAAGAAATGCCAGAAGATAAGAAAGGCATCTTCCGATACTACTAAAGGGAAAACTCGAAATCTTTCGAATCCCTTTCGCCATCCTGTCGGACCCTATAAAGCGTTCGGTCGTCCGTAGCTTGATGCAACCGCGGACCGCACCGACCCAGCGCCGTCGGATAATTCCTGATTCGACCGAGAAACCATCAATTGCTGGGATGCTGCGAAACAACTGTGCTAACTCGGATAGCACGTCCGTCACTGAGGCCTGAGGAGCAGCGGTCTTACGATGCATTGCCGCAGGAAGCTCCGAGATCGTTACCCCGTGCATACTTCCAATATGCGAGCGAACGGAGTGTATAGGCCTCGTGTCCCTTGGCTACCGGATGGCGCGACCTATTCGCTGTGGAATCACTGAATGCCGAAACTGATCGGATACTCTAGGTCACGTAGCCAATGTGCGGTCGTGTGCCCTGCTGTGAGGATGAGGAAGCATTAAAGACAGTCTCTCGGACTGTCAATATAACGGAGCGTCCCGAGCAACGGACATATGCTCCGAATGTAAAATATCTGAACCACAACATGCGGTCCCCTATGTTGTTGGCTTCCTCCGATCTGTCCTCAATCTGCCGTCACTGGGTGAGTACTAAAGTAATTAAAGTGCTCGCATCACCCAAATCTCCTTCCTAGACCGCAACGGACGAACCCGGCAGCCGAACCATTCGATGAATGTACGCTACACCGGGTGAGCTAGCGAATGTCACTCCGTAAGCGATAGACATATTCCATGAGCACATATTGCCGCTAACTCTTCATTAACTATGACGACAGAGGCACACTTTTGAAAGACATCTCCATAACTCTTCGAACAAGAAACCAGAAATGCTTGGATAGCAAGCATAAAATAATATATATATAGCGTCGTTCAATAATTCGATAGTTTGCGTGACATTATTGGACTATGTCGGAACTGAGGGACGATGTCCCTGAACCGAACCAAAAATTTCTAAGTCCACCGACGCTATCAGTTTCTTATCCGGCATCGCAGCATATGTTGTTCCGAAAGGGAAAGCTTGAAATCCACCGAATCCCTTTCGGTATCCCGTCGGACCGGATGAAAATTTTCGGACGTCCGTACCCGCTTCCGCGGAGCGTCCCGACCCAGCATCGTCGGATAAAATATATGCGACAGATTCAGTTGATGCTGGGATGCTGCGATAAACTGTGCTATTAAGGAAAGCACGTCCGTTCCCGAGGCCTGTGCAGTAGCGGACTTACGATGCATTGCCGCTGGAAGCTCCGTGTACGTTGACTCCCGCACACTTCCTATGCGAACGTCCGGTGTCTGCAGGCCTCGAGTCCCCGGCTACCGACCCAGCGCTGTCGGATAATTCTCGATCCGACACCGTTTCTGTCGGCTGCTGGGATGCTGCGATAAGCTGTGCTATGTGCACAAGAATGTCCGGCGTCGAGACCTGCGGAGGCGCAGACTATCGCTGCTTCGCCGAGGGTAGCTCCGCATCAGATGGCTCCCGCATACTTCCTATGCGAACGTCCGGAGTCCATCGGTCTCGAATCCCTGGCTGTCGGATGGTGTGACCTGGTCGCCGAAGAATCCTTGATCGGCGAAGCTGGTAATATATCGGCGGTCACGCAGCCAAGGTGCGGTCGTGTGCGCTGACGAGAAGAGGAAGCCTTAGCAGTCTCAGCGGACTGCCTATACAACGGAGCGTCCCGAGCGACGGACGTATGCTCCGCTAACGACACATTTGTACCACAACATCTGGGGCCAGATGTTGTTGAACGAGAGAGGGGCCTCTCTCGCTTGCCGTCCGGATGGACCGGAACGAGCTATGAACCGGACTAAAAGGCTTCCTCCGTTCTCCCTCCGATCCGCCGTCACTGGGTGTGCATTAAGTTAATTTTATAGTGCTCGCATCACCCCAAAATTCCTTCTAGACCGCAACGGACGAACCCGGCTGCCGAACCATTCGGTGAATGGACGCTACACCGGGCGAGCTAGCGGACGTCAAAGGCCGTCGAACCTACTAGGGTCCTCTTAGGCAATTGGCGTATTACATGAGCACTTTTCCGCTAGCCCTTCATTAATTGTGACGACGGAGACACACTGTTGGAAGACATCACAGATACATCACCCTGATCTTGATCGTCTGAAATAGAAATTGATAAAGTAGAGTGACCCTGCGGGGAAAGGACCGGAGTGTCCAAATCCCCAACAACATACCGTGACATACGCTTCCCATATTGTCATCGAAATCATACGATACAGAACAGGAGTTAATGCGAGTACACTGACCACATATAGAATGATAATAAGGTCAGAGGAAGACTTCCTCTTAAAACAATTGATCAATATCCTTTCAATGTGAAAAGAAAACAAGTCCTGGTACTCGCACTAACCCCTGGCAATCAAAATACATAATAATAATATGATCCATTAATATAGAAAAAATAATTGAAATCAAAATATTTTGAGAAAATATTTTTTCAGAACAGCCCAAGTTTCTGAAAAGTAACGTTGAGCCCCAATGGATCCCAAGCCTAAGTGTGGACAAAAATTTTAAAAATATTTTAAACAATTTATTCAACACTTACGAACAATAATAATGTATCTATTTATGATTAAAATAACATAAAGATATTATTATTTAGAAATCCCCCCCTCACACAGAGGGCTGTTGTAAATGTAAACAATGAGTGTAAAAACACTAAAATAAGACTCCAGGCACCCAGGCCCGAAATCAGTTACCAAAAATACACCATCTGATGCAAAACAGAGACTTCCAGGGAAGAAACTGCAGAACATCAGATGGTAGATGCAGAACACAACGCCTAACCACCCGTAGGTGAAGACGTAAACATGGGGAAAGAACAGAATTCATTCTGTTATTCAGCTAAAACTCCCAAGAAATTTTAGTAATAATAATTACAGAAACTATGCCAAAAGCATGGGAGAATAGCAAGGGGGAACTTAAAGGACAGGGAGAGAGGAAAAACACTTGAAAAAACAGTGTAACTAAATAATCAGAATGACAACAAAATGGCTGCTGCCTTGAAAATAGGTAACTTAACATAATTTCATTAAAAAATTTTAAGTTACAGCCCTGATAATATTCTGTCACACATTCTTTTCCTCTCCTCCTTTTCTATCCTCCTTAGAATCACCATTTCACTAATATTTATGTGTCTGGCATCATTTAAACTGAGATTTAAAAGCACAAAGATCAGTCAGATGTTAACTGATGAAGGGCCAAACTTAGAATGATTAATGGCGCCAATTTCGGAACGTCCTTGACACTGCGCATGCGCAGTAGGGGCGAAGTGTGGAGGGCCTTTCAGGACATGTTTTCTTTAGTTTTAGATGCAAATTTTGGGGATTGGGGGGCAAAATTTGTGTTTGGCCCTATATTTTAAGAGTTAGCACCAGCTATGTCTGGGTCATTGGTACAGTATAAAAATATGTGTTTTTATGATAAGATTTGTCAGATCACACTTATTTCTGCACAATGGCTAATCGTGACCTTAACATGGATATAAAGCCAAGTCCAGCCCATGTTATCCATTTTAGAGGACTTCCACCAAAGGCAGTGGTTATGTGAAATTATTGTCTGGATATCATTTGCTTAGCATGTTAATACAATAATATGATTTTGCAACATGTTATGGTTTATAAATGCCCCTACAGGAATGACTATCAGCAGCCCAAGATGGTTGTTAATGGGCCCATTAATGACCCTCAACTATATCTTGGGATGCTAATAGTCATTAATAGTTAATTGACAGTACTACTAATCATATTTGTAGGGCTGTTAATAAACCATAAAGCCTGACAAAATCATGTTATTTCTATTAATTCCAGCAACTACATAACATGTACAGAGAAACAATTACCCAATAGATCTAATGGGAGAACATCAAAAAAAAATTTATAAATTCAAATCCAACAATAAAATGAAATGATGATTTAGTTCATGTTAATGGAAAGAAGCTCCTGGCATTGTATTTTTAACCAATTGGGCCAGTTGATAGGAAGTTTGAATGAAATTATTATAAGTGTTTAATGAGTTTGAAGAGTTACTTTTAGGAACTGTTGGGACATCAATATTAAACACATGTGCCATTTAATGTGTTCAAACCACCTACAGCTTCCATGATATGACTGGATTACTGGAACATCAGTGAAAAATGTAGTCTCTCAACTGCCACCCTCTCCCAATCAACACAGTAACTCATCCCAGGCCATAACATTTGATGAGTGAAAGATGTTATGCCACAAAGTAACAGCTTTCACTTCATCAAACATTACTGTGTTTGTTTACTTTTAATGAAAAGTACTAACACTGTATAAACTTTCCCCATCTCGGCTCTTGTTTTGATCAATAATGACAAAATGAATATGTTGCAAATATTCAGTTTGCTTCACCACTACAAATGTGCCCAGCATGAACATATTCAATTTTTGCACACAACAAAGCATATTTTTAAAAAAGCGATCAGCTATTTCAAGGGGTCAGGAAATGGAAAAACCTTTGAAAATTTTGGTTTATTGGGACCATTATTTATTTAAAGCAATTTCTTACCTCCATCACTCACCTTCCCCTCCCACATTGGAAGCGGTGGAGACACTTTCCTGTACGTGACCAACAAGTGTTCTGGTGACCCATTTGTATAGAGATCAATGGTTGAAACCCATGAATTCAAAGCAAATGAAAGTGTCAGTGACACTGCAGCTCAACTTATGTAAGACATGTACATGTATAGTATGTGACACAGAAATGACACATATCTAGGTAGTGACCTGATAACAAAGGTACATATAAAGTATTGTAAAGGTCTGTACATAAATAATGATCGTAGGCTGTTACTAATGAAAAGGTAAAGGATTGTAAAGGTAGGCAACAGTTAGATGCTAAACTAGAAAAGAAATCTTCATGGGGTTATTATTACAATAGGGATATGGCGCACCATAAGCCAAATGTTAGCAATTGTTTTGGCCTGTTTGATTCAAACCCTTCTACGGTTGACTCATACAAATTAATAAAAATCTGTCCAGTCCTTCTAAAAATATAGGTATTTGAATTTTTTATCTTTAGCTCACTGGGTTCCCATGGGTGAGGAGGTTTTATTTTTCTCATTGTAAATAGAAAATCGGGTTGTGTTAATAATGTTTACCCTCCCCAAACAACAACAAATATTAACACAGAAACTTGGCTTCAACACACTTTAATATACACATCCTAGGCATGCTGAATTCAAGTACAAAGGTACCCAAGAAGCTTCGTAAAGATCGGTTCATAAATACGGCCTCTAGTTTGAGCTGTATAGATGTACAAAATGTATGGTGTACAAAAAAATGATTGCACTTAATTTTGGTACAAAATGGCCACTGGCAGCCATCCTGAATTTTGAACTGCACCCAGAAACACTCATTCTCGTCCCAAGGTGATAACAAAGGTGCCCAAGAAGTTTCGTGAAGATCGGTTCATAAATACAGCCCTAATCCCAAGCTGTACTGACATGTGTACTTATTGTGTGTGAGTAGCACTGAATAAATCAAAGTTCACCTAATTTGCCGAATTTCTGAACGAGAAAAAAACCCAGATTATATGTGATGTATTCCATGTTACTAAAAATTCAGACAAAAATTTATTCAAATCAAAACTTTCATACAGTAGTTCTGTAAAAAAAACTGATCACACAAACTTAGGTACAAAATGGCTGCTGGTGGCCATCTTGAATTTCGGACCACACCCAAAAACACTTGTTTCATGTCCCATGGTGATAACAAAAAGATACCCAAGAAGTTTCGTAAAGATCGATTCATAAATATGGCCTCTAGCCCGAGCCGTATTGAATTGTTGATGGACGGACTTATGTACAGATGGCCATGACATAACCTCAAATCTGATGTCAAATTTGAGCTAAAAATCAATATTTAGTGGGGAATAGAAGCCCAATGTATGCACCACGTCGTCTGGCAATAACGAAAGACTAGCTTCATTATTGTCCGTCAACCCGACTCGAATACCTGGAATTCTTGCTAGAGTGGTAATAATACTAATTATTTTTTACATTTTTTGATAAAAGCACAAACAATTCCCTCTACCAGACTCACTCAGTACTTTAATATTAATCGATGAGTAATGTAAGTCTAGGAGTTATTTTTAAAACTGAACATAGATATAAAGAGGGGCAATTTCTACCTGCCAGATTCACTAGTTGAGTGACACATTGTTATAAAGTGCTTTTAAATCAATGAACATCAAACAATACTCAATAACATTATCTTAGATTGTTATATAACTACATCATGTAGTCAACTGCAAAGTAACTTATGGATCACACAATTAATGTGGCATTTTATCAAAAGTCCTTGTAAGGCTCCTTCCATTTAAATTATTCATATTCAAATACATTTAATATTTTGTGCATTCGTATTTCAACACACTTACAAAGTACTCCCCCATTTCCTGATTCTTATCAATAAACCTAATTTGCTACTTCCATATTTATGAATACAGCCCTGCAAATACTTGATATTTGAGAAAAACATACACATCAAATACAGTTAACAAAAGCAATTCAGAAAAATTATCCACTAGAACTTGACTGATCAGGGTGGCAGTACAGATGGCTCAATTCTGCCAAACATGATAAAAATGTTCAGCCTTTTGCCAAGGTGTCTTACTATGCTGTATACTCATATCACTGCATGTCCCTATATCACCATCATGAAAAGTGTCATAACAATATGAAATTACTAGTGGGTGAATAGCACGGGAGAAAATGGTTATATCAATATACCCTCAGATGTGATCGATAGAAGGTCAAGGTCACCAATTTCAAGGTCAAGGTTACCCCGCAACTCTCGATAAAGTCAAAATGATCGATCTGTCAATATACCCGCACATAAGAAATTTTAGCCCGATCGGCCCAACCGTTTTCGAAATAAAAGGTCAAGGTCACCAATTTCAAGGTCAAGGTCAACCCGATAAAGTCAAAATGATCAATGGGCCAATATACCCACACATATGAAATTTTAGTCCAATCGGCCCAGCTGTTTTCGAAATAAAAAGTCAAGGTCACCAATTTCAAGGTCAAGGTCACCCCACACGGGCACCCTGATAAAGTCAAAATGATCGATGGGTCAATATACCCGCACATATGAAATTTTAGCCCCCTCGGCCCAGCCATTTTCGAAATAAAAGATCAAGGTTATCAATTTCAAGGTCAAGGTCACCCTGCACGGCACCCATCCCATGTTACTCGCGGGGACGAATTACCCCCATGTACAAAATCTGAGATCGATAGGTCGAGAAATGGAGGAGTTCAACCGGAACAAAGATAGATAAAGAGAGATAGAGATACAGACATTCGCATTTGTATATTATATCAACATTTCCAGGCACATAGTTACAAGATCATCAATCTTAGCAACAAACTCTGACTTGCTAAATGGTGAGAGCAATTAAAGCCGAATCCAAGCATCATATCCATAAAAATTATGCTGTATTTTCCAAATTCACTCGTAACTGAAAATTTGTACTATGGTACTTGGTAACCAGTACGATGGAATCAAGTTTTAACAAACATATGGCATTAGATGGCAAAATCCTCTGCCCATGAAGAAAGAAGTGGATGTAAATGCTTATGAAACAAGAGGAACCTGGGGGCCTGAAGGTGCTCACCAAAATTTGGCCATTTTTTCCCCACCCCTCTGCTCAATATGAGCCGAAACCTAATTTGTATAAAAATCAAAATGCCCTATATAACCACTACTTACATGAAATTTAATTAAAATGTGGCCAGTGGTTTAGGAGAAAGAGGCTCAAACACCACCCTCTCGCAGGACGACGGGCGACAGACGAAGAGTGATAAAAAAAAGCTCAGTCAGGTGAGCTAAAAAAAACCAAGTTCTTCTTGGAATGTATGCCTGCAGCAAGTTTTGTTAAAGTCTTATAACATTTTTTCACATTATCACATTCACATTCATCATCAGACAAACACTAAGTTCCCAACAAAAAGGGGCATAAATCTCACGAAAGCCTTGGAAATTTCATGAGCAATGAACCTGACCAAGATTTCTTAAAATGTATGCCCTTATCAAGTTTTGAAAAAATCTAATTATATTCAAGTTATCACTCTAAAAAAGTCTTTATCAGACAATACTGAGTTCCAACAAAAAGGGTCATAAAGAAGGGTCATGGTATTGAGGAAAAAGGGCATTGCAAATATGTCTCAGAGGGCATGTAATCTGATGTAAACCCAGCCTACTCTGACTGCGAGGACCCAAAGCCTGACTTGCTCAAATATTTCAATCACGCCATCAAGGCTGGCCTTCTTTGAGGGCATGCCTTGATGATGTAATTGATAGATTGGTGTTTCGGGAACACAGTTAAGCAAGAGGCCCCACAGGGCCTAAAAAGCACTCACCTTGAACAGAACATGATATAAACAGAGTCCATGAATGAATATACATTAAGCAATCCAGCTCCATAGGATACATTGTCAATCCTTGAGGCCCTCAGGAGTGACAAAAATATTCCAAGCATCATGCCTTTTCTTCAGTTGATCATAATGTAAAATGTGGAGCTCCCCTCTGAAGCCCCTGATAGAACCTATGTAGATTAATCTCCGTTACACACCTCTAGAGGGTACTGAATACAAAATTTCTAATTTTTCAGCTACATGGCCAATTCCAAACTCCCATAGGGAGCCCAAATATTAACCTAGGCACTAGGCTTGAACAAAGTTGAATCCGACCTCCTTAGAGATGTTGTATACTAAATATGAAAGCATTCTGACTTGTGAATCTGAAAAACAAAATTTTAAAAGAAATTTCCTCATATTGCACTAAGTTAAAATTTGGGCTACCATAGCGAGCCCAAATATTAACCTACAGACCCAATTTGAACAACCTGAATCTGACTCCCCTAGCGATGTTGTATACCAAATATGAAAGCATTCTGACTGGTGGATCTGAAGAACATTTTTAAAAGAATTTCCTTATATTTCACTACTGTAAGTTAAAATTCAGGCTACCACAGGCAGTCCAAATATTAATCCAGGGAACGAATTTGAAGAAACTTGAATCTGACTCCCCTAGAGATGTTGCAAACCAAATATGAAAGGATTCTGACATGTGAATCTGAAGAAGAAGATTCCCTCACACTGTGCTAAGTTAAATTTCAGATTCCCATATGGAGTCCAAATATTAACCCAGGCACTCAAATTGAACAAACTTTAATCTGACCCCATAGAGATGTTGTATACCAAATATGAAAGCATTTCGACTGGTGGATCTGAAGAAGATTTTTAAAAATTAGATCTGAAGAAGTGTTTTGAAGAAGTGCCATAGGAAGCCCAAATATTAACCTAGGGACTTGGTTTGAACAATCATGAATCTGACCCTCACAACAATGATGAATACCAAACATTAAAAGATTCTGACTGGTGAGTTTTCAGAAGATTTTTCAAGAATGTTCCCCATATTGCCCTAAGTTAAAAATTTGGGCTCCTGTATTGAGCCCAAATAAATAAGCAATGGGCTTCATTTTAACAAACTTGTATCTGAACCCCCTATGGATGCTGTATATGAAATATCAAAAGATTCTATTGGTTCTGCAGAAAAGATTTTAAACAAATTTTGCAAATATGCTGACTCAGCATTTTTTTGATGCTTTCTCCAGAACACCCTAACATAACCGATGGCAATTTTTTTTACCATTCAATTCTACTGGTCCTAAGGATGCTTCGTACCACATAACAGTTCTCTGTTCTTTGTTCTGTATGGTTTGGTAAATATGGGCATTTGAAAATATTTCTATTTTTAGCTTCTGGGGTTTTTTCATGGGTATGCAAGATATTTTTTTGCATGAGTCAAGTACTTATAACCCACTAATACCGCATACCAAATTTGGTTCAAATCGGACCATCGGTTGAGAAATTAGAAATTTTGGGCAGCACCAAAAATCTTACCCTTCCCACTGCAATGCCAAATATTGCTTCACGAACTTTGTTTGAAAAAATTGATTCTACATCTCAAAAGGAAGCGCCATAACAAATATCAAGTCATTGTACCCACTGGTTCATGAGAAGAAGATTTTAAAAATATTTGGGAGAATTTTCTCTCATCCCCCCCCCCCCCCCCCCCTCCTCCCCATGGGGCTGGGCATGATGAGTCTAACAAAAATGCAATGCAACCTTTGGGACCATCACTCAGAAAAATTTTATGACTTGGCCCAGTGGTTTTGGAGGAGAAGACCAAAATATGGTGTTGATGGATGATGGAAAATGGATGCATCTTTAGATGAATGGAGTATACATGTATTGGTCATGTTGAAACAAGTTATTCAATCAATACATATCCAACCAATTTTCAAAATCTGTCATTGTGTGCACCCAACAGTCCAAACCGTGTACTATAGACCTCATCTACATGATCAACTCTGTGCACAACATAACTCTGAGCATGAAATCCATTCTCATAAAGGACATGATTACAAGTAAAAGAAAAGTAAAATCAAGACTGTAATGCAGATGAGATCCCAGCTGGAAAAACATTCACTTGCAATCTGTGATCAACCAGCAGCACACAAATGAGTTTTCTGTACTCTTAACAACTGTCTCTGCAAATAAAATAAAGATGAGTATTTATCTGTCAGTGATGAGAAAAATTAATGTTAACTACAAAATATTCAAACATTTTTCAACCTCTACCTGTAATAACATACCCAACACTGAATATGCATTGTTTAGATAATTTCTAATGTAGTGGAATGAAGTTTCATGAACGTGGGTGAAAACCATTGTCAAATTATCATCCGGAAACCAATTGTTTACGATTTATAATGTTCAAGGTCACCTTGACCTTGACTTTTGACCTAGTGAGTCCAAAATATATATGGGTCTTCCACTCATCTTGGTTAACCTACCTATGAAGTGTCATGAATGTGGGTCAAACTATTATCAAGTTACCATCCGGAAACAAATTGTTTACGATTTACTATGTTGAAGGTCACTGTAACCTTGACCTTTCACCTAGTGAGTCCAAAATAAAAAGGGTTCTTCTTCTCATTGATGCCAACCTACCTATGAAGTTTCATGGATGTGGGTCAAACCATTATCAAGTTATCATCTGGAAACCAATTGTTTTGATTTACTATGTTCAGGGTCACTGTGACCTTGACCTTTGACCTAGTGAGTCCAAAATAAATGGGGTTCTTCCTCTCACCTATTCCAGCCTACCTATGAAGTTTCATGAACATGGGTTGAATCATTTTAAAGTCATCGTCCAGAATCCAATTGTTTATGCCTGCCCGCCTTTCATCAAACTATAAGTCGAGTTTGACGTCGTCATAACTCGTCTAAAATTAATCTATATGTATAAAATGCTAAAATTATTTATATATTCTTGATCACTAAATCATTCTGATTCATTTAAAGGATGTGAACCTCCCAACCATGACTTTGACATTAAGGAGACATGCTTAAGTTTTGGTTCATTTATTTAAGGTGAAGGTTTTTTTTTTCATTTCAAAATGACTTGTTGTTTTGTTAACAACAGCTTCCTGTTTCTGTACCAGGGACCCCTCATACAGACTTAGAAGGAGGAGACAGATGCATTAAAGTTTACATGTGTATCAGTGCAAAGGAACTCTTATTGAGTTAAAGTGACAAAATTGAGAGTTTGCACCAAAAGGGTTGACAAATGGGTAAATACAAAAAATGAAAATATCAATTCCAGTTCCATCAAGGGCAATAACTGACAAAAGAACACTAATTGACATAAAACTGGAGCTACCTTTCAATAAGATACACCTGCATAACAAATATGATGGATTCCATCAAATATTTTTCAAGTTGTTGATGTTAAAAACCTGTTGGTCAAAGGCCAACAGGCACACATAGCCTTGTTACAATTAAAACAAAGTAGATTTTGTTACTGCTAAATGAGTGAAGAAAATACCTGTACATATCGAATTACTAACATGGGGCAAAACTTGTTTCAATGAAGTATCGTCTATTAAAGTTTTCTTCAAAAACGAAAGTAAAACACTTCTCTCTTCCCAGGATCCTGACATTAAGTTACAAAGTTGCTTTTCTGATGTTTTATGTTTACAATTGCATTTGTTATGTGTTGATTTTCATGTGCTAATGCATAACAGTTACAACAGCACTAATTGACACGAATGTCTGATGGGAGGACAAGACAACACAAGTGGGAGGACAAGACATCACAAGTGAAAACACGCGCTCCATGCTTATGCTCCCAGTTCCCAAAGACTGATGCTCTGTTTTATGGCTTAGGTACTCTTGCTTTTGTTCAGTGGATTGTGAGTCCACATCTGTGGCTTATGTATGCTGTAATAACTTGATTCAACTTAAATGAGTTCAGGGGAATTTCTTGAACCTGTAAATTAAGGGTCTTACAACCAGACAACTTTTAAGAAAAAACGATTTCAATAAATTTTCTGTAAAGCTTCTTCATTGGTACTCAATCTTCAACTTGGTCAAATCTAGTCTTTTGGCTGTGAACTAAAATATGAATTCAATATAAAATGAACATATATTGGGAAAATACTGAGAAAATTATTCTGGGGAAATTTTGTGACTTCATGTCACTGAAATTACATATTTTTGCAAAAATTATCTCCATCTTCAAGCAGAGCTGAAACGGTTAATGGATTTTATTGAACGATTAATCATGTGGATTAACCTTGGTTAACCAATTAATCACTTGTCCAAATAGATATCTGAATATAATTGCCATACCGTTGATGATTTTATACAAAAATCTCCATTCAAACTTATTATGTTTTCAATTGTTGTCTCAAAAACATATCTTATGACCCCTCATTGGAATGAGCTTGCTGAGCTCATTCCAATGAGGTCGTCATAAGCTATGTTTTAGACAAAAATTGAAAATTTTGAGTAATTCATGAATTTATTTTGCAAGTACCGTCTGCTACCCGCAATGAGCAAAGGGTTAAGAATGATCATTTCCAGCACCTGATATAGTATGAAGATCATGCAAGTGAACAAATATGTCAGCAAGTAACTTGCATGCTTTACTCTGTCTCATATAACTGATGTGGGTCAGAGTGACAATGTTTACCTGTTTTGGAGCAAGTTTGTTCCTTTGTTGATCCATATAATACAGTAGTTCAAAAGTAACGATTAATCAATCAATTACTTTTTGGATCAATCAAGCTGTTGATCATTGATTAACTGATTAATCAGTTAACCATTTCAGCTCTATCTTCCAGACACATAAAAATGTCTTTTAAGCATTGATTGTTGTCTGCGTATCTGCTAGTTAGCAACTGAAGTGACATATAAGATGAGGTACATTTCTAATTTTCAGTTTTTTAAATGCTATCATACAGAATTTCTATAAGTATGAAACACAGAAAAAATGAAAAAATTTAAAGTAATTTATATATTTTTTATACTTGCCAATGACCCAGACTTAGCTGGTGCTAACTCTTAAATATTCAGGGCCAAACACAAATTTTGCCCCCCAATCCCCAAAATTTGCATCCAAATAAAAAAAACTGATGTCCTATATGGTCCTTCATACTTTTGCCTACTGCGCATGCGCATGTCAAGGCAGTACTGAAATTGGCGCCAAAGCCTCATTCTTCCAACCAGTGCCTGCTAAATGTTATATAATCAGCGGGGAGGTATGAGTTCCCAACTCATGGGAGGGCCATCCCCGTTTGCGTCAGTGGTAAGTATAAAAAATATATAATTTTTTTCATATTTTTATACTGTGCCTAATGACCCAGACTTAGCTGAATAGAAAAAAGGCTGGAGGCCTGGGATATAAAGGAAAATCCAATAGGCTCAATTATGCATAAAGAATTAAGGAGAAAAGGAGAGAAGGAGAGAAGGATTTACATATGTCTTTCTTGTTTATTCAAACTAAGAAAGACACATCAACAATCAATAATTGAGCCGACAAACATCTATGATCTCTAGATCTCTATTAACATCCAGTATAACCCATTATACTAATTCCTTAAAGGAAAGCCAATGAATAAAGATAGTCCAGAGAATGAGACTCTTTATACTCATTTAAAAGTGTCCGAGGATTGTATATTAGTGCTTGTATGACATGTGACATATACAAATGCTTCACACGGAGCTACATTTTAAAAATATTACATAAATGAGATAAACATTAGCTTTACGCTTTAAAACCATCCCAGCACCGACTCGGAATTACTGACTCAGGAGGAGATATTCCCTTGCTTTTCACTATAAAGCCGGTGATATAAGGGAACACTATCCCCCCCCCCTCCCTCCCCTTGCTCTGGGTCAAACGAAGAGGGCAGCAGGACAGCGTCACTGCTGGGATAGAAAGCCTACATAACTATAGCTGTAATTGTTTAGTGGACGACATTCTGAGCAACAGATAACGGACCTAAACACCTAAGGTCGCTAGAAATAGACTCTATATTTCTAAGGTAAAATTTAGTAAAGGTAGAAGGCTGTGACCAGTAAGCAGCCTTCAAGAGATCTGTAATAGCAATACTGTTAGAATAAGCCCAAGATGTTTACAGTGCCCTAACTTCATGCACTGAAATTTTAAGCACGGACTGCTGATTGGAAGATAAAATCTCATAAGCGGTACGAATAGCTAACTGAATCCATCTAGAAAGAGATTTAACAGATATGTCCTTTCTATTGGGAATTAAGGACAGAAAGAAGCGTTTACGCCCCTTTCTGATAAATTCTGATCTGTGTTTATAAATGTGCATAGCTCTAACTGGACACAGTAGAGGCCTAGAGCCATCAGAAGACGGAAGAGCTTTGATGACAATAGGCACAGGATACTTATTTGGAGCCTGATTCTTAACCAAAAATCCCACATTAGTAGTTAAAGTAATAGTATTTCCAACACTACGATAATGAGAATTCTCAATAGACAGAGCATGAAGCTCACTAACTCTTCTTGCAGAAGCAAAGGCTAAGAGAAAAGCTGTCATATATGACAAGAATTTGAAGTCTACAGTATTAAATGGTAGAATGCTAAATTATTTTCAGTCATTAAAAGTTGTTCACATATCTTTTCCTTGTTACAATTTATGGGAGAGTGCCTGTAGGCACTCTCCCATAAATTGTAACAAGGCAACTCCATGCAGACTATATAATTGCACTTAAAATAAAATATGAAGCATATCCACAGAATATGAAGACTTCCAGTTGTGGCACCTGCACTTCATAATAAAGCCCAAATATAGGCTTCCAGCACGCTACCAGTTAAGTGGTTCAAAAGGAGCTTCTTTAAGCTTCAATAGAACCCAAGCTAAATTCCATTTAGGAATTAACCCAAGAGTTCTAGGCCTATTTATCAAAAAGTTCTTTACTAACTTAGATAAAGAAATATTCGAACCAATCTGTAAGCTATCATGATGAGCATATGTGTCCGATAGCATAGACCTATAACCCTTAATGGTTACTGGTTGCAGTTTGATCTCGTCAAACAAGTAGACAAAAAAATTAGCAATGTCTGGAATGGAAGGATCAAAAATGTCAATAGAATGATCCTTACACCAACGAGAAAAAAACCTTCCACTTTGCCGTATAATTTAGCGAAGAGGAGGTCCTCCTACAGTTAGAAATTGTGTCAACTGTTCGTCCTGTAAAGCACTTCCCGTGCAAGAAGGCCCGCACAACGGAAACACGTGAAGGTTGAGACCTTGCGAGCTGTGATGCAGTGTGCGCGATTTCCCCTTCCGAGGAACATCCCATAACAGACACCTGAGTAGATTTATCCACAGTTTCTGAGAGGACAGAGATGCTACCAACAGTATCTTGCAGTGCGATTGCTTGATCTTTAGCAAGATCTGTTGAATCAACGGAGTTGGAGGATATGCATATCCTATCATTCCATCCCAAGAGATTGAGAGAACGTCTACAGCGAACGCTCGGGGATCTGGACATGTTGACACATACGTCTGCAACTGATTGTTGAGATGTGTCGCAAACAAGTCTATCATTGGTCGATCCCATTGGTAGCAAATCTGATTGAACACTCGCTTGTTGAGAGTCCATTCTGACGGTAACATGCGACCTTTCGTCAAGAGCAAGTCTGCTGGAACATTCAGACGACCCAGAATATGACAGACCGACAGAAGAACATGATGTTCTAGAACAAACAGAAGAATTCTTTCCGTTAGATTGAATAACGGAATCGAATGAGTGCCTCCTTGGTTCCTGATGTGTGCTACTACCGTCGAATTGTCCGACAGTATATGAACATGTGAATTCTGAATTATGTTCATCCAATGTCGTAGCGCAAGCCAAATTGACATCATCTCTTTGATGTTTATTTGCTTGTTTAGGAACTCTGGATCCCAAAGGTCCTGGCACTTGGAGTCTGTTAGGTTCAATGTCGCAACCCAACCTGTTTGACTCGCATCCGTCATAATCGTAAAAACCGGATCTGGAAGTTGCAGTGGAACTCTCTGAGTTAACCACTGAATAGCTGCACAAGTCTGAATTCTTAGTTTTGCTTGGTCCGTTACAACGATATCTGGAGTGGACGTGTGCCCAAGCGGCCCATCGGAATGAGATCCACCGCCGCTCTGCACTATCCAATCAGTCGCATGAATTCTCTCGCTGTTACTATGTCTGAGTGTAGACAAAAGCGAGCATAACAACGGACTAACTTCGCTCTGGATAACGGAAGACGAACTAGATTGTTGGGAGTCTCGAAGCAAGTGAATGAATGACTTGGACGGAGCTAGATCCGACTTCTTTTCATTTACTATGAAACAAAGACGTCGGAGAAGTGAAGCAGACTCTGAACAACGTTCTGAATAATAGTTTTGTTGCCGTATCTCTGAAGAATGTCGTCCAAGTAAGCCGCCGTTATCACAGACGAATGAGCTCAGAAATAAGCCATTACCGAGTTCATTATTTGAGGGGAAAGCCCCAGGGCGCTAGATTGAGTCTGAAGCACATCGCTCAGAACTGGTAAACAACTCCTAGGACAGCGAAGGGAAGGTATTTTCTGAATGCCAGATGTACCATGACATGAAAGTAAGCATCCTTGAGATCTATGCTTGATGCATAGTCGTTCACTCGAATGCTCGCTCTCACTGATCGAATGGTCTCCATATAGAACTTTGGAGCCACAATCAGCTTGTTTATCCAGCTCAGATCTATAACTGGACAAACGAGCCGTCTGGCTTTGGTACCAGGAACAGGTGACTGTAAAAACCCAGGGATTCCTGGTTTCCCACGACCTCTATTGCATTCTTCTCCAAAAGAGATTGCACCTCTGCTAGAAGTGAATCTCTTTTTTGAAGATTTGACGGAAGCTGAGTGCAGCGCGGACTTCGTGTTAGCGGAGGTTTTTCACGGAAAGATAGCTTTAGGCCATCTGAGATAACCTCCTTTACCCAATGGTCATCTGTAACTGACAACCAATTGGTCAAAAACTTTGTCAGTCTCCCACCCACTGGACAGCAATAGAGGTCCTGTCCATCACCTCCTGGACCTATGAGGCTTACGGGAAGAGAAACTACGTCCTCCCTGTCCTGCGCCTCGTCCTGTCGACCTAGGGGCATCTGACTGGTTGTCTCGGCCAGAACCACGTCCCCTACCTGAGTCACTACTCTGACGGTCTCTAGAGTAAGAGCTAGAGGATTTTTCATATCCATTATAGGAGCTTCCTGTAGACGTACTCGCACCAGAAGCTCCTGTCTTACTCTTCTCTGCTACGTCATGTTTTTTAGAAACCGACTTAAAAAGCAGAGAATCTGAAGCTTTCTTGGTAATCTGATCATAGATAACCAAAAGCTTTCCATCCAAGAGAAAATCCCCAGAAACCGGAGCGACTCGAAGAGAGTTTTTCGCCTTTGAATCCACTATATTGGATGAAGCCAAGGCCGCATCACGTCTAATCAACTCCAAATTAGCCACGGATAGGGCAGAGTTGTACATGGAAAATGCAATAGCCCTCGAAAGAACTCTTAATGAGGAACGAACGTCCTCGAATTCTTTACCATCAAGACGTTGCGCTAACACTCTGGTAAGGTGATCTGCGTAAGATAGTGCGTCTAAATTCGCCCTATTAGATGAAATCGTCATCTCCATAGTACTACGGAGGATCAAAAAAGACGAAGGCAGAGATAAATCCAAATCCTCAGCCTGCAGGGAGCAAAATGACCGGAATCGCAACGCAAAATGCGATGCAATATCCACACATAGCGATGCAAGTTTAGGTCTATGAATCGCATTTCCGAAATCTGTTAACTATGCACGCTGTCGCATTCACCAGCGGGAAAGCCGGAAGAGTCTCCTCCATGACGTATTGTGGTTATTTTTAATGAGACATCTGACGTCAAATTACTCTATATAGACTATATAGAGTAATTTGACGTCAGATGTATTAGAATATGACTCGTGACCTGAACGTGTTTTTGGTCGTCTGTCAAACGATTATAAATATCATGCCGAAAGGAGTGAAAGTAAGCACAGTTGAGAATTGGAAACGGGAGTTGGACGCGGAGGGGCAGTGGTTGAAATATGAGATAACGGCCGATGAAAAGTGCGTAACAAAGATAACTTGCTCTTTGTGTACTGAGTTCGAGGGCAAAATTAATCAAATAAGGAATTTCTCTAGGGCAGCAATAGAAGGGATAACAGGACCGGCGCTTAAAAAAGACAACATTGTGAAACATGCGCAAACAGAACCCCACAAAAAGGCATGTTTGATGAAATCCCAAGCCCCGGTGTTAACTTTGGATCAGATATATAAGACAACCCCGATCGGCAAGTCTATAAGCAATTCCAAAACTGTTGAAGAAGAAAGAGTCTGCAAATTAATTGACATTGCCTATATGTTAGCAAAAGAAGAATTGCCTTTTACGAAATTTAAAACGATAGCTGAAATGGAAAGAAAACACGGCGTTGATGTTGGGACAACGTATGTAAATGAAATGATGTGCAGTGAGTTCACAAGTATCAATGGCGAGGGCATGAGGGAACAAGTTGTGTCCAAACTGCGTGAAAGTGGTTATTTCACAATACTTATTGACGGAGCAACAGACAAACATGTTATTGAAAATGAGATGATTTATTGTCGATTCAATGATCCAGAGACTGCCGAGATCCAATTCATGTTACTTTCTGTGACTGATGTCGAAAATGCCAGGGCATATGGAATTAAAAAAGCGATGGAAACTGAAAAAATTTATAGTAATTTATATATTTTTTATACTTACCAATGACCCAGACATAGCTGGTGCTAACTCTTAAAATATAGGGCCAAACACAAATTTTGCCCCCCAATCCCCAAAATTTGCATCTAAAACCAAAGAAAACATGTCCTGAATGGCCCTCCATACTTCACTTCTACTGCGCATGCGCAGTGTCAAGGACGTCCCGAAATTGGCGCCATTAATCATTCTTATAACCAGTGCCTGGTAAGCGCTATGTCCTCAGTGGGGAGGTATGAGTTCCCAACTCCTGGGAGGGCCATCCCCGTCTGGGTCATTGGTAAGTATAAAAAATATATAAATTACTATAAATTTTTTCAGATTTTTATACTGTACCAATGACCCAGACATAGCTGAATAATAAAAAGGCTGGAGGGCCCAGGACATAGAGGAAAATCCAATAAGCTCAACTATATAAAATAGAGACATCTCCTGTAGGAGAAAAGGAGAAATAGGCTTCACGTGTATCTTTCTTATTTATGACAAATTAGAAAGACACAATACCTTCTATAATTGAGCATCAAAACATTCATGTTCTCTATTAATATCCAGTATAATTCGTATACTAATTATATTTAAAGTAAGCCAATAAATAAAGTTAGTCCAAAGAATTGAGACTCTTTATACTCTTTTAAAAGTGTCTGAGAATAGTAAAATAACATCCGTTTGACACATGACATATTCAAATGCTATACTTTAAAACTATGACATGAATGAATTAAAAACATAACTTTCACTTAAGAAACCATCCCAGTAACAGCTCAGAATTACTAACTCCGGAGGAGGTATCCCCTTGTTTTCATAATAAAAACAGGTGACCCAAGGGAACACCCTCCCCCCCCCCCTTTTTTCTTGCCCTGGGTCAAATAGCCCAGAGCGAAGAGGGCAGCAGGACGGAGTCACTGCCGGAACATAAAGCCTACATAGCTATAGTTGCAATTGTTAAGTGATCGACTTTCTGAGCAGCTGATAATGGACCTAAACAATGCAGGTCTCCAGAAATGGATACAATATTTCTGAGATAAAAAATTCATGAATGTGGATGGTTGAGACCAATATGCAGCCTACTTAATCTATAATAGCAAAACTATATGTCAGCCCTAGATGTAGAAGAGCTCTTACTTCATGAGCCGAAATCTTAAGCACAGACTGCTGAGTTAAGGATAGATTATCCTAAGCAGTACCGATAGTTAATTGAATGCATTAAGTAACAGAATGGACCGTAATGACCTTTCTATTAGGCATCAGAGCCAGAAGAAGCTTACGTCCTACTGATAAACTGAGATCTGTTCATAAATACATAAAGGTCTATCCGGACAGAGTAAAGGCCTATGCCCGCTCGAAGACGGAAGGACCTTAAAAACAATAGGTTCCGGATATCATTAGGAGCCTGATTCTTAACCAAAAATACAACATTAGTAGTAAAGGTAATAGAGTTCCCGATACTACGAAAGTGAGAATTGTCCACCGATAGTGCATGAAGCTCACTGACTCTTCAGCAGAAGAGAAGGCTAAGAGAATCGCTGCCTTGAAAGACCAGAATCTGAAACTGCTGTCTCAAGGATTCAAAAGGTTGCTTAGTTAATAAGAACCCAAGCTAAATTCCGAATAGGAATTAATCTAACGATTCTAGATCTCTTATCGAAAAGTTTCAAACTAACTTAGATAAAGAGACATTAGACTCCATTGTCAACTATCATGGTGTGCATAGGTATCAGATAACATAGACCTATAACCTATAAAAGTAACTGGCTGCAGATGATTTCGTTAAACAAGTATACTAGAAAGTTTGCAATGTCTGGTATGGAGGAATCAAAAATATCAACATAAAGATCCTTAGATCAACGACGGAAGACCCTCCACTTTAGCCGCATAGTATAGCGAAGAGGAGGTCCTTCTACAGTTAGGAATCGCGTCCACTGCTGGTCCTATACAGTGCTTACTATGCAAGAAGGACCGCACAATGGAATACGTGAAGGTTGAGACCTTGCGGGTTGTGATAGAGTTGACACGATTTCCCCAGCGAAAAAAGATCCTCTCGTGGAGGAAGTTTCCGCGGTAAGTCCCACAGTAGACATCTAAGTAAATTTATCCACCGTCTCTGTGGGACAGAGATGCTACCAACAGAATTGTATTGTGAATGAATAATCCTAGCAATACTTGCTGAATCAACAGCGCTGGAGGATACGTATATCCTATCATCGCATCCTACTAGATCAATAGAGCGTTAACTGCATATGCTCAGGGATCCGGACACGGTGACACATACGTCTACAATTGATTGGAGAGTTGTGTCGCAAATAAATTTATCACTGGGTGCTCCCATTGATAGCAAATCTGATTGAATACTTGTTAGTCGATAGTCCATTCCGACGGCAACAAACGGCCCTTACGTGAAAGGGAGTCTGCTAATACGATCCGACGACCGAGAATATGACGAACCGAAACAGAACTTGGTGTTCTATAACAAACAGAAAGATTCTTTCCGTTAAAATCAATAACGGAACTGAATGAGTGCCTCCCAGGTTCCGGATATACGCAACTACTGTCGTATTATCGGACAGGATTGAACATGCGTTTCTGAATAAAATTCATCCAATGACGTAGTGCAAGCCAACATAATATTCTTCCTTGGAAGTAAAGAGCTTGCCTAAAAACTATGGAACCCAAAGACCCCGGCACTTCGAATCCGTTGGGATCAAAATGTGTCCCAACCTGTTTGACTGGCATCCGTCATAATCGAAAAACTCGGATCTACAGTGGAACTCTCTGAGTCAACCACCGAATGTTTGCCCACGTCTGAATCTCTTGTTACACTAGATAGACAAGAGAACGTGTATATCGGGCAAATCAAGATTGCTGAAAGGTTACCGTCGAAGAGAAGCTTCTCGGGGACCGAAGCGACTCTGTGAGAGTTCTTCACCTTACTATCTGCGCGCGTGGATATAGCTAGGGCTGTGTCACGTCTAACCAACTCCAGGTTGCCACTGAAGGGCGGAGTTATACGTGGAAAACTACTGCCCCTGAAAGAAATCCCATTGAGGATCATATCCTGGAATTCTTTCTCTTGAAGACGTAATGATAACGTCTCAGTAAGGTGGTGTACGTATGATAAAGCGTCTAAGTTAAGTCTATTATACATCATTGTCGTTTCCAACATTGTGGTTGGAATTGACATAGACAGCGAAAAAGACAATTGCAGTCTTGAGTCTCGCCGTCTTAGACGCAAAGGAACTCTCGGTAAGCCCAGTTCTGCCAATAAACAATTATTTCCTAGAATTCACGAAAGGCAGAATGGAGCATTGCGGACAAGAAACTATACTAGCATGCTGATAGCAAGCTTATATATATATAGCGTCGTTCAATAATTCGAATGTTCTAAAGACATTATTGGACTGCGTCGGCAAATCAGGGACAATGTCCCTGAACCGATCCAAAACTCCGTGTCCAATGACGCTATTAGTCTCTTATCCAGCATCGCAGCAATGTAGTCCGACGGAACAACCTCTGGAAGATAATGCCGGAAGAAATGTATGGCAGCTTCTGTTGTTCCGAAAGGGAAAGCTCGAAATCACCCGAATCCCTTTCGCCATCCTGTCGGACCCTATGAAATATTCGGTCGTCCGTGCCTGATGCAACAGCGGAGCGTACCGACCCAGCGCTGTTGGATAATTCCTGATCCGACCGAGAATCTGTCGTTTGCTGGGATGCTACGATAAGCTGTGCTATTTTGGATAGCACATCCGTCACTGAGGCCTGTGGAGAAGCGGTATTACGATGCATTGCCGCTGGAAGCTCCGTGTTTGTTACCCCGTGCATACTTCTATTATGCGAGCAACTGGAGTGTGCAGGCCTCGTGTCCCTTGGCTACCGGATGGCGTGACCTGTTCGCCATGGAATCACTGAATGCCGAAGTTGGCCGGATATTCAAGATCACATAGCCAATGTGCGGTCGTGTGCGCTGCTGTGAGGATGAGGAAGCATTATCGACAGTCACTCGGACAGTCTATATAACGGAGCGTCCGGAGTGGCAGACATACGCTCCGAAGGTGAAATGTCTGTACCACAACATCCGGTCCCATATGTTGTTGCACGAGAGAGGGACCTCTCTCGCTTGCCGCCTGGACGGACCGGACGAGCTAGGAACTGGATTAACAGGCTTCCTCCGATCTCTCCTCTAATCCGTCGTCACTGGGTGTGTACTAAAGTCTATTATAGTGCTCGCATCACCCAAATCTCCATCCTAGACCGCAATGGACGAACCCGACTGCTGAACCATTCGATGAATGGACGCTACACCGGGTGAGCTAGCGAATGTCAACTCCGTCGATCCTACTAGGGACCTCTTAGGAGATTGACGTAATCCATGAGCACTAATTGCCGCTAGCTCTTCATTAACTATGACGACAGAGGCACACTTTTGAAAAACATCTCAGTAATTTTGCGAACAAGAAACCAGATATGCTTGTACATAGCAAGCATATAAAAAATATATATAGCGTCGTTCAATAAATCGAATGTATCTGAGACATTATTGGACTGTGTCGGAACTGAGGGACGATGTCCCTGAACCGAACCAAAAATTTCTAAGTCCACCGACGCTATCAGTTTCTTATCCGGTATCGCAGCATTCTGGTCCGACGAAGAACCTCTAGAAGAAGAAGTCGGATGACATATACAGCAGCTTATGTTGTTCCGAAAGGGAAAGCTCGAAAACCTCCGAATCCCTTTCGGCATCCCGTCGGACCGTATGAAATTTTCGGACGTCTGCACCCGATGCTTCCGCGGAGCGTCCCGACCCAGCGTCGTCGGATATTATATTATGCGACAGAGATTCTGTCGTTGCTGGGATGCTGCGATAAGTTGTGCTATTTGGGATAGCACGTCCGTCACCGAGGCCTGTGCAGAAGCGGTCTTACGATGCTTTGCCGCTGGAAGCTCCGTGTACGTTGACTCCCGCATACTTTCTTATGCGAACGTCCGGAGTCTGCAGGCCTCGTGTCCCTGGCTATCGGATGGCGTGACCTGGTCGCCGAGGATTCTCTGATTGGCGAAGTTGACTGGATATCGGAGATCACGTAGCCAAGGTGCGGTCGTGTGTGCTGCCATGAGAATGAGGAAGCCTTATTGACAGTCTCTCCGGACTGTCTATATAACGGAGCGTCCCGAGCGGCAGACGTATGCTCCGAATGCGATATATTTGTATCACAACATCTGGGGCCAGATGTTGATGTACGAGAGAGGGGCCTCTCTCGCTCGCAGCCCGGATGGGCCTGGACGAGCTATGAACCGGACTAAAAGGCTTCCTCCGTTCTCCCCTCTAATCCGCCGTCACTGGGTGTGCACATGGATGTTTATAGTGCTCGCATCACCCAAAACTCCTTTCTAGACCGCAACAGACGAACCCGGCTGCCGAACCATTTGATGAATGGACGCTACACCGGGCGAGCTAGCGGACGACAAAGACCGTCGAACCTACTAGGGTCCTCTTAGGCAATTGACGTATTACCTGAGCACTTTTCCGCTAGCTCTACATTAATTGTGACGACGGAGGCACACTTTTTGGAAGACATCACGGATACATCACCCTGATCATGATCGTCTGAAATAGAGTTATTTATTTATTTATTGGTGTTTAAGGTCACATACTTATGCACAATGGCTAATCGTGACCGTGACAGTTTTACGGGTGGAGGAAGCCGGAGTACCTGGAGAGAACCACCGAGCAACGACGAGCAGCTGTCAGCTCTCCAACATCGTAACTCTGAACTCTGCTCCGCAGCACAGGCAGGGTTAGATTGGTTGAAGACATGCGCACCATCGACGTGCAGTACGCCTCAGTACACAGCGTCATCGTGCCCCCATGTAGGCAATCGGGGTGAAGTGTCTTGCCCAAGGACACAACGCGGTTGCCGCAGGTGGGATTCAAACCGAGGACCTCTCGGCTTGCAGCCTGCACCTCTACCAACTAAGCCACCGCGCCCCTCTGAAATAGAGATTGATAAAGTAGAGTGACCCTGTGGGGAAAGGACCGGAATAGCCAATTCCCCACTAACATACCGTGACACACACTTCCCAAAAAAGTCCTAGTACTCGCAACAAAGTCCTAGTACTCGCACCAACCCCTGACAATCAAAATACATAATAACAAGATCCATTAACATAGAAAAAATAATTGAATCAAAAACTTTTGAAAAAAATTTTTTCAGAACAGCCCAAGTTTCTGAAAAGTAACGTTGAGCCCCAATGGATCCCAAGTCTAAGTGTGGACAAAAATTCTAAAAATATTTTAAACAATTTATGCAACACTTACGAACAATAATAATGTGTCTAGTTATGATTAAATTAACATCAAGATATTATTTTCAAGAAATCCCCCCTCACACAGAGGCCTGTTGGAAATGTAAACAATAAGTGTAAAAACACTAGATCAAGACTCCAGGCACCCTGGCCCGAAATCAGTTACCAATAATACACTATCTGATGCAAAACAGAGACTTCCAGGGAAGAAACTGCAGAACATCAGATGGTAGATGCAGAACACTACGCCTAACCACCCATAGGTGAAGACGTAAACATGGGGAAAAGAACAGAATACATTCTGTTATCCAGCTAAAACTCCCAAGAAATTTTAGTAATAATATTACAGAAAATATGCCAAAAGCATGGGAGAATAGCAAGAGGGGACTTAAAGGAAAGGGAGAGAGGAAAACACTGAATAAGCAGCGTAATCTTGATAACAAGAATGACCACAACAGGCAGTTGCCTCGAAAATAGGTAACTTAACATAATTTGATCAAAAAAAATTTTAAGTTACAGCCCTGATTATTTTCTGTCACTCATTTTTTCTCTCCTCCTTCTATATCCTCCTTTGAATCACCATTTCACTAATATTTATGTGTCTGGCATCATTTAAACTGAGATTTACAAGCACAAAGATCAGTCAGATGTTAACTGATGAAGGGCCAAACTAAGAATGATTAATGGCGCCAATTTCGGGACGTCCTTGACACTGCGCATGCGCAGTAGAGGTGAAGTATGGAGGGCCATTCAGGACATGTTTTCTTTGGTTTTAGATGCAAATTTTGGGGATTGGGGGGCAAAATTTGTGTTTGGCCCTATATTTTAAGAGTTAGCACCAGCTATGTCTGGGTCATTGGTACAGTATAAAAATCTGTGTTCGCGGAAGCTGGATTAGACTTCAAAACTAAAATGGTGGGCCAAGGACGCATTTTGTGGAACGAAATTTAAAGACGTGACTGACATGCTTGAGAACCTGTATAAATTTTACCAGTATAGCCCGAAGAGGTTGCGGGAGTTGCGCGAATTAGCGGATATCCTCGATGAGACTGTGAGAAAGCCAGAGAGGGCTAACGGTACACGATGGGTCCAGTTTAAGCGCAGGGCCTGCTCAACTCTGATTTAGTCATACTCTGCCATAACAAGTCACATGGAAAACTTAGTAGAGGACTCATCAACCAGACCCGATGAACAAGCCAGAATAAAAGGCTACCTATCCAAGATGAAACAGTTTCATTTCGTTGCTACATTGCTACTTCTGTCGGAGATATTAGAACCTATATCCAAACTTTCTCTATCACTGCAAGAAGACAGTATCAATTTATCAATTTAATTGAAGCAATAACCGCACTGCAACGAACTTGCCAAAATCTAGACGATATACAGCGTAACACGGAAGTTTCAACTGTTGCCAGTGGCGTTAAGTTCTATTCGGGTTTAAATAAACTTCTTTCTGATGCGAAATCTCAGCCGATTGTTAAGGAGTCGGAGACTGTGTCGGACTGCTCAAAGGGGAATATCTCGAATTCAACAGCAGCACGGGCTGAATGCACTGCAGTCGGCAATGAAACTGCCACACCCAACGTTTCTTTCAGGGGCGTCAAACTGACACACGTGAACCCTCGTTTGCGAAATTTCGAAGCCACTCAATCTGAACTTGTGAAGAAGATCAAGGAATGCATTGACAGGCGTTTTGACGACTTAAAAGATGGAATTGTCGACACTCAGTCTCATTACTCTGTTTTAAAACTTCTTGATTCATCACTTTGGCCGACGGACAAAAATTCACTTTCGGGATTTGGCCACGAACAGCTCAGTCACTTTATCGAACATTTCAGTGATCTACTTAAACTCAATGATGTTGACGACCAGCAAATTATACCAGAATGGGACCAGCTCAAAGCTGTTTGGAGTGGAAGCATCAATCACCTTCCATCCGAAGAAATGTGGATGTATGTTCTAACAAAAAAAGCAGAGACATATCCAAATTTAGTACACGTCATAAAGATTATAAGAATATACCCTGTATCAAATGCTAAAGTGGAGAGGGGTTTCTCTGCTGTGAATAGGGTCAAGAGTGACTGGAGATCACGCCTGAAAGCCACCACACTTGCACATCTGATAAGGATCGATTTGGAGGGTGTTCAACCAACTGAATTTGATGCAACACCATATGGAAGGAAATTTTTCTCAAAGAGGCGTCACCCTAATGTAGCTCCGTATGGGCCCAGGAAAAAGAAAGAAAGAGACAATAATGATGACGACAATTCAGTTTCATAAATAAATTAAAGTGTTTATTACAAAATTGTCAATACATACAATAATGATGATGACAATTCATAATGTGTTTTATTACATACATATAAACTGTTGATACAGAAAACTGAGGGGCCAAATCAGACATTCAGCTGGAACATTGAATAAATTAATCATTCTTGATATCTATTTCATTTCTCTGAATTAAATTGAAACTTAGGCCACCTTGTTCATCCATCAACTAAGGGGGGTCAAGGGGGGGGGGGTCTCCCCCAAGAAAAAAATTGAAATGTGCTATCAAATTTTGATGGCACATTTCATAATTTTTGTAGGGGGTTCTGAAATGGTGGCTTTTGGGGTGACAATTCACAGTCTGGGGGCACCACTTCCTGATCACCATTCATTATGGTATGGATGGTAGTCATTGAAGATTGTGCTTGGTACCTAATGTTGCACCATGATCTGTGATATACCCCCCCCCCCCCCCCCCCCACCACCACCACCACTACAGTGAAAATGAATAATTTCAAAAAGGTTAATCATTGGGTATGCATTACTTGCTGATGAGGACATGATGGACTACTTACTGCTCATCTGATCAATACATTCGGAAATTCCGCATTACCACGCTTCAATGGCAAATGGAGTTTTATTATTAAAAAGCCAAGTATGGCTTTCGAAACGACCCGGAGACGAACGGGAAAGGTACGTAATGACCCTGTTACCCGTCCTCACAGCAATTTAGGTCAATCCATTTTTTCACTTTCTGCGTCCAAATGTTCTCACCGAAAATACGAAATATTGTTCTGTCTCCTGTAATTTGTAAACATGGTCATGTAGTATGTAGTAATTGTCTGAAGCCACATTGAGCGAGCAGAGCCACTAAATGGTATTACAATTCACAACCACCGTGACCTATAATAAGTCACGGTGGTTGTGAATTGTAATACCATTTAGTGGCTCTGCTCGCTCACCTTCAGTTAATTACAGTACTACATATTAGAAGATGTTTACAAATTACATGAGACAAAACCAAAGACACTCCGCGCGTGTGTATACATGCATTTTCAAATCACTGCCCGTAACGTGGGCAGTGAGTTGAAAATGCATATATACACACGGTGACACGAACAATATTACACATTTTGGGTCGATCAATGAGTGAATGTCATTCATTTGTTCAGACCCCCTCTAAGAGACAATTGTGCTGTACACATGCGCAGTTGCACCTGTTACCAAATATTGACCAGGATTTTCCAAAAACGCGCACACGTTTTGGGAAATCTCTGACTCAATATTTTGTAAAAGACACAACTGCACATGTGTACAGCCTGTACAGTAACACATGCACAGTTGTGTCTGTTACCAAATATTGAGTCAGTCAGCTAAATCGATGGAGCAACTATTCTTTTGATTCAAGGGGTTATTTATCGAAAAACCGAGGTAATGTGAACGTTAAAATTTTAGAGAATAGGATCAACTTTGGAAGTAACTAATTTGCGGCATCCCTGATGTGTTTGCAATCTGAGTTGTGCTCGTCGAAATGATTATCGAGGCGTGAATAAAATTGCTCGCCCCATTTTAACTGCAGGCACGTTTAGGGGCACGAGAGCAATGGTGCACCTTTCCCGCATAGGCCTGAATCCCTAATAAAGTTGATTCATTCCTCTCTCATCTGATCACGTAACATTTTTTTTATGCTCTCAGAATCAACCACAATGCGTCTCCTTTCCTCTGAAATCTCAAATTTTCCAGGGGGAGGACCTCCCCACCGAGAGGGGGACACCCCCTCTCGGGCTCACCCCCAGCGAACCGCTTTGCGGTTCGGATGATGCTTCGCTTCATCTGCTGTGACCATCAAGAAAAAACTGTTATGCAAAATTTTCAAAACAATTTGCTTCCTGGCCTGACTATCCAAACGCAGAGGAACTCTCGGTATGCCCTGTCCTGCCATTGCAAATCTATTATTAGTATTGATGAACGGCAGATGTAGAGCAGTTTGTGACAAGAAACTGTTTTTGCCTGTCTTAGAGGCTAAATTAAAAATAGCGTCATTCCGCAATTCAAACGTCCGTGAGACATTACTGGGCTAGACCGGATATTCAGGAACATCTTCCCTAACCCGGCCAAAGAAGTCAGTATCCAGTGACGCTATCAGTCTCTTATCCACTGTCGCAGCAACCTGGTCCGATGGAACAACGTCAGGAAGGTTTTGACGGATAAACTCCATCGCCACCTTATGTTGTTCCCGAATGGAAAAATCCAGCTCCATTATTTCCCTTTCTCCATCCAAGTGGACCAGATGAGAATCTCGGTCATCCCTGTCTGACCTAGCAGAGGAACGAACCGACCCAGCTTCATCCGACAGTTCCTGATCTGAAACCGTTGCAGGATGTTGGGATGCTGCGATGAGCTGTGCTATCTGTGATAGCAAGTCCATCACGGAGGCCTGTGGAGCAGCGGTCTTCTGTTGCTTAGCCACTGGAAGCTCCTGAGACGGTGTGTCCAACATAATTCTTTTATGTGAACGTCCCAACTGATGAGGCCTCGAATCCTTGGCTACTGGATGGCGTGACCTAAGCGACATGGAATCCTTTGTCGGCGAAGCAGGATGGATATCTGAGGTCATGAAGCCAAGGTGCGGTTGTGTGTGCTGATGTGTGGAAGAGGAAGCCGATAGACTAGCCAAGGCCATCTGTCTATATGACTGAGCGTCCCGAACAGGAGGTGTGGATGTATGCTCCGACTGACAAACGTTATGAACACCAACATCTGGTCCCAGATGCTGTTGTAGCCTCTCTCACTCGCAGTCTGTGAAGACCTGAACGAGCTTACTACCAAACTGAGTGGCTTCCTCCTTTCCATCCTCCGTTCCGCCATCACAGGGTGTGCGTCATTCGCGATTATAGTGCTCGCAACACCCATATTCCTCTCACAACGGACTTACCAGATGCCACACACCCATTTGAGGGGTGATGCAACCGCCGGTTCACCTAGCTGGTGACAAGGCCGTAAATCCCTTTTGGGACCTAGGCACTTGTCTAATTTCATTTAGCACTTTTTCTGCTAGCTCCTCATTAGTTTGCGATGATGACAGCACATTTCCTTAAGACATCATGGAAACATCACCCTGTTCTTGTTCCTCTGTAAAACAAACTGAAAAACTTGAGTGGCCTTGTGGTGAGAGAACAGGCATCAATCTCTCACCACTAAAAAATGTACCGTGACACACGTCTCCAATGTTTGTCATCCCAATTGGCACAAACAGAACAAGAGTTACTACGAGTACAATGACTACAGTCAGCAGACACAATGAGTATGAGAATCCGAGGAAGACTTCCTCGAATTACAATTTGAACAAAATTCTTTCATCATTTATAAAACTGTAGTACTCGCACTAACCTTTATAATACAAAGACACATGAAATAATACAATCCATATCAAAATTTCGAAAAATAATTCCAAAAAAAAAATTTTTAGAAAAAATTTTGACATGAGCCCAAGTTCCCAATGGGAACAATGAGCCCAAATGGATCCTAAAAAAGCCTAAGTGTGGACAAAAATTTTTTAAACCATCTAAAAATTTAATGTAACACTTATGGAGTAAATTAATGTATCTGACTACATATATATCGTAACAGATGACAAGAAATTACTTAAGGAAAGTAACAGTTGTCAACGTAAACAAATAATAATAAAAAACAGAAACAAGACTCCAGGCACTGATAAACCCGGCCCGATGTCAGTAACAGATTCTTAAAAACTATCCGATGTGAAAACAGAATCTTCATCCGAAGAAACTGAAATACATCAGATGGTAGATGCATGACTAACAACGCCTAAACAACCAAAGAATGAGGACGTAACCATGGGGATAACAGAATAAACATTCTGTAACTAAGTTAACTCCCAAGAAATTTTCCAGAAAAAAAATTTCAAAAAATTATTCCGAAAACATGGGAGATTAACTAGGGGGGTTTCAATGAAAGGGAGAGAGGGAACACTTAACAAACAGTGGAGATTTCATAGCAAGAATGAAACGTCAGACCCATGCCCCGAAATTAGGGAATATGAAATAATTTTGTTTAAAAAATTATAAGTTACAGCCCTGAACACATCCATCCACTGTTTCTTCCTCTCATCCTCTTTTTGCTTCCTTGGATCCACCATTTCCATCATGATATTGTGTCTGGCATCATTTTAACTGAGATTATAAGCACAGAAGTCAGAGAGATGTTACTGACAGAAGGGCCAAACAAAGAAATGAGGCTTTGGCGCCAATTTCGGTACTTCCTTAACACTGCGCATGCGCAGTAGGCAAAATGTGGAGGACCATATAGGACATTAGTTTTTTTGATTTGGATGCAGATTTTGGGGATTGGGGGCAAAATTTGTGTTTGGCCCTGAATATTTAAGAGTTAGCACCAGCTATGCCTGGGTCATTGGGTACAGTATAAAAATACAAAAGTTTACTTTTAAAATGGCAACAGGATAATAAAAACTCTTGTGGGCCATCCACTGGTTTGTCACACTTCTCATATGAGGCCTCAATTACTATGGGCTCTCCAAATCTTGTTCCCTCCCACGATCTTTCTCTCCTTCAAAAAACGTGAAACAATCTGTTCAATGTTATTCTGTTCTCCCAGTTTCACATATCAGCACACTAACCCTCTCTTTAATATAATCTAATAATCACCTGGCAATGAATATCCCACCCCATTTCCTCATTACACTTCCTGTGAATCTTGTTCTGTGACACTAATATTTGGGATATTCTGTGAGAATGAGTTCCATGATTTTGGAACAGACAACATTCTGAGGATACCAGATATTTTGCAAACTTTTCAATTGGAGCTAGTTAGCTGATTCATTCTGTTTCCCTTATCAAGTTTATATTGTCATTGTAATTTGAAAGCACATGCATTGAGGATTGCATATTTATTTATTATTTATTGATGTTTAAGGTCACATATTTATGCACAATGGCTAATCATGACCATGACAGTTTTACGGGTGGAGGAAGCCGGAGTACCCGGAGAGAACCACCGAGCAACGACGAGCAGCTGCCAGCTCCCCAACATCGTAACACCGCACTGCAGCACAGGCAGGGTTAGATTGGTTGACGACATGCGTACCATCGACATGCAGTACGCCTTAGTACACGGCGTCATCGTGCCCCCACGCGGGCAATGGAGATGAAGTGTCTTGCCCAAGGACACAACGCGGTTGCCGCAGGTGGGATTCGAACCGAGGACCTCTCGGCTTGCAGCCTGCACCTCTACCTACTGAGCCACCGCGCTCCCCGGATTGCATATTATAAAGTGCTTTTTTGTACTGAGCACTGAATGAACCCACAACTTTTAAAAATGAACCTTTCAGGGGTAAGTGTGACAATGGATGGGTTTGAATGGTTATGTATCACAGACAGATCTTTTATTCTAGTTTTTGACATAACACTTACCTGAGTAGAATGAAATATCTGGCAAATTCCGTAAACAAAATGTCTGCTGATGACTTTCTGTAAAAACAAACATTACCAGAAATAACTACATAGAGGAGGAAATAAATTTATCATGATATCATTTTAAATCGTCTTTATAATTTGCTAACCATTTTGTTTTATCTCAACAAAGCTAACATCTCATTAGATACTAATGTGTTGATATGGTGAAAATTCAGTATCTTCAAACTGAATTTGCGTGGATAAAAAAAACACCAAGAGGTCTTAATTGCTCACCTAAGAAAGTTGAGGATTTAAAGTCACATTCACCATCTACATGTTTATCTCATAAATCTAATTTAGGTAGGGGAGTTGAGGTAGAGGTGGAATTTGGGAGAAGGGTCTGTAGGTTGAATTTTGTTTTTTTCAATTTTGCTAAAAATCACTCAAAACCCTTCAAAATTTACTTCAAATTGAAAGACAACAAAGGCACCCAATGCCCCCACCACTCACTTCCCACCCCCATCGGACCAACTAATTTTTATTGTGGGGAAGGGGGAGAGGTGGGGGGAGGGGGGTAATAAAAGCAGTGCCAAAGAGAGCCCAATTATGAACCTTAGGCCTTGATTTGAACAAACTTTAATCTGACTCCTCTAATGCTTCTGCACACTGATTATCAAAAGATTTTGCCTGGTTGATTTTAACAAGATTTTTAAATGAATAGCCTAAATATTGTGCCAAGTCAAAGGCACTGTTTAATAAATTACAATTAAATGTACATATACTGAAAAACATTTTGAGATAATGATGTGAAGGGGCTGGTCCATCCAAAATAGTTATTTCTTACTTTATACAAACAAAGTGTTCTCCTCTTTATATCAATAGTTTCAAATGAGCTATTTTTGAATGATTGAATGAAAGGTTTTAGCGCACCAAAGGCACGCAGAGACGATGTGGGATTTACAAATCCCTTGTGACCCGGTTAACCTTTTTTTATTTCACTTGGATCACACAGGCCAAGCTTTGCTATTGCCTCAAATGGGGTCTGAGGGGGTATGCATGCGGTTAGAATTCCCGGCAGTTCATGTTGGAGTGATAGATTGTCAATAATCAATCCCTCAATGCCATTAAGACTATTCGAGAGTGGGCTCTATTCGGTTCCTGCTTAGCGATGGTAGAGGTTTGAGTCCCACCATGGAGGCGAGTCAGAATATAATGTTGTGCGATAGCAAATTTAAGGGAAGAAGAGAAAAGAAAACCAAACAAAGTGTTCTCCTCTTTGTATCAATATTTTCAAATGAGCTATTTTTATATAATAATTTACAGTTATATCTTAAAAAGTCAATGTTTTTATGTCTGTCAGGTTTTGTTTTAATAGCAAATAATTTCAGCCACACTTTGAGTAAAAGAAATCCATGTTTTTTCAACAATAATCTTTATCTTTTCACAGAGATCTTGATAAAAAAAAAATCTCAGACTTAAGAGTTATACAACTGAATAACAATACAATTTGAAAGCCAATTAATTTTGTTTTCAGATAATCTAAAGTGAGAGATATTTGTCGTGCATGTGTATGATTTCAGATATTAATATTTCAGGGGACAGTTGTCTTGACTGACGATTTCATTGTTGGGCAAATGTCCTGGTTACATTTTTGAACTATTGATTACTATACGCATTGCATTGATCCTAAATGATTTTAATACTCTGAAATTGCCAAAAATTGGTTTTCCAGTCTCTCAAAGCAGGTCCATTACAGAGCAAAACCAATCGGTACATGGCCACAGTGTTCTCTCAAGTCAGATGGTCTCTCACGACAGGCTTTAATGTAGTGAAACTGAAGAAAAAGATTTTTTAAGAATTGTCTGAATATTGGACGAAGTTAAAATTCTGATTCCCACAGAAAGCTCAAGTATCAACTCAGGGACTTGATGCAGAACCTACAAATGATGCTGCAAACAAAAATCAAATGTATATTCTGAATTGTAGATCTTGAAGTGCACCCTGTAAGGATGCTGAACATTCATACTTTATGTTTGCCAAGAAACCTTTTATCCATTAATCTGATTCACAGACTCTCAAACCGTTGTGTCCTTGAAGAGGAAAATAGCTCCAGCAGATAGCACCCCCCCCCCCCCATTCCTCTTTTCATCTTTTAACACAGACTTAATGTTCCTGAATTAGATAATTACTGGTGTTGGTTCCTATTCCTTTGCTTTACCCCGACAGAAATATCCCATCCACCCCACTTCCAGTATGTATTTTAACTGGCAGAATGCTAAGTTATTTTTGATTGTCATTTTTTTAAATAATATCCTTTGATTTGTTACAATTTATAGTGCTTAAAGGCACCTTCCTATAAATTATAATTGGACCAAATTAAAAGATAATGTGAAGCACTTTCACAGAAGACAAACTCTTTATGATATGGTACCATACCTGACTATGAGAACTGATACAGTACATGGGCTAAAGCACTTAACTACTTGAAGCATTCTATAATCCATCACTTGGGTTTTCAATACAAGTCTCAACCATTATTGTTACTTCTGTTTCATTGTTTAATTGCTGATTTTCTGAACATTATTCACAGTGACACAGTTTTGAAATTCTTGAGATGTGTCAGAAGTTTTATTTTTTGCACATCAATGGACGACAATTATCACATTTAAAATCCTATTAAACTAAAAAATAGGCCGATGAAATCGTCAGATGTGTACCCATACGCGCAACTAGTAGAAAGCTGTATGATGGAGGGCCACCACGGATGCCAACATTATGTACACCATACAAGGGATGGGTACATATAGAAATGGATTGGAGGAGTGTCCAATTTAATGGATAATGGGTTAATATCTCTAGATCAAATTATCAGATTTACATAAAAAACTATACAGCACAGCACATCAGTAACCTGAATAAATATATAAAGTAACATGACAATCGGATTGATATTTTTTGAGTTATCTCATGCCAAAGGGATTGGAGGAATTTTCAATTTGAAGGATAAAGGGTTAATATCTCCAGATCAAATTATTAGATTAACACCAAAAACTATACAGCTTGGTACATCAGTAACCTGAACACAAATATAAAGTAACTTGACAATCCAAGCAATATTTTTCAAGTTATCGAATGCCAAAGGGATTGGAGGAATTTTCAATTTGAAGGATAAAGGGTTAATATCTCAGGATTAAATTATCAGATTTACACGAAAAACTATACAGCTCGGCACATCAGTAACCTGAACACAAATATAAAGTAACTTGACAATCCAAGCAATATTTTTCAAGTTATCGAATGCCAAAGGGATTGGAGGAATTTTCAATTTGAAGGATGAAGGATTAATATGTCAGGATCAAAATAACAGATTTACACCAAAAACTATACAGCTCAGCACATCAATAACCTGAACACAAATATAAAGTAACTTGACAATCCAAGTAATATTTTTCAAGTTATCGAATGCCAAAGGGATTGGAGGAATTTTCAATTTGAAGGATAAAGGGTTAATATCTCTGGATCAAATCATCAGATTTACACCAAAAACTATACAGCTCAGCACATCAGTAACCTGAACACAAATATAAAGTAACTAGACAATCCAAGCAATATTTTTCAAGTTATCGAATGCCAAGGGGATTGGTGGAATTTTCAATTTGAAGGATAAAGGGTTAATATCTCAGGATCAAATTATCCAATTTACACCAAAAACTATACAGCTCGGCACATCAGTAACCTGAACCAAAATATAAAATAACTTGACAATCCAAGCAATATTTTTCAAGTTATCGAATGCCAAAGGGATTGGAGAAATTTTCAATTTGAAGGATAAAGGGTTAATATCTCAGGATTAAATTATCAGATTTACACGAAAAACTATACAGCTCGGCACATCAGTAACCTGAACACAAATATAAAATAACTTGACAATCCAAGCAATATTTTTCAAGTTATCGAATGCCAAAGGGATTGGAGAAATTTTCAATTTGAAGGATAAAGGGTTAATATCTCAGGATCAAAATAACAGATTTACACCGAAAACTATACAGCTCGGCACATCAGTAACCTGAACACAAATATAAAGTAACTTGATAATCCAAGCAATATTTTTCAAGTTATCGGATGCCAAAGGGATTGGAGGAATTTTCAATTTGAAGGATAAAGGGTTAATATCTCAGGATCAAATTATCCGATTTACACCAAAAACTATACAGCTCAAAGGGTTAATATCTCAGGATTAAATTATCAGATTTACACAAAAAACTATACAGCTTGCCACATCAGTAACCTGAACACAAATATAAAGTAACTGGACAATCCAAGCAATATTTTTCAAGTTTTCGAATGCCAAAGGGATTGGAGAAATTTTCAATTTGAAGGATAAAGGGTTAATATCTCAGGAACAAAATAACAGATTTACACCAAAAACTATACAGCTCGGCACATCAGTAACCTGAACACAAATATAAAGTAACTTGATAATCCAAGCAATATTTTTCAAGTTATCGAATGCCAAAGGGATTGGAGGAATTTTCAATTTGAAGGATAAAGGGTTAATATCTGAGGATCAATTATCCGATTTACACCAAAAACTATACAGCTCGGCACATCAGTAACCTGAACACAAATATAAAGTAACTTGACAATCCAAGCAATATTTTTCAAGTTATCGAATGCCAAAGAAATGGATACGGATGCCGGACGGACAGACGGATGGACGGACAGATGGACAGATGGATGCACAGATGGACAGACGGACGGACAAAGGATGGACGAACGACAGATGGTCACCCTGGATGCCGGCATTATGTGTACCATACATAGTATGAGTACACATAAAAATGTAAGTGGCCATGAATTTATCACCAGTGGACCACAAATTGTAATGAAAGTGTCAATGACACTGTAGGTCAACTTAACAAACTTGAACTTGGTAAGTTACAAGTGAAATGGCAAAACTGAAGATCAATGGTACCAATGTTATTTGGTGAAATTTCAACAAAACAGCATTGTGTGTGCACAACCTCAAGAGTAATCCTTGAATTTATAAATGTGTGTAAGACTGGCTAAAGGAAGAATGTTGATACACAAATGCAGTAAGTTCAGAGGTTATTGTAAATGGCAACTTTTTTCACAGAAATGAATCAATAGCTCTTATCTAAAGGTCTCGCCCAATGTGCACACTAAGTTCAAAAAAAAATCCTGATAAATGTGGCCTGTAGGCCATGTCAAAGAGGAATGTTGATGCACAAATGCAATAAATTCAAAGACTGTTGCTAACAGCAACAGATTTTGATGGAAGTGAGAAGAAAATCAATAGCTCCTATCTTTGTCATCCTGCATAAGCATACAAAGTTTCAAAACAGCCTGATAATGAATGCACCCTCTGAGGCATGCCAAAGGAAGATGTTAATGCACAGATGCACTAAGTTTGAATGTCATTGCTTGTGGCAATGTTTTTTGTTTTTTTTTATGGAAATTCATAAATATACCCTGCAGAGAGTGCAAAAGCGATAAGTTGATACACAAATGCAGTAAGTTCAAAGGCTGGTGAAAACGACAATAATTTTTTAAAGGAAATGAAAATAAATGCGACCTGTGAGGTGTGCAAAAGGAAATTGTGGATGTTCCGTACGTACTAACGTACGGATGTGTACGTACATACATACATACGCCGACGGACGAGAAGTGATGGCAATAGCTCAGCTTGACTTTGTCAAGTTGAGCTAATAAATGTGCCTTGTAGGGTGTGCCAAAGGGAAATATTGAGGTCTGACTAAACTAAGTTCTAAGAACGTTGGCAGCAGCAACATTTTTTGATGGAAACAGAAGAAAATCGATAGCTCCCATCTAGAGGTCTCCCCAAACAAGCATACCAGGCTTCAAAGCAATCCAATCATAAATGTGCCCTGTAGGGTGTGCCAAAGGGAAATATTGAGGTCTGACTAACCTAAGTTCTAAGAACGTTGGCCATGGCAACTTTTTTTGACGGAAATGGAAGAAAATTGATAACTCCCATCTAGACATCACCCCAAACAAGCATGCCAGGTTTCAAAGCAATCCGATCATAAATCTGCCCTGTAGGGTGTGCAAAAGGGAAATATTGAGGTCTTCTAACTAAACTAAGTTCTAAGAACGTTGGCAGCGGCAACATTTTTTGACGGAAATGGAAAAAAATCGATAGCTCCCATCTAGAGGTCACCCCAAATAAGCGTACCAGGTTTCAAAGCAATCCAATCATAAATGTGCCCTGTAGGGTGTGCCAAAGGGAAATATTGTGGTCTGACTAAACTAAGTTCTAAGAACGTTGGCCGTGGCAATATTTTTTTTATCGAAATTGAAGAAAATCGATAGCTCCCATCTAGAGGTCATCCTAAACAAGCATACCAAGTTTCAAAGCAATCCAATCATAAATGTGCCCTGTAGGGTGTGCCAAAGGGAAATATTGAGGTCTGACTAAACTAAGTTCTAAGAACCTTGGCCGCGGCAACATTTTTTGACAGAAATTGAAGAAAATCGATAGCTCCCATCTAGAGGTCACTCCAAACAAGCATGCCGGGTTTCAAAGCAATCCAATCATAAATGTGCCCTGTAGGGTGTGCCAAATGGAAATATTGAGATCTTCTGACTAAACTAAGTTCTAAGAACGTTGGCCGCGGCAACATTTTTTGACGGAAATTGAAGAAAATCGATTGCTCCCATCTAAAGGTCTCTCCAAACAAGCATACCAGGTTTCAAAGCAATCTGATCATAAATGTGCCCTGTAGGCTGTGCCAAAGGGAAATATTGAGGGCTGACTAAACTAAGTTCTAAGAACGTTGGCCGTGGCAACATTTTTTGACCGAAATTGACGAAAATCGATAGCTCCCATCTAGAGGTCACCCTAAACAAGCATACCAGGTTTCAAAGCAATCCAATCATAAATGTGCCCTGTAGGGTGTGCCAAAGGGAAATATGTGGTCTGACTAAACTGAGTTCTAAGAAGGTTGGCTGCGGCAACATTTTTTGACGGAAATTGAAGAAAATCGACAGCTCCTATCTAGAGGTCACCCCAAACAAGCATACCAAGTTTCAAAGCGATCTGATCATAAATACGACCTGTGAGGTGTGCCAAAGGAAATTGTGGATGTACGTACTAATGTACTAACATACTAACGTACTAATGTACGTACGCCGACGGATGAGAAGTGATGGCAATAGCTCAGCTTGACTTTGTCAAGTTGAGCTAAGAATTAAAAAATTTATAGTAATTTATATATTTTTTATACTTCCCAATGACCCAGACTAAGCTGGTGCTAACTCTTAAATATTTAGGGCCAAACACAAATTTTGCCCCTCAATCCCCAAAATTTGCATCAAAAACTGATTGCATGTCCTATATGGTCCTCCTTACTTTTACTCCACTGCGCATGCGCAGTGTCAAGGAGGTCTCGAAATTCCTGCTAATTGTCATTCTTACAACCAGTGCCTGGTAAGCGTTATGCACTCAGCGGCGAGGTACGAGTTCACAACTCATGGGAGGGCCATCCCCGCCTGGGTCATTGGTAAGTATAAACAAGCCAAGACCAATACCGGGTCTGGACCTGCGTCGCTGCATGCAATTGACCTGAAAATTAGATACTCGATACAACTCATCATTATGAAGCAACAGACCAAATATAAAATCATTCCCTTTCATAGAAGCCAAGAAAACTTTCGGACGGACTGACGGACGTACAGATGGACGGACGGACAGACGGACAGAGTTGAGCGGTTACTAGACCTTTTCTGCCACTGGCGACGCAGGTAATAAAAATATATAAATTACTATAAATTTTTTAACATTTTTATACTGTACCAATGACCCAGACTTAGCTGAATAGTAAAAAGGTTGGAGGGCCTAGGACATAAAGGAAAATCTAATAGGCTCAACTACATATAACAGAAATATCCCCTTGAGGAGAAAAGGAGAGATAGGCTTTACATGTATCTTTCTTATTTGCATCAAAAAAGAAAGACACAACACCACTCTGTAATTGGGCACAATAACATCAATGATCTCTATTAGCATCCAGTATAACCTGTTATACTAATTATTTTTAAAGGAAAGCCAATAAATAAAGGAAGTCCAGAGAAATGAGCCTCTTTATACTCATTAAAAGTGTCCGAGGATTGTATATTAATGCCCGTATGACACATGACATATACAAATGCTTCACACCGAGCTGCACTTTAAAAATATTACATAGATGAGTAAACATTAGCTTTACACTTTAAAACCATCCCGGTACCAACTCGGAATTACTGACTCCAGGGGAGGTATTCCCTTGCTTTTCACTATAAAGCAGGTGACCTAAGGGAACACCCTCCTCCACCCCACTCCACCCCCCCCCCCCACCTTCCCCTTACCCTGGATCAAATACTCCAGAGCGAAGAGGGCAGCAGGACAGAGTCACTGCCGGAACAGAAAACCTACATAACTATAGTTGCAACTGTTTAGTGGATGACATTCTGAGCAACTGATAACGGACCTAAACAATGGAGGTCTCCAGAAATGGACTCAATATTTCTGAGATAAAAATTTGTGAAAGTGGAAGGCTGAGACCAATATGCAGCCTTCATTAGATCTGTAATAGCAACACTATTAGCATAAGCCCAAGATGTTGATAGAGCTCTTACTTCATGAGCTGAAATCTTAAGCACAGACTGCTGAGTTGAAGATAATTTGTCATAAGCAGTACGGATAGTTAATTGAATCCACCAAGCAATAGAATGGACCATAATGTCCTTTCTATTAGGCATCAGAGACAGAAAGAAACGCTTACATCCCTTTCTGATGAACTCAGATCTACATTTATAAATACGTATAGCTCTAACAGGACAGAGTAAAATCCTATGCCCGTCTGAAGATGGAAGAGCCTTAATAACAATAGGTTCCGGATACTTATTAGGAGCCTGATTTTTAGCCAAAAATCCAACATTAGTAGTGAAGGTAATAGTATTACCAACGCTACGATAGTGAGAATCATCCACAGATAGTGCATGAAGCTAACTGACTCTTCCAGCCGAAGAGAAGGCTAAGAGAAAAGCAGTCTTATAAGATAAGAATTTGAAGTCCACCGTGTCAAGAGGCGTTTCTTTTAGCTTAAGAAGAACCCAAGCTAAATTCCACTAAGGAATTAATCTAAGGGTTCTAGGTCTATTTATCGAAAAGTTTCTTACTAACTTAGATAAAGAGACATTAGATCCAATCAGTAAACTATCATGGTGTGCATATGTATCGGAAGCATAGACCTATAGCCCTTAATGGTAACAGGCTGCAGTTTGATCTCATCAAACAAGTAGACTAGAAAATTTGCAATGTCTGGAATGGAGGGATCATAAATATCTACAGAATGATCCCTACACCACTGACAAAAGACCTTCCACTTAGTAGCATAATTTAGCGAAGAGGAGGTCCTCCTACAGTTAGAAATCGCGTCCACTGCTTGTCCTGTAAAATGCTTGCCGTGCAAGAAGGCCGCACAACGGAAATACCTGAGTAGATTTATCCACGGTCTCTGTGGAGACAGAGATGCTACCAACAAAATTTTGCATTGAGATTGTTTTATCTTGAGCAGTATCTGCTGAATCAACGGCACTGGAGGATACGCATATCCTATCATTCTGTCCCACGGGATCAATAGAGCCTCTACTGCAAATGCTCAAGGATCCGGACATGGTGACACATACGTCTGCAACTGATAGTTGAGATGCGTCGCAAATAAGTCTATCATTGGCCGCTCCCATTGGTAGCAAATCTGATTGAATACGCATTTGTTGAGAGTCCATTCTGGCGGCAACAAGCGACCCCTCCGTGAAAGGGAGTCTGCTAATACGTTCAGACGACCCGGAATATGACGGACCGATAGGAGAACCTGATGTTCTAGTACAAACAGAAGGATTCTTTCCGTTAAATTGAACAACGGAATGGAATGAGTGCCTCCCTGATTCCGAATATACGCTACTACCGTCGTATTGTCGGACAGAATTTGCACGTGTGCATTCTGAATAACGTTCATCCAATGACGTAGCGCAAGCCAAATTGACATAATTTCTTTGATGTTTATGTGCTTGCTTAGGAACTGCGGATCCCAAAGACCCTGGCACTTCGAATCTGTTGGACTCAGTGTTGAGCCCCAACCTGTTTGACTGGCATCTGTCATAATTGTAAAACTCGGATCTGGCAATTGCAGTGGAACTTCCTGAGTTAACCACTGAATATGCGCCCAAGTCTAAATCTCTTGTTTCACTTGATTTGACAAAAGAATGTCCGTATCGAGTGAATGAATCTTCACCCTCCAATTCTGAGTCAGAAAGATTTGGAGAGGACGATTGCGTAGCCGCCCCATTGGAATAAGATCCGCGACAGCTCCGCACAGACCTATCAGTCTCATGAATTCTCTCGCTGTAACTTTGTCTCAGTGAAGACAATAGCGAGCGTAACAACTGATTAATTTCGCTTTGGTTAACGGCAGACGAACGAGATTGTTGTGCGTCTCGAAGCTCAACCCCAGGTGGGTGAATGACTTGGACGGCACCAGATCCGACTTCTCTTCGTTTACTATGAAACCGAGACGTCGGAGCAATAGAAGCAGATTCTGCACATCATTCTGAAGCGTTACCTCGTTGCCGTACCTCTGAAGAATGTCGTTCAGGTAGGCCGACGTTACCACAGACGAATGAGCTCGGAAATGAGTCATTACCGAGTTCATTATTCGAGTGAAAGCCCACACGCTAGATTCAGACCGAAGCACATTGCTCGGAACTGATACATGACTCCTAGGACGCCAAAGCGAAGATACTTTCTGAATGCCGGATGTACCATGACGTGAAAGTAAGCATCCTTGAGGTCTATGCTCGTAGCATAGTCGTTCACCCGAATGCTCGCTCTGACCGATCAGATGGTCTCCATATAGAATTTTGGAGCCACGATCAGCTTGTTTATCCAGCACAGATCTATGACTGGACGGAACGAGCCGTCTGGTTTCGGAACCAGAAAAAGATGGCTGTAGAAACCTGGAGATTCCTGGTTTTCTACGACCTGTATCGCGTTCTTCGCCAGAAGAGACTGGACTTCTGATAGAAGCAAGCCTCTCTTCTGTGGATTTGACAGAAGCTGAGTCCATCTTGGACTTCGCGTTAACGGAGGTTTTCCTTTGAAGGACAATTTTAGTCCTTCCGAAATCGCCCCTCAAACCCAAGGGTCCTCCGTAATTAATTCCCAATTGCTTGAAAAACTCGACAGTCTTCCGATAGAGGTTTATACCATCACCTCCTGGACCTGTAGGGTTTGCAGAAGGAGAAACCATGTCCTCCACGGCCTGCACCTCACGCCGTCCACCTAGGGGCGCATGACCAGTTGTCTCGGCCAGCATTACGGCCCCTACCTGAGTCGCTACCTTGACGGTCTCTGGAGTAAGACCTAGAGGATGCATAGGAACCTCTATAGGAACTTCCCCTGGACGTATTCGTCCCAGAAGTGCCTGTCCTACTCTTCTCTGCTGAATCCGACTTTTTGGAAGCAGATTTAAATAGCAGAGAGTCTGAAGCTTTCTTAGTCAACTGATCATAGATTGCGGAAAGCTTGCCGTCGAAGAGAAGCTCTCCGGAGACCGGAGCAACTCTGAGAGAGTTTTTCACCTTACTATCCACGTGCGTGGATGTAGCCAGGGCCGCGTCACGTCTAACCAACTCCAGATTTGCCACTGAAAGGGCGGAGTTATACGTGGAGAATGCTATGGCCCTCAACAGAACTCTTAAGGAGGTTTGTACGTCCTGGAATTCTTGTCCTTCAAGGCATAATGATAACGCTCTGGTAAGGTGATCTGCGTACGATAATGCGTCTAAGTTAGCCCTATTAGACGTTATTGTCATTTCCAACGTCGTGGTTGGAATTGCCATAGCCGACGGCATGGATAATTCTAGGTCTTCGGCCTGGTCGTCTAGATGCAGAGGAACTCTCTGAATGCCCTGTCCTGCCGTTTCAAATTTATTCCTTGAACTGATGAAAGGCAGATGTAGAGCACTTGCTGATAAGAAACCGGACCTGCCCGTTTTGGTAGCAAGTTTATATATAGCATCATTCAATAGTTCAAATGTCCGTGAGACATTTCTGGGCTGTGTCGGAAACTCAGGACGGTGTCCCTAAACCGTTTAAAGAATTCAGTGTCCAGTGGCGCTATCAGTCTCTTATCCGGCAACGCAGCATTTTGGCCCGGAGGAACAACTTCAGGAAGATAATGCCGGATGAACTCTACGGCAATTTTATGTTGTTCCGAAAGGGAAACATCCTACTCCTCCGTATCCCTTTCGCCATCCTGTCGGACCACTTGTAAATCTCGGCCGTCTGTGCCTGAACCTGCAGTGGAACGCACCGACCCAGCTTCTTCAGATAATTCCTGATCCGACAAAGTTTCTGCCGGCTGCTGGGATGCTGCAATAATCTGTGCTATGTGCGATAGCACGTCCGTAACGGAGACCTGTGGAGCTGCGGTCTTACGGGATTTAGCCGCTGGAAGCTCCTTGCACACTGACTCCTGCATACTTCTTTTATGCGAACGTCTGGAGTATGAAGGCCTTGTATCCCTGGCTACCGGATGGCGTGACCTGGTCGCCGTGGAATCCCTGGTAGGCGAGGCTGGCTGGATATCACTGGTCACGTAGCCAAGGTGCGGTCGTGTATGCTGCCGTGAGGATGAGCAGTCTCTCCGGACTGTCTATATAACAGAGCATCCCGAGCGGTTGATGTATGCTCCGACTGAGGAACGTTATGTACCACAACATCTGGGCCCAGATGTTGTTGTACGAGAGAGGGATCTCTCTCGCTCGCAGCCCAGATGGACCTGGACGAGCTAGGAACCGGACTAACAGGCTTCCTCCGTACCATCCTCGTATCCGTCGTCACTGGGTGTGCACGTTGTATATTTATAGTACTCGCATCACCCAAATCTCCTTCCTGGACCACAATGGACGAACCCGGCTGCCGAGCCATTCGTTGAATGGTCGCTACACTGGGCGAGCTAGCTGACGCCAAAGCCGTCGATCATACTTGGGACCTCTTAGGCAATTGACGTATCTGCATGAGCACTTTTGCTGCTAGCTCTTCATTTGACTGTGACGAAGGAAGCACACTTTTCGAAGACATCACGGAAACATCACCCTGTTCTTGTTCCTCTGAAAAAGAGATTGAAAAACTAGAGTGACCCTGCGGAGAGAGGGCCCGCATGGACCTCTCCCAGCTAACAACATACAGTGACACACATCTCCAACGTTCATCATCCCAATTGACACACACTGAGCAAGGGTTAGTGCGAGTACACTGACTACAATTAATACACTGATCATGAGAATCAGAGGAAGATTTCCTCGCATTACAATTTGAACAATAATCTTTCATTGTGAAAGTTAAAAAATTTATAGTAATTTATATATTTTTTATACTTACCAATGACCCAGACTTAGCTGGTGCTAACTCTTAAATTCTAGGGCCAAACACAAATTTTACCCCCCAATCTCCAAAATTTGCATCTAAAACCGAAAATTACATGTCCTATATGGTCCTCCATACCTTTTCTCCAGTGCGCATGCGCAGTGTCAAGGAGGTCTCGAAATTGGCGCCAAAAGTCATTCTTACAAGCAGTACCTGGAAAAGCGTTATGTACTCAGCGGGGAGGTATGAGTTCTGAACTCATGGGAGGGCCATCTCCGTCTGGGTCATTGGTAAGTATAAACAAGAGGCCCCACGTGGCCTTAATCGCTCACCTGACAAAGTGACTCTAAGAAGTATTTTAGGTCACCTTCACCATGTCATGCCTCATCAACATTAACTGGTTGAGTGATAGATTTTGTTTGAAGTTCAACATTTGTTACCTAAAATTAGTTTTATTTAAAATCATTGGTGTGTGGCCAATCTCCAATGATTTTTAATAAAGCAAATTTATCTCTGCAGACAAACTGGTTTAGCATGAAGCACAAACAAGGAATGTGAAGAGATAGCCTTGGACATCTCTCCCCAACTGTGGATATCTTCCATGTGCTACATGTATATATTTGCATGCAAGAAAACAAAAATTTTCACAAATTTTCCAAAATATTAGTTTTTTTTATCATCATTGGAACAAGCTCAAACAGCTTATTCCAATAGGGGTATGGGAAGATCAGGTATATTTTTGAGACAGAAATGTGAATATATAAATAATGGTGTTTTTTTGTGAATGATGCTGGAGAATTTTGCGTAAAGATATGGTAAATGGTTTGTTCTAGATACAGAATGATGCAAAAGTATTTAAATTTGATTAGGCAAGTTGTTCCTATAATGCATTTAAAAATTGAAGTAACTGTTTTTTTGCTGCCAAACTTTTAGATGTGTGTGTCTGTGTTTGTGTGTGTGTGTGTGTGTGTGTGTGGGGGGGGGGGGGGGGGGGGGGGGGGGGGTAAGAGTGTTCTTGCAAACAAAATTCCTGAATAAATGGAAAATTTTATTTTTTGTGTGAAAGACATAGTGTGTGAATGTTGATTGGAACAAGCTTAGAGAGCTCATTTTAATGTGAAGTCATAAAGCTGTGTTTTACGTACGAAATTCTGGAATAACTAAAAAATTGCTTTTTTGACTCAAAAAGCATGGTGTGCGACCTCTCATTGGAATGAGCTCAAAAAGCTCATTCCAATGGGGTATTTACAAGCGATAAGTACATGTATGTTTAAGAGACAAAAATTAAAATTTGAATAGCGATTTTTGCGAAGAATGCTGACAAGTTTTGGCAGTTATGCTGGTAAAAAGGTAAGATATGCAAAGTGGTTGTTTTTTAGAGGCGACATTTAATTAAGGGGAATTAACCCTTGATTACTGAGGTAACTTCTAAAAGTACTGAAATTTCATGAAGCAATGTGAATAACAGACAACAGTTGCCTAAAAATTTCATGAATAACTAAAATTTTGATTCTTTTGTCTCGAAAACATGGCATATGACCTTTGTTGGAATGAGCTGAATGCGTGTGTTCCAATGAGGGGTCATAAAATTTGAACGGAGATTTGTGTGAATAATGCATTAGTACTGCTAGATTTGGGTAAACGGTTCACCCTGGATACCACCCCTTCTATAGTAGATCTTTTCTGCAAATTTTGTCTAAGATTCTATCAACTTTACAAATAAATACGTTCATGAATCACAATCAGATCCACCCCACAATGTTGCATACCAAATATCAAAAGATTCTGCCTGCTGGATCTGGAGAAGAAGATTTTTTAAGAAATATGCCTGAAATGCACCAAGTTAAAATTTGGGCTCCTATACGGAGCCCAAATATAAACCCAGAGGGCCGATTTGAACAAACTTGAATCAGATCCACCCCAGAATGTTGCTTACCAAATATGAAAAGATTCTGAAGCTGGATCTGGAGAAGAAGATTTTTTAAGAAATTTGCCTGAAATGCACTAAGTTCGAATTCGAGCTTCTATAGTGAGCCCAAATATGAAACTAGGAAGCCGATTTGAACAAACTTGAATCAGATCCACCCCACAATGTTGCATACCAAATATCAAAAGATTCTGCCTGCTAGATCTGGAGAAGAAGATTTTTTAATAAATTTGCACGAAATGCACTAAGTGCGAATTCAGGCTTCTATATTAAGCCCAAATATGAATCCAGGGGGCCGATTTGAACAAACTTGAATCAGATCCACCCCGCAATGTTGCATACCAAATATCAAAAGATTCTGCCTGCTGGATCTGGAGAAGAAGATTTTTGAAGAAATTTGCCCGAAATGCACTAAGTTTGAATTCAAGCTTCTATAGTGAGCCCAAATATGAATCCAGGGGGCCGATTTGAACAAACTTGAATCAGATCCACCCCGCAATGTTGCATACCAAATATCAAAAGATTCTGCCTGCTAGATCTGGAGAAGATGATTTTTTAAGAAATTTGCCTGAAATGCACTAAGTTCGAATTCGAGCTTCTATAGTAAGCCCAAATATGAATCTAGGGAGCCGATTTGAACAAATTTGCATCAGATCCATCCCACAATGTTGCATACCAAATATCAAAAGATTCTGCCTGCTGGATCTGGAGAAGAAAATTTTTTAAGAAATTTGCCTGAATTCAAGCTCCTATAGTGAGCCCAAATATGAATCTAGGGAGCCGATTTGAACAAACTTGAATCAGATCCACCCTACAATGTTGCATGCCAAATATCAAAAGATTCTGCCTGCTGGATCTGGAGAAGAAGATTTTCAAAGAAATTTGCCTGAAATGCAGTAAGTTCAAATTTGGGCTCCTATACTGAGCCCAAATATAAACCCAGAGGGCCGATTTGAACAAACTTGAATCAGATCCACCCCACAATGTTGCATACCAAATATCAAAAGATTCTGCCTGCTGGATCTGGAGAAGAAGATTTTTTAAGAAATTTGCCTGAAATGCACTAAGTTCGAAATCGGGCTCCTATACTGAGCCCAAATATGAACCCAGGGGGCCGATTTGAACAAACTTGAATCAGATCCAACCTACAATGTTGCATACCAAATATCAAAAGATTCTGCCTGCTGGATCTGGAGAAGAAGATTTTTTAACGTTTTTCCCATTGCCTACAGTGTTAAAAAGTGCTGACTCAGCACTTTTTCAAAGTCCCGAAACTGTACCCTAAGGAAGCTGCACACCAAATAAAAATTCTCAGCGCCGTGCAGTTTTAGAGATATGGGCGTTTTAAATTTTTTCTATTTTTAGCTCCTGCAGTTCCCACGGGGCTGGGGGAAATTTTTTTTTTGCATAAATCAAGTACTCATGACCCAATAAGCCCTCACATAAAATTTGGTTCAAATCAGCCTCTCGGTTTGGAAAATAGAAATTTTGGGCGGGGCAAAAAATTTTGCCCCTCCCATAACGACGCCAAGTATAGCCCCACAAACTTCTCTTGAACAAATCTGAGTCTACACCTCAAAAGGAAGCTGCACACCAAATATCAAGTCTCTGCTACTGCTGGTTCATGAGAAGAAGATTTACAAAGATTTTGGTGCCCCTTGGGGGCGTGGCACCACCCAGGAGGAGGGGCAACTTCATTTGAACAAATCTGAATTGGCATTAGGTAATAAACATTTAGCCAACATTTGAATAAAATTGGGCTAGTGGTTTAGGAGGAGAAGTCGATAATGTAAAGTTAACGCCGGACGGACGACGCCGGACGCCGGACGACGGACAGAAAGTGATTAGTAAAGCTCCCCTTGAGCTTCGCTCAGGTGAGCTAAAAATATATAAATTACTATATATTTTTTAACATTTTTATACTGTACCAATGACCCAGACTTAGCTGAATAGTAAAAAGGTTGGAGGGCCTAGGACATAAAGCAATCCAATAACTCAACTATATATATACAGAATTATCCCCTCAAGGAGAAATAGGCTTTACATTTATCTTTCTATTCTGCATCAAAACGAGAAAGACACAACACCATTCTGTACTGGAGCATAATACCATCACTGATGTCTATTAACCCCCAGTATAAACCATGGTAATTATGGTAATTATTTTTAAAGGAAAGCCGATAAATAAAGTAGTCCAGATAAATGAGACTCTTAAATTCATTAAAAGTGACCGTTAATTGTATATTAACATCTGCATGATATGTGACATATACAAATACTACACACCGAGGTACAGTTAAAAATATTACATGGATGAGTAAAAAGATTATCTTTACACTTTAAAAATCATCCCGGTACCGACTAGAATTACTGACTCTACGGGAGGTATTCCCTTGCTTTTCACTATAAAGCAGGTGACCTAAGGGAACCCCCCCCCCCCCCCCTTCCCCTTGCCCTGGGTCAAATATCCCAGAGCGAAGAAGGCGGCAGCACAGAGTCACTGCCAGAACCAAAAGCCTACACAACTATAGTTGCAACTGCTTAGTGGACGACATTCTGAGCAACAGATAACGAACCTAAACAATGCCGGTCTCTAGAAATGGACTCAATATTTCTGAGGTATAAATTCGTGCAAGTGAAAGGCTAAAACCAATATGCAGCCGTCATTAGAACTGTAATAGCAACGCTATTAGCATGAGCCTCTGAAGTAGAAAGAACTCTTACTTCAAGAGCTAAAATCTTAATCGCAGACTGCTGTGTTGAAGATATTATCATAAGCAGTACTGAAAGCTAATAGAATCCATCTAGCTATAGAATGGACCGAAATGTGGAGGAGGCTTCCACAGCATAAGCCACAACAGACACCTGAATAGATTAATGCACGGTCTTTGTGGAGACAGAGGTGCTACCAACAGAATTGCATTGAGATTATTTAACTTAAGCAATATCTGCTGAATCAACGGCGCTGGAGGATACCCATATCCTATTATCCCGTCTCAAGAGATGGATAGAGCGTCAACTGCAAATGCTCGAGGATCCGAACATGTTGACACATACACTTGCAACTGATTGTTGAGATGCGTCGCAAAAAAGTCCATCATTGGCCGCTCTCATAGGTAGCAAATCTGATATAAATACTCGTTATTAAAAGTCCATTTGACTGCAACAAGCGGCTCTTTCGTGAAAGGGAGTCCACTAATACGTTCAGACGACCCGGAATACGACGGACCGATAGGAGAACTTGATGTTCTAGTACCAACAGAAGGATTCATTCCGTTACAGTGAATAACAGAATGGAATGAGTACCTCCCTAGTTCCGAAAATACGCTTATACCGTCGAATTGTCGGACAGAATTGCCTGTGGGCATTCTGGATAACATTCATGCAATGACGTAACGCAAGCCAAATTAACATCAATTCCTGATGTTTATGTGCTTGATTAGGAACTACGGATCCCAAGAACCCTGGCACTTAAAAACCGTTGGGCTCAATGTTGGGTCCCAACCTATTTAACTGGCATCCGTCAAAACTGTAAAACTCGGATCTGGCAATTGCAGTGGAAGTTATTTCCCTGAATAAACCACTGAATATCTGCCCAAGTCTGAATCTGTTTCACTTGACTTACAAGAGGATGTACGTAACGAGCGAAAGAATCTTCACCCTCCAACTCTGTTCTTTTTGAGTCAAAAAGATTTGGAGAGGACAAGGGCGTAGCCGCCCCATTGGAACAAAATCTGCGGCAGCTCCACACAACCCTATCAGTCTGATGAATTCTCTCGCTGTAACTTTGTCTGAGTGAAGACAATAGCGAGCGTAACAACTGATTAATTTCGCTCTGGTTAACGGCGGACGAACGAGATTGTTGTGCGTCTCAAAGCTCATTCCCAAGTGGGTGAATGACTTGGACGGCACCAGATCCGACTTCTCCTCGTTTATTATAAAACCGAGAAGTCGGAGTAATAGAAGCAGATTCTGCACATCGTTCTTTAGCGTTAACTCGTTGCCGTACCTCTGAAGAATGTCGTCCAGGTAGGCCGACGTTACCACAGACGAATGAGCTCAGAAATGTATCATTACCGAGTTCATTATTCCAGTGAAAGCCCAGGACGCTAGGTTCAAACCGAAGCACATCGCTCGGAACTGATATACAACTCCTAGGACTGCGAAGCGTAGATACTTTCTGAATGTCGGATGTACCATGACGTGAAAGTACGCATCCTTGAGATCTATGCTTGTAGCATAGTCGTTCACCCGAATACTCGCTCTGACTGATCGAACTGTCTCCATATAGAACTTCGGAGCGATGATCAGCTTGTTTATCCAGCTCAGATCTATGACTGGACAGAACAAGCCGTCTGGAACCAGAAACAGATGGCTGTAGAAACCCAGTGATTCCTGGCCTTCTACGACCTCTACCGCGTTCTTCTCCAGAAGAGACTGTACTTCTGATAGAAGAGCATCTCTTTTCTGCGGATTGATGGAAGCTGAGTCCATTTTGGACTTCGAGTTAATGGAGGCTTTCGTTTGAAGGATATTCTTAGTCCTTCCGAAAATACCCCTCGAACCCAGGGGTCGTCCGTAATTGACGCCCAATTGTTTATAAAATTCGACAATCTTCCGCCTACCAAAACACAATAGAGGTTCATACCATCACCTCTTGGACCTGCGAGGCTTGCGGAAGGAGAAACTACTTCCTCCACGACCCGCACCTCGCCCCGTCGACCTAGGGACGTCTGATCAGTTATCTCGGCCAGAATAACATCCCTCACGTGAGTCGCTGCCTTGACGGTCTCTAGAATAAGACCTAGAGGATGCATAGGAACCTCTATAGGAACTTCTCTTGGGCATACTTGTCCCAGAAGTGCCTGTCTTACTCTTTTCTGCTGTATCCGACTTTTTAGAAGCGGATTTGAATAGCAGAGAATCCGAAGCTTTCTTAGTTATCTGATCATAGATTGCTGAAAGCTTGCCATCGAAGAGAAGCTCTCCGGAGACCAAAGTGACTCTGAGAGAGTTTTTCACCTTACCATCCACGTGCGTGGATGTAGCTAGGGCCGCGTCACGTCTAACCAACACCAGGTTTGCCACTGAAAGGGCAGAGTTATACATGGAATAAGCTATTGCCCTTGAAAGAACTCTCAAGGAAGATAGTACATCCTGGAATTCTTTCCCTTCAAGGCGTAATGAAAACGCTTTAGTAAGGTGATCTGCGTACGATAATGCATCTAAGATAACTCTGTTAGACATTATTGTCGTTTCCAACATCGCGGCTGAAATTGACATAGACGACGGCATAGATCATTCTAGATCTTCGGCCTGATCGTCTGGACGCAGAGGAACTCTCGGTATGCCCTGTCCTGCCGTTTCGAAATTATTCCTTGAATTGATGAAAGGCAGATGTAGAGCATTCGCCGATAAGAAACCTGACTTGCTCATTTTGATAGCAAGCTTATATATAGCGTCCTACAATAGTTCAAATGTTCTTGTGACATTATTGGAATGTGTCGGAAACTCAGGGACGATGTCCCTAAACCGATAAAATTATTCCGTGTCCAGTGACGCTAACAGTTTCTTATCCGGCATCACAGCCTTTTGGTCCGACAAAACAACTTCTGAAAGATAATGCCGGATGATATCTACGGCAACTTTATGTTGTTCCGAAAGGGAAAAAACCAACTCCTCGGTATCCTTTTGCCATCCTGTCGGACCACTTGAAATTCTCCGTCGTCCGTACCTGATGCTTCAGCAGAGCGTACCGACCCAGCGTCGTCGGATAAATCCTGATCCGACAGAGATTCTGTCATCTGCTGGGTTGCTGCGATAATTTGTGCTATTTGTAATAGCACGTCCGTTACGGAGACCTGTGGAGCAGCGGTCTTACGTTACTTAGCCGCTGAAGACTCCCTGGACGTTAACTCCTGCATATTTCTTATGCGAACGTCCGGAGTCTACAGGCCTCGTATTCCTGACTACCGGATGGCATGACCTGGTCGCCGTGAAATCCTTGGTCGGCGAGACTGGCTAGATAGCAGTGGTCACGTAGTCAAGGTGCAGTCGTGTGCGCTGCCGTGAGGATGAGGAAGCCATTAGAGCAGTCTCTCTGGACTGTCTATATAACGGAGTGTCCCGAGCGGTGGTCGTATGCTCCGAATGAGAAACATTTGTACCACAACATCTGTTCTCAGATGTTGTTGTACGAGAGAGGGACCTCTCTCACTCGCAGCCCGGGTGGACCTGGACGAGCTAGGAACCAGACTTAAAGGCTTCCTCCGTACCCTCCTCGTATCCATCGTCAATGGGTGTGCACGTAGAATATTTTATAGTGCTCGCATCACCCAAATCTCCTTCCTGGACCGCAACGGACGAACCCGGTTACCGAACCATTCGATGAATGGACGCTACACCGGGCGAGCTAGCGGACGCCAAAGCCGTCGATCCTACTTGGGACCTCTTAGGCAATTGACGTAATATCATGAGCATTTATCCGCTAGCTCTTCATTTGACTGTGACGACGGAAGCACACTTTTTGAAGACATCACAGAAAATCACCACATTCTTATTCCTGAATGAGGCCTGAGGAGCCGTGACTTACATAATATCCACTGGCAGCTCCAGGGACGTTCATTCCTACATTTATATAATATGCGAACGTCCCATCAGGAAAGACCTCATATCCTTGGCTAACAGATGAAGTAACCTGGTCGACAATATTCCCTGGTCGGCAAAGCAGGAGCTCTAGGAACGTTCATTCCTGCATTTATATAATATGCGAACGTCCCCTGAAACTCAGTGGTCACAAGCCAAGGTGCGGTGGTGTGTGCTGACATGAGGATGAGGAAGCCCATAACACAGCCAGTTCGGACTGTGTATGTGACGGAACGTCCCGAACAGGAGGATTGGATGTATGTTCCGACTAACAAACAAACATACAACAACATTGCGGCTCAAATGTAGTTGTAAGAGAGAGGGGGCCTCTCTCGCTCGCGGTCTGGATAGACCTGGACGAGCTAGCTACTAGACTGACAGGCTTCCTCCGTACTATCCTCGGATCCGTCGTTGCTGGGTGTGCACGTTCCAAGTTTATAGTGCTCGCATCACCCACACTGCTTCCCAGAACCGTAACGGACAAACCCGGCTGCCGAGCAATGCCTTCGATCCTACTAGGGACCTCTTCGGCAATTGTCGTATTACCCTGAGCACTTAGCCGCTAGCCCTAACACTGCAACGACGGAGACACACTTGTTGAAGACATCACGAAAACATCACTCTGAATTCTGAAAAATAAAATGATAATATAGAGTAACCCTACGGAGAGAGGACCGGTATGAACCCCTCCCCGCAAACACAATATCGTGACACACGCCTCCAACGTTGTCATTTCAATCAACACACACAGAGCAGGAATTAGTGCGAATACATTGAACCTGAGAATTAGAGGAAGATATCCTCGCATTATAAATAAAAAATATTTTTTCATCAATAAAAAACACACAGTCATATTAGTCGCACTATCCCTTGAAATAAAGATACATAATATAACATAATCCATTATAATCTTTGAAAGAAAATAATTTTCAAAAAAAAAAAAAATTTTTGAAAAAATTTTCCAGAAGAGCCCAAGTTCCCAATGGGAACACTGAGCCCAAATGGATCCCAAAAAAGCCTAAGTGTGGACAAAATTTTTTAAAACATTTCAAAAAATTAATGCAACACTTACATACGATATTAATGTATCTTGCTATGTCTAAACTAATGTAAAGACAAGAAATCACTATCAGCAGTAACCTTTGTCAATGTAAACAAGAAGTTGTACAAAAACCGGAAACATGACTCCAGGCACTGATAAACATGGCCCAAAATCAGTTACCAATTTAAACACTATCTGATGCAAAACAGAGATTTCCCTGGAAGAAACTGCAGAACATCAGATGGTAGATGCAGATCACAACGCCTAAACACCTAAGAGTGAGGACGTCAACATGGGGAAAAGAACAGAAATTCATTCTGTTACGAAGCCAAAACTCCCAAGAAATTTTAGTAATAATTATTACAGAAAATATGCCAAAGGCATGGGAGAATAGCAAGGGGGGAATAAAGGAAAGGGAGAGAGGCAACACTGATCAAGTAGTGGAACTTTCATAGCAAGAATGACAACAACAGGCTCATGCCTCGAAATTAGGGAACATAACATAATTTCATAAAAAATTTTAAGTTACAGCCCTGATTATTTCCTGCCACTGAATTTTCCTCTCCCCCTTCTATTTCCACTTTAGATCCACCATTTCTCTCATATTTATGTGTCTGGCATCATTTAAACTGAGATTTACAAGCACAAATATCAGTCAGATGTGAACTGATGAAGGGCCAACAAAGAATGACTTTTGGCGCCAATTTCGAGACCTCCTTGACACTGTGCATGGGCAGTGGAGGAAAGGTATGGAGGACCATATAGGACATGTAATTTTCGGTTTTAGATGCAAATTTTGGGGATTGGGGGGTACAATTTGTGTTTGGCCCTAGAATTTAAGAGTTAGCACCTGCTAAGTCTGGGTCATTGGTACAGTATAAAAATATTACAAACAGTCATAGTACTCACACCAAACCTTGAAAACAAAGATACATAATAAAATAATCCATTATAACATTTCGAAAAAATAATTCAAAAAGAAAAAATTCCCAATGGGAACGATGAGCCCAAATGGATCCCAAAAAAGCCTAAGTGTGGACAAAATTTTTTAAACCATTTCAAAAAATTAATGTAACACTTACGGACAATATTACTGTATCCTGCTATGAATTGAACTAAGCAGAAGACAAGTAATCACTATCAGAAGTAACCGTTGTCAACATAAACACCAAGAGGCCCCAAGGAGCCTGAGGGAACTCACCTGACATGGTAGCCTAAATATCAACCCAGAGAATTGATTTCAACAAGTTGCATCTACTCCTCCTAAGAAAAGCTAAAACCAAATATCCAAAGATTCTAACCAGTGGATCTAAAAAAAAAAAGATTTTTAATGAATATTCCTCATATTGAACTAAGTTATAATTCAGGCTCCCACAGGGAGCCCATATATGAACTCAGGGACTTGGCTTTAACAAACTTGAATCTCACCCCCCTAAGGATGCTGCACACCAAATATCATAACATTCCGACTGCTGGATCTGAAGAAGAAGATTTTTTAAAGAAAATTCATCATTTTGAACTAAGTTAAAATTCAAGCTCCCACAGTGAGTCCAAATATGGACCTAGGGACATGGCTTGAACAAACTTGAATCTCACCCCCTAAGGATGCTGCACACCAAATATCAAAACATTCTGAAGAACAGTGAGCCCAAATATGAACCCAGGGACTTGGCTTGGACAAACTTGAATCTCACCCCTCTAAGCATGGTGCATACCCAATATCAAAAGATTCTGCCTGCTGAATCTTGAGAAGAAGATTTTTGAAGAATTTTGCCTGAAATACACTAAGTTCGAATTCGAGCTTCTATAGTGAACCCAAATATGAATCTAGGGAGCCAATTTGAATCAGATCCACCCCACAATGTTGCATACCAAATATCAAAAGATTCTGCCTTCTGGATTTGGAGAAGAAGATTTTTGAAGAAATTTGCCTGAAATGCACTAAGTTCAAATTTGGGCTCCTATACTGAGCCCAAATATAAACCCAGGGGGAGGGGGGGGGGGGGGGGGCGATTTGAACAAACTTGAATCAGATCCACCTCACAATGTTGCTTACCAAATATGAAAAAAGTCTGCCTGCTGGATCTGGAGAAGAAGATTTTTTAAGAAATTTACCTGAAATGCACTAAGTTCGAATTCGAGCTTCTATAGTGAGCCCAAATACGAATCTAGGGAGCCGATTTGAACAAACTTGAATCAGATCCACCCCACAATGTTGCATACCAAATATCAAAAGATTCTGCCTGCTGGATCTGGAGCAGAAGATTTTTTTAAGAAATTTGCCTGAAATGCACTAAGTTTGAATTCGGGCTTCTATAGTGAGCCCAAATATGAATCTAGGGAGCCGATTTGAACAAACTTGAATCAGATCCACCCCCA